>VXAY01004334.1:79898-120824 GCA_013399855.1 Oxyruncus cristatus | reverse complement strand
TTTTTTTCACCTGCTCTTGCAATGTGCACTTTGTCATACTGAGAATTTAATTAATGGTAGGGGAAAAAAAAAAAGTAATAGTCCCGTGTCAGCCTAGCACTGACATTTATGACAGCCTCCTATTGAGTTAGCGGGTTTTTTTTCATATAGAATGCTGACAACTTATCATGTAAAAGCTTTTTAATAACTTTAATAGTGAAAAAGATTATTGAACAAAAAAAGTGGTTTAATAAAAATCTTTACCTTATCCATTTCCTGAAGCATGCCATCCACAAAAGCTCTTGGTTTCCTTTCAAACAACCTTTTCATATATTCCACTAGTACTTTTTGCTCTCTCAGAACTATTGTGTAGAGAGATTTACAGCAGAATTGTATGTGAAAGATTTTTTTTTTGGTTTAAATTTTATCTTTCTTTCACTTTTAAAAATAGTCATGAATACAAGTGTTGTCATTTGACCACAAAAATAGTTAGAATGTAATATTCAGCTGCCTGTACTGGAGAGGAAGTCCAGGGAGCCTAAAACATCATTTAAGCTTAAAAAAAAAATAAATAATTAGTTATGTGTATGTCATGGTTTAACCCATCCCCCTCAGTATTAGGGTAGAAGATGGTTGATTCCAGATGAAATTCCGGCTAGGTAGCCAATCGAGGACTTCTATTAGCAAATCAGCTATTCATGGTGGTTTTAGGCACCGTGGTGTTATCATGGCAGACAAAACCAGGGAGAAGAAATGTTGCACTGATTCATCTTTCATTCCTTATCCCCAAGTCTTCCTAAGTCCGCTTTTTTTTTTTTCTTTCTTTCTGACTTTAACATGACTGATTCTGAGAGTTGAAGGCAGCTGGTTATTGCTTTCCCAAGTAACTGTGCCCAGTGTTTCTGGGGCAGCTGCTGGAAGAAACAGGAGTGCACCTGGGGGCATTGCATCAGCAACTAAAAGAGTTTGCAGACCTGATGGCTACTGCTGTGAGCCTCTTAGACAGTGCAATCTTTCCTTCTGCTGTACCTTGTATACCATCTTCTATCCATTTTAGAGTGTAAGAAGATACCTGGTATATGGAGTCTTTCTGGGAAGGCACTTCTATCATATTTTCCAAAATCAGAAGGGGAATATTGATTCTTCCTTTATCATAGGGGAAACTCGTTCCCAGATTTAAGCCCTGAGGGTTTAAGTTAAACTTGGCAACACTTGGTGAGCCCTCAGTCACAAGAAGCAATTACATATCCCTTCTGCATCATCTTCTGTATTCAGAAGTGACTCAGTCTCCACACAGTTGGTCCTGCCATAAATTGAATAACGCAGGGAGGGTCTTACCGCTGCTGCCACCAGTAAGTCCTGACAGATATCCATCAGCCCACTGATGTCACCATCAAGGTGACATCAAGGCTGGTAGATGAACTGTTACCTGCATGGCCATGAGGAACAGCAGGTAGGGAAATCATCATGGGGGAGGTTTCCCATGCAGGTGGCAGGGAAGAAAGAGTGGGGAAAAAAAAGATTCATTTCCTCTCTTGCTTTTGGAGAAAGTATGGAAGTGGCAGTTTGAGTTCCTGAAGACAAGCGCTATTTGCAAGTCAGGAAGATGTTTTTGAGGAAGGCATTTGTATAAAGGCTGAATGGCTTGTATTACAGCCTAATGGGGTGAACCAATACAAATAGCCTGGTGAGGCAGAAGCTCTGGTCAGAGGTCTGTTTACTACTTCACTTTTAATCTTTCCTTAAAAGCTTCGAGAAATTTTACTGTTAGAGACAGAATTTGTCCTTTCACTCTTTTGCTTTATGTGTAACTGAAGACTGGTTGTCATAAATACTTATTCTGACTCAGTATAAAAATTTATGGTGGTTCAGCATCACTGTTTGTAATACGCTGGGTGTCACTGGATTACAGTGTAAATCATTATAGTAAATTGTATGCATGTAATACTTCCTGAAATCCATTGTTAGGCAGGTGGTAAAGTGTATCAGTGGAATTGTTTGGGTTTTTTGTGTGATTTTAACCAACTTTGTGGTTGGACAGCTGCTATTTATAACTTCACAGTTATGTCTGTCTTGAGTCCAAGAAATTCAGTATAGTGGATGAAAGAACAATATTGGGAATAGGGTGATTACTTGGATAAGATTTGAAGGCTCAAAGGGAGCAGAACAGCTTCCCTATGGCTTCTGTTTTTCCTGTGAAGTATGCTGTTTGTAGTCTTAGCCTATTTATTTATTCTACCTTATTTATGTTGATATAGGGTTAAAAATAGGACCTTTTTAAAATGGCTTTGTTTCTATAGTACCTGAGAGCCTCAAATGAAATATATCTGGCATCTGGAAAAATGATCTCTTGCAAACCTTGCACAGGCAAATTCTGTATTTGTATGGATGGATGTTTGGCCTGGAAGATCATCTTCGGTGATTCAGTGCATATACTGAATACATGAATACATGTTGCTGTTGGCAAAAATGGAAATTCTGAGTACAATATTTCTTTCAGGGACTGTATTAGGAGTTGCTTTGGGAGATCTGGCCCTATAACCTGAAATGGTATTTACAGTTCTTGTGACAGTATTCCAGCACTGGTTCTAGGTGGGAAACCAAACTTCTATGAGAGATGTCTGTCGCTGTGTACTTTATTCCAGAAATTCCCACTTCCACTGCTGTCTGAAAATGTAGTATGTATCCTGATGGTCATTCAAATGTCCAGGTTTCTGATAGAGAGCAGAACTATTTTACAAGCTATGTTGGCCTTAGGGCAGGAATATTGGCTGAAAAACATCAAGAAAAAGACTAGTAAGCTTTTCAGTAAGAAAATAATATGTTTCTGTGAAACTGATGTTGTTAATAGCTTTTCAGTTGGTTTTATGAAGTAAATGGAGTTCAGTTACAAATGTTGTGGTTTTCTAATTTTGTATGTTTGTCTCTTTAGAAAGATGCATTATGCAAGTTACGGGGTTTGCATTTCTTTACTTCTTATCTTTTTTTTTCTCCTTTTAGTCCCTCCATAAGTGTGATATTTATCCAATGTTCTTGAAATCACTTTGACTGACTCAAAGCACCCTGATCATCCTCCTAGTTTCTCAGAATCCCCCATCCCAGTGTTCCTTAGCTTGAGAACCAGCTTTGCACCATAAAAAAAACCCCTTTTAACTGCACACAAGACACAAAATATCATCATAAAAGGTGAAAAAAATGCCACATGTATGAAATAAAGTGTGACAACAAGAAAATCTTACTGCATAGCCCCTTGGTGTGCCTTGGTCCTTTTAGGCTGCTTATTATATGTAGAGTGCTTTGTCCATCTCTGGCAAGAGATCAGGTCAAATAAATAAATAGTAGTCCAAACCCTTGAGTTCTTTACTCTGGCAGTAAATTAAAGTAAATGAGAATTTGTTCATGTAAAAAGCTAAATGAGTATGTCAGAGCAATAATAAGGTGATGAAAAATACTTTATCCAAATACATTATACACAATACACTAAAGAGCCATAGAAGATCAGTGTCAAACCCTGGATCAAACTGAACATCCACAACCACAGATGATACCAGAGGTGGGTGTGGAGCTCAGAGAAGAGCCAGAAATGGACTGGGATTTTTCCCTCCGTGAAAAGAACTGTATTTTGCCTATGTGCAAATCATGAAGGAGGTAATGAAACTTCTACTAGCCTTTTTTTTTTTAATCTTTTTGCAGAAGTTTTTTGATTGTCTTATCTGTAAGGGATAGTCTGCAGAGAGCAAGGAAAAGATTTCCCAGACGTACCAGGAAGGTAATGGTAGTATGGTGTCTCTGAGCTCTCTCAGTTGATTTAGGATAAGGTGACAAAGTAGGAAAACCTGAGGAAAACTATGTCAAATCCTTTGGCTATGCCAAAAAAGTGTCACTGAATACTGAGGCCAGCTGCTGAGCTGCCAGTGTCTAGTCTAGTAAACTTTGTCTCTCTCCAAATATTGTGGCTGTATCTCAACTGCCTACTCCTGGTCATGGGCTAAGGGTTGTCTCAACTGCTTCATCCTTCCTGGGAGTTGCTCAGGCTGATTGGATTGGACCAGTTTCACACCAGGAAACTTTTTAGCAGTTTGCTAGCATATCTGGGACTCTTCCGTGCTTTATTTTGAAAATCTGTATGTGATTTATGCATATTTATAAAGGTATTGAATCTACATAATCTGTAGTTTAAGTAAGTGTTGTCCATGTGTCCCCCTGTGCTGTTAGGAAATCTAGATGGTTGTTATTGATTACCAAGCAAGGATGGTGAGGTGAAAGGGGAAAAATCAAAGGCAGGAGAGAAAAATCTGAGACAAGATAGGGCAGGGATGGGAGGTATAAAATAGGAATAAAGGGAAAGAAAAAAATCTCACTATCATGTTTATTGATCTGAATGTTAAAATACAAGCAAGGGAATAGAACAGTAAGGAAGAAAGCAATAGATTAATGAACCCATCTCTCATATTTTACACAAATAGAAATATCTGAAGAAGCTATTGAAGGAATTGGAAAGGAGAGTATAGAGCAGTCTGAAAGCTACTTTAAGACCCTATAGCCACGAAAGCCAACATAAGACTCAAAGAATCTTGAGACCTCCCGAGACAAACTGCATGTGAAGGAGGTGTATAGGGTTCTTTACAAGCCATATTGGGTTGTCCAGCAGCTGGCAAGGATAGTGTTAACAGTTGCAGGAGGAGAGGGAAAGCCACAGCTGCATGCCCTGGGCACAAGGACTGTCAAGCACCTGTCAGTGAAGGAAGTGAGGTGGGGCCCTGCCTCATTTAATTATGATTTTCTCCCAAGGCATCGTAACAGGAGTGTATGCACTGTCACCCACACAGGCTTCTATTATACAAAAAAAAGCAAGGGCTACTGGAGAAAAGTTCGTTGTGCAGATTGCTTGTATGTGACATTTACTTTCACAAAGATTTTTTTTTTTTTTGATTAGGCATGGACTGTGGAAAATAAAATACCTTTTGCTAAATTACTTGCTGATTAATGCCTTTATTTTCTTTTTCTGTGTATGTATTCAAGCAGTGCCTGCATAGATTTTGGAAAAAAATATTAGTCTATCCAGCTATGGCTTGCTTACGTGGTAACATTTTAGTTCAGTGTAGTCTCATAATGGATATCCGTTTCTTTGCATCCTGCACACAGAATGGTTAAAAGTCTCTTCCTCCTTGTCATGCAAATACAACTGTCCTAACATCTGTTAGCATAAGGCAAGCTAGTTAGGAGGGAGTAATCAAACAAAGCCTTATGTACTTAAACAGCAGCTCATTTTGGGTTTGTGGTCCATCAAGCATTCTTGTCTCGGTATCCTTGAAACCTACAGATTTTTAAGAGGCTGCTGTAATGCAAAGGCCTTGTGTACACAGGAAAAGTGTAGTGATTAAATTAAGTAGGATTAGAGATCAGTTTAGTTAGAGGCATTGCCTTCTTTAGACATTCTTCCTTCAATTTAAGAGCACCTAATGTTTAAAGTTAAATCAACATAAACCATTCTTACACCAAAAAACTCCAGCAAAGTTGGTGTGTAAATAGCATTATTTATTCTAATCAGTTGCTAAAACAACACTCTCAGATACAATTGAAGGTTCTTATATGAAGTTTCTTCTCCTTAATGCTTTATTGTGGACACAGTAGAAAATTATGGATGAAGATAGGTTTGTTAGTTTTACCTTGATAGTACAACTGAGGGTAGATTTGACACGGAAAAACAGGTTGTTAGACGTCTTCCCTCTTAGCTGTCAGTAGTGCCAAGTGCTGAATCACTCTTTGTGTATTTAACTACTGAGAGGCTCTGTATAGGATGATGGGAAGATAAAGCATCTTAAAAGTTAATGAAAATGATAGTAAACTGGTTGCCACTTAATGGCTTTAGCTGAGAGATGAAGTAGTATGTAATAAAATGTCATTTTAGCTTGTAAAGTTTGGAAATTTGTTACTTGACACTAATGTGAAACAGTAGCTGAATGTAGTGAAATCAGTGACATCATGTAGAATATTTTCTGATAGGGAAGATTTTTCTGAAGTAGCATTTGTGACAAATATGCTTATTTTTGTTTACCCAGTTGAATTAAAAAGTGTATCTTAACAATTACGTATGACTAGTTGCATTTTTTAATATCTAATTTACCACAAGCATTTAATTTTAGAAGTTTTTTAAATTTTAGAACATATTAGCAATAAAATGCATGTTGAAAATCCATTGGTGTGATTTGTGAAATACAGTTCTCAGCTGAGATTTATGTTTGAGAATATACTTACTTACCATTTAGCACAGAGTTTTTTCAGGATAAGCCAAGAGAAAGTCTGCTACCTCTGAGGTGGCCTGAGTTGGCAGAGTAGGGGAGAGGCTAACACAGGTAGTGCTTCCACTCAATTTTAATTATTTTGGTTTTAGATGGAATTAAATGCTTTATAAAGAGTGCATCTCAGAACTGAACTTTAAAAGCATGCTTAACAGACACTGATCTGAGCTTCTGGTTGGTTGTCTGATTTCTACCGGTGGTGTTTCCATGTGTGGAATGAGAGGAAACCTGAATAAGATAGAGCGTGTGAAATGTTAAGGAGGCTGAATTGGTTATACCAATCCAAAGAAAGATTGCAGAGGGTAGCTGAAATATTTAATTGTTAAATCATCACATTTTATAAAAACTGTGAGAATGTGCTTTAAGTTAAATCTGTTATTTTGTAGGTACTAAAACCAAGTCTACTTCTTTATATTACAGTTTAGCTGACTAAGCAGAAATCTTTACAAGAATAAGGGCCTAGTGAGTTAAGATATTTCAAAAATTTCTGTTCCTAACCACTTTAAATGCAGTTCATAACCAGAAATATAATAGCTTGCTCTTGCGACTACTCTTCCACTTGCTTTGCAGCTGTACTCAAATTATCTGAGTAGCTAAGGTGGGCCTGGCAAGTGCTGTTAAATAGAATTGGTAGGCGTGGTCCTGTTCCTCTGACTTTCTAAGCATGTTATCAATCAAGATAAGCAGATTTTTGTCTTGTGGGCACTTAGCTTGAGTCAATAAATAGAGCTTCTGTTGACATCCTTGGACAGTTCTGTTGGATGTTGTTGTAACTAAATATTTGCAGGATCACAGTTTATCGCAGGAGGTTAGTTGGATGTGCAGTGTTTGGTTCAAATAGTGATTACACATCCCTCTCTGCATTGTGTTTCTCAGATCAAGCTTGAAGTTATCTTTGTTTCAGAACCTCTGATTAACAGCTTGGGGAACAAATTTCTGCAGTTAGGGTAACTGTAAAGTAAATATTTACGTAATGAAATTGTAAGTTGTGCTTAGTAGGTGTATGATTTGTGCTTTGTAAGTATATATAGAGCTTGCTCTTTTTGCATATTTAGAAGATAAAAATAAAGAGAGTTTATTTTAATATGGGCAAATGTCACCCTTGTAGTCCTGATTTTTTTTTTTTTTTGCTTAGTTGGGTTGTTGTTGATGTTTCTCTCGTAGAACTAATTAGACAAAGTTGTTATGGTTAAATGGGCTGGAAGGTAACTTCTAATCACAGAATCTTGTAATAGCTTTGGGACCGTAAAGATCATATAATTTCAGTCTTCCTGCCATGGGCAGGAATGCCACTCCCTAGATCAGGTTGCTCAGGGCCTCTCTGACTGAATTAAAATGTGAGTAATAAATTAAATTATGAAGCTACAAATGGTCTTAAAATTGTGTGTCTTTCAAATTTCACGGAGGGTCCATCTCAAAAGAATCTGGTTCTTTGTGTGTCTCATCCTGCATACCACTCTGATTAGGTATTCGCTTAGGAATAAACTTGAAAGGATTCCTGGTAAACAGGCTAGTGCATGAATTTTTTTCTCATGGATCCACATGATGGATGTTGACATTGATAATCCACACACATGATTTCTAAGATTTTTTCCAGATTTAGGAAGTGCTGATCAGCTGTGATAGTGGTGGTTTTGTGTGTCTAAGAGTAGAAATTGTTAATAATTTACAGTCAGGAAAATAAATACATTTTACCTTTTGGTGATTTTGAATGAATGTATTCTGTAAATTATGTTTTGTTTTTCTTCACATAAAATTGTCTCTTAAATACCAGCTGGCAGAGAAGTTGCCAGTTGCCTTTTGCAGAACAGATGATTTTTCACAGCAGTTACTTGATTCATTCCATAGCTGTCATTTTTCAACAGATTACAACAAACATTCCTAAAAGTAAGGATTTTCTTCTTGACCCTTATCAGCACTGAGGTTGAAATGATGGAAACTTTCTGAGCTTGTTACCTATTGTGGAAGAGTTTCTGATTTCTAGTCCCTATTGTTTATCACTCATGATACTGTTCGGGTTAGAGCACATCTCTTGCCCTCTGCTCCTTCCTATTCCACTTTAAAATGCATGATTAAATCCTTAAGACACGGTGAGCTTTTGTTATGCCTGAACCTGCCATTTCTCTCTAGTGTATATATTATTTTTTCCTGGCTCCCTTCTCTCCCTCAGCTGGTGTGTCCATCCTGCATTGCACGTTAATTCCTGGGCCGTCTGGGTGCAACTGCAGTTGTCCTTGAGGGAGCGCCTCCGCCCCTCGCCATGCATGCCTTCCTCCCATTGATGCTAATGGGACTTGATCACGGAGAGCCTGGGTCATCACTCTGCGAGTGTACCTGATTGGCACGGGGTTTTGTAGCTTGCCCCTGAATGCCTGCCTTTCTGTGCACAAAGGGAATGTGGTGTCAGTTTTGCTAATATTGGGAGGGGGGTGGGCAGTAGCGGTGATCGTTTTGATGCTGAGCTTCATGGCCATGCCTTGTGCCTTCTCAATTTCCACTACCTACAGTATCATTTTGTGAAGTCCTTGGCTTGGTGGTTTTATGGCTTGTTTGGTTTAATCTGACTTTGGTTTTGTTGTTGTTTTTCTTTGTGGTTTTGCTGTTGGTGTTTTGGCTGTTGTTTTTTATTTATTTGTTTCAATTCTCTCATTCCTGAAGCTGTAACATGCTTTGTTGCTTTAAGGTGCTAAAGATTATACTTAGCTTTCCTGATTTTAATGTTACCTTTCTTTAAATGTTAGTCCCTTTGTCAATTATGCACTAGTCTATTTGCCTTTCAACTTGATTCTTTCTTTTCAGGGATTTACAATGTTGTTGAGTTAAGGTTTCTCACAGTAGATGGTAATGGAGAAATACAGTTAAGTAAGTTTGTTTAAGAGTGCTGATTAAGTGACTTTCTGAGACTATTGCCTTAAGACATTGTTTAAAGGGGATTCATTCTCCATCTTGTAGTTGATAATGTAGTTTTATTGAACTCAGGTTTCTCCGACTTGATATACTTAAGAAAAAAATGTAGTGTTAACTTCATTGTTCTTAATAAAATGAATTAATAAATTGTAAGAGGATTAAGCATTTTAGCTTCTGGCCTTTGCACCTAATTTCAGAATATCCTTCTGGAGAGAAAAAAACCCCAACAGCCAGTGTTTTATGCTCTACTTTGAAGTACTACACTTCTGGAGATAGTTTCCAGATAAACTAAATGGTTTCACCTACAAGAGTGTGTCATTTGAAAATCCATTTTCCATTAATAGGAGAGTGAGTGATTCTTCCTTGTATTTAGGCAAATTAGTAATTTAGTGGGTAGGTTAAGTTATTCTCTAAATTAAAATCATTGAAGCTTTGCCACTGAGAACTTGGAGTGATATCATAATTTACATGAGATTTTGTTTTTCATCCAAGGACCTTAAAACATTTTCTAAATGTTAACTAGGCTGAGCAGTGTTTCTCTCAAACATATAGCTCATTTTTCAGAAAAATATAAACTACTACTCAGAGATATCAAAAGATGCTTTTAAGTCTAGTAAGAAATACTCTTGAATCTTAAGCCCTGCTTAAACTTTGGCATGATGCTACTATTCAGACCCCTTTTCAGAAGCTTTACAACTAAGGAATATGTAATTTTCGTAATCTTTCAGCTTTATAAGGACTCCCAACATTGTGCTTTTGGGAAAAATTGCTGATTGTGATTTTGTGTGTTCTTGTTGGTTCCAAGTATTTAAATAGTGCAAGGGCCACGGTGTGGTTCACTAAAGTGATGGGTTTTCATAGCATGAGAGGAAGGGTGTATGTGGGTATACCTTGCCTTCTCTGTGATGTGTTGGGAGGGGACAAGTGAGCCTCTCGGGAGATGAGCTGATGGGATCTGAATGTTTTCAGTTTTGTTGAAAATGGTCCCTGGAGAGAACACTTAAGTGCATGCTTAAATTTTGTCTTGAAAACACCAAGTTGGAACAATTTGAAACAGAGTGAGGGAATGAACTGACAGAAAGAATAGATAATCACGTCTCATGCTCAGATCTATTTGCTCCGGTCCCCTTTTTGCTTAGCAATATAAAACCAGGAAGACCATGAGATTACTATTTCGTGGTGTCTCTGAAACTACTGGTGTAACTGACAAAACTTTTGACAGGCCCTTAGAACAAACTTGTCTAATGTACAGAGCTTTACATGTGGCTTAATTAATTTCAGAACTAAATCAAACTGAGAATCAAAATGTGGGCTTGAAATAACAACTACACTAAACTGTGCTTTAAAGTAATTACCAAAACCAGAATAAAAGTAATGGAATTAACTGTGCTGCTTTTTTAGACTCAGGATTTTTTTTCAAGTTTGTAATTGTTTGGTCTTTTACTTTTTAGGTAATTAGTCTAAGAATCTACAGGGAAGATTCTGTCCCATGTCCAATATGGACTTTTGTTGCCAAAATTACTAATTATCGAAGTAAGTGGTAATTGCACAGGCAACTGTGCAATTTTTGACAAAGATTAAGACATAATTTTGGCAAGCACCTTTGGGGATTCAGGTTGCTGAGTAGTATCAGTAATTATTAAGACACATACATATGCAAAAAAAAAAAGGGGAAAAGCATTTGAAGCTATTGATTTGTCTCAGTTTCAGTTTAGTGTTAGGTTAATGATTCAAAGTCTAAAAACAGCATTTAAATAGACAAAATAGAGGTAACATGTATCTTAAACAATACAGTGCAATATTTTAACCTCAAAAACATTATTTTGGGGTATTTTATATTTTCTTTTTTAAAAATCATCTGCTCATGTACGTATGAGCTTGTATTTTCTGATTTGCACGCATGCCACACTTGCCTGGTGCTCAGATGATCAGTTACATTGCCACTACCTCTTGTGCCTTCACTGGAGAATGTAATTATGCTGAAATAAAGAAGGCACAACATTATGTAACTATTTTCTGTATTGCATCTGAAAAATAGTGAGGAGGAAGCGTGCTAAAGCTTTAGAAACGGTGAAGATAGCATTTATCTCCCTTAAAGTCAGCCTTCTAAAAGACGGGTGTTTAGTTTGAACTGCTCATCTCTCATCCTGCTATAATGAGTTGAAGAGAGATGTGGCATTATCAGTCAGTCACTAGATCTGCCTGTTTTAGACACCTGCACTAGACAAGGGTGCGTGGCCTTGGCCTGAGATGCTCATTTTTCTGTTTCTTCTCACTGGAAAAGTGAGTATAGATGTGGATGATCAAATGAGATGTGCTTTGGATACTTGAGTTTGGAGGAAATACCTAGAGTTCCCTAAAAAAGCGATCGGGTATTCTATTTCATTAAAACTGTGCAATTGCCTGCTTACCACCTGTGCAAACACCTGCTTACGTAGCTGGTGTTTGATTTAACACTACACAGACAGATACATTTTTTTTCTGAGTTTCCCTTGCAAAGGGCAACCTTTTGGAAGTACAGTTTCTGTGCTCTGGATGTTCCTTCGCTATTGCAGGTTTGGTGACCCTTTTTTTCCTGGTTTTTACTTTGCCCTGGTTTTGCATGTGTGGTAGGTCTTCAGAATTGCATGTTGAAGAATGGGCTACAAGAAATAAAAATGGGTGTGAGGAACCTTTCCAAAGATTTTCTGTAAAATGTCCATTTTGAGACTCAAGTCTTTCATTAATGAGTGAGATGAACTATTGCAGAACTGGACAGGTACTTCAAAGTTTGTCCAGTAACTGCAATTCACACAAACAGAGAGGAAATGTTCAAATAGAGCTACTGAGGCATATCTGAAGTTCCCTTTTCTTTCTTTACTTCCTGTTCAGTAATTCCACAGAACTTTACATTAGACTTAAAAACTTTTAAAAAGATGTTCTTAACTCAGTGGAGGTAAGTCCTGGCTCTGCAATCACACTCATTTATGAAAAATACATGTATTCTATTTTGGAAAGAGATAATGCTGTTTAAGAAAAGAATGCATAACAAATTTATTCTTCAATAATTCTTCTTTGTATTACGTATTTCTTCTTGAACCTGGCACTAGCTTTGTCCTCTTAGCAAAAGTAAACATGCCATGTCAAAGCTAAACACTTCTTCTTCCTTCCAAAGAAAGGATAGGTGAAAACCAAGCACTCGCTTCCATAAAAATGTCAATGTTTTATGCCAAAGAAGAGAAACACCAGAACTTTTCAAAAAAGTAGTGCCGCCTCCTCATCCTGTAAAGCAGATGGGAAGCAAAGAACTTTTTGAAACAGGTGATGGGTTTTGTAGTCTGTAAGGTATTTGGTGATGTGGCTGGTGAGGTGGGACTGTGTGATAGCTCACTTTGTATTCAGCGCAATGGAAGTGACTGCAATATGGTAGTTCCAAAAGCTGTCTTACTAAGCTATAGAAAGCAGGTAATAGGTAAAACTGTATATTATTCTTTTTTAGTTAGTGAATGCTAACTTTTTCTATGTATAGGCAGTAACAATATGTTTTCAAAGAAGGCTTCCTCATTGTATGCATGTCAGACTTACATAACTTTGACATTACTTTTTTTGCTATCAATTTTGCTTTTCTATGTAGTTATTGTGTACTTCCTGGAAGTTAGTTTTTGATCCACTCTTAATGCACTTTATGCTATGTTTATGTAATAACTAGTAACTACAGTCTTCCTTTATTTAAAATTTATTTTGGAGTCAAGAAAGATGATAATTTGAATAACTAATGAAGTGTATGAGTATTTATAAATTTTCAAATAATTCAAGAAACTGAGCATTCAGTTCCAGAGTTTCAGAATAAAGAGTTGATGGAAGCACCAAACTGAGGCACAAAATTAAAATTTTGTAGAAAAACAAAGTGTACATAAAACAGATGTTAGGAAATAATGGAAGTTGAGGAAAGACTACATGTCAATTACATGTTACTGCTTTCAGTCTTCTCTGGGCGTTCACAGCCACATCTGCCTGTCTGTTCATCTATCCATCACTTACTTGGAACACAAAAATCACTTTGGGCAACAAAGACAAATCTATAAAAATCTGTGTGAATCTACAAACACTGTGTAAATCACCAACTTACTTTATAGTTAGCATTTAGAAGAGAGTGAGCCAAGGACAGGAATTATGCTTACATTGTCATTTGTGGCTTAAATATGTGGTAAATATTTGTGACTTTGCTTACAAAGTTTTTCAAACTATCAAGTACATATAATCAAAAAGCTGTGAATGATCCCACCCTATTTCCTCAGAATTTTTGAACAAAAACTCTCATTGATAAGTATTAATTACACTATATTTCCAGGCTATGTACACAAAATATATGGACAAATAAATTTCTCACTGTGGCTTTGTTTTTGCTTAATGTTATAGGTGTCAGGAAGTGATACAGTGCATGAAATGCCTTACAAGGCAATTCTAGGGTGTTGTGATGAAGGCTCTGATGAACCTGCCAGTAAAGCTGTCCATTATTTGTGGTGTTAGCATATGCTCACTGAGCTTCACAAACACACTTCACATAAGCTTCTTCATAGTTAAATAGAGGTGTTGGCTGATCACAACAGGTGCTAGAATAGATAGATTTTAGCTACTGATTTCAGAACAAAGTTGGGCTTTGCTGCTAAAGAAGTTTCCCTTGCGCAGTCAACTGCCCTAGTCTGTGTTTTGGCATTTGTCCATTTTGCCCTCTGTGTCTCATTGTAGAGTTAAAGAATGAGAACCATAATCATCAAATGTAAATTCCTACAAATACACTGTCTATAATTTTATAGTTGGAGGGGATTACTATACCTGTCTGTAGACTTTATATCGTCTTTGGTATTTTAAGATTCCTTTGAGGATGGGATAGAGAAAAACTATTACATTGCAAATCTTTGAAATTTAGAGAGAAAAAAAGCCTAGAGTTACAAGATCACCTTTTCTTAATCTCATCCAGTTTTATTCAGACTTGGTTGAATTTAAACAGTTCAGACAGCCCATTTCCCTTCACTTGATTATTTTTCTCAGGAAACTGGTGTCAACCTGCCAAATCAATGCCTGAATGTGGCTGTTCCAGGGAGAGGGTCCCAGGCTGCCACCAAAGCGTTAGACTGTATTATGCTGTGAGCTGACAGAGCAAATGTGAGTTGGAGGGAAGCAAGTTAGGGAAGTCCTACCTCCTATCCTTAGCTACATCTCTTCAGCCTCTCAAAATACCTCCTGGGAGAAAAGGTTCTCACAATCGCTGGGAAACTTGGAGAAGCAGACAGCCTAGCCAGGGTTTCTCCATGAAACCATAGGCTCAGCAACCCTTCTCCCTCCTTTGGGGTCACAAATATGTGGCATGGATCCCACCTCCAGAGTGGGAGAAAAGAGCAGGATAAGTTGAGCCAGGGCTCCCTGGCTGCTGTTGGAGTTAGCACTTGGCTCCATGAGCCATCTCCTGTTCTGAGATAAAAGCTTTCCTCTATTGCCAATTAATGCCCTGCAACTCAGCTGACAGAAGTCTATGCTGTAATTTCAGGCTAAAAACTGTGATGATGGATGCATGGTCCTTGTTGCTGTCCCTATTAGAAACCGACCTTTCACTTTTTAAAGCAAAAGCTAGGAAATTACTTTAAAATAGCTTTTTTTCCTTCTTTGTAACAATGTATAGTAGAAGTATATTATGCCACAATCCTTGATGTTGCAAATTATTTTTTTTCCTAAAAGAATCCTATAGCAGAAAAGACTTAAAGTGGCTGTATAACTGTTATTTCTGAATTTAGGTTTCTTTGCTGTAATTTTTTTTTTTTCTTAGTCATAGTATATAATGATATGAGGCCCAAAGCAAGAAGCACAGTGCAGAACTTTACCTTTCTTTTAAGGTATTAACTTATGTGAAATATCATGAAAGAGATGGAAGAGGTTCAGCTCCTCCAAAAGGTTTGTTTCAAATGTACACTGTAAACCAAGTTTCTTTAAAAGGAAAACTAAATATTACCATGAAGACTGTTGTATTTGCAAAACAGCCTTGGTGCTATATCTGTTTCTTAAATTCACTAGTTAAGGTCTTTGGGAGATCTTATACAGAAAACTGTATGAGTTTTGCTAGTGGGGCAGTCTTACATTTTATAGTGATGAAGTGTCTGAGAACAGCTAGATACTTATCAGTTTTACAGAAAATTGTCTTAATGAATTACTCTATCTCTTTCTTTTTAGAAAGAATAGTTTTTAAATTCAGTTTTATCTAAATGAAAGGTCATCCTAGCATACAGTTCAGATTGATTTTTCTTCCAAACAAAATACCATTAAATTTTAGTACTGCCAGGTATTCCTCTCCATGTTATTGTGAGGAAAGACAAGATGTGAATAATTGACTGATAGCTTATCTGATACAATCTTTTCTGTTAAGAGCAGAATGCACGTTGCCAACCTTTTGTTATCCAGTTTCCCGACTGCAGCACAGTGTCAGGTTCTGCCAAACTGGCTTACGTTTTTCAAGTGCTCACCATTGACTTTAGTTATCTTTTCCTGGTAATCTGCATCCTGCCACTTAGCTGTAAATGTCACACTCTTCTTCATTCATGCTTCCTACTAAGAGTTAGTTTTATTGAAATTGAGTACAGAAATACGCAAGTGAGCGGGGAGGGTGGGGAAATTAAATTTATTGTAGATGTAGGTGCTGTTGAACGGTCTTTCATAAGGAAAAAGTAAAATCACAATTCCTGATGGTTGTACCCTGTCTGGTGAGTGGAAAAATGGAAAAAATTCATTAAAAAAATGTCCGAATGTAGAAGGTTTAAAAATGTATTCTGATACCTTTAAACAGTCAGTGTGGACTAGTTTTTTCCCACTTGTATTTGTGTAAGGTGTACCCAAATGTGGCTTTCATATTTTACCTGCAGACATTGATTTTTCAGATGTCATCTGACCTTTTCTGCTGTAATTAAAAAGAGAGGACAGAATTAATTGAAATGGAACAAAAGTCAGTATATGAAATGCTAAAAATTGTTTCCATGTAACTGGTTGCAGCGTATGTTCCTTTTATATATCAGGGTCATCTGCTGACAGAGTAAAACTATGCTGTGAAATACACCATTAAACCAGCTCCTTGGTATTTCTGGATAATACTTCACTATACATCTCCAAGACTGTTTGGCTTTTTAAAACATTTTACTTCAAGTAAAATGTTGTTATATATCCACGCAGAAAATATGTAACATTAGGACAAAATGTTATTTTGTTCCAAACCAAGTGAAAGACAATTTTCAAAATTTTTCCATAGCAGAGAAAAATTCCACGTGCTCAGAGGAAAAAAAACAAAACCCAAACCAAAGCACTTTTATCATGAAAGCAGACTGCCTTTATGTTATTCTGAAGAATGTCAAAGCCATAATATTAAATAGCTTAGCATACCTACATGTGATAACTGTAGGTACTTGACTGTTAGAGAAGCAAAGGGTGTAGATGCAAGTGTTGGAAAAGACATGTATGTAGCTGTACACTGGTACATTATTTATTGGTAGGAAATCAACCATTTATCTTGGGTAGCTACTTATCACTAAGTATTTGTTATGTTTTAAAACTTGGTCAACATTTTTTCTTGTGTCTGTTTTTTTTTTATGGCAACACAGTTTCTGTTAAGGGTTTTCTTTTTTTCTCCAAACTCAATCTACTTTTTCTTCCAAACAAATCAGACCAAAGGCTCAGTGAGGTGCTTTCTCTTTTTCCTGCCGAGTGCTGACATGAGATTTTTGCTTTGTTGTGTTATTTCTCTGCTGAAGATGAGGGACCTTCTGGGAGTTGCAATTTCAGTAAATACCTTCTTCAGTCATGCATTGTTAATATAGTTTGTACAGTGCTCCATGTTATATTTCACCTCATTGATTATCATAATACAGAATTGCTTCAGAAGTTTAGTTCTGCCCCGCAGAAAATACCAAAGATGCCATTCCTGAAAGCTGCTTTGGCTTCACTGACAGATGACTTTGCCAGATCAAATAGGATGGTAGGAAAAACACAAGTGAGCAGATCAAAACTGCTCATTTATCTGTCCATCATGTATAGCCAAGAGATTTATGCTTTTCAGATAACTTTACTACAAGTCAAATCTTGTTATGTGTCTTTTTTGTGGTTACCCTAAACTCAAGGATCATTAGATTACTGTGAATCTTTGCTGTCATTTCCTGTGCCATTCAGAAAAATAATGCATATTTCTTTTAAGGCATCTGCACCAACTGAAACATGATGCTAAGAATTTACCCTGTCTTTTCAATTCAGAATTTATGCAGGGTTTTTTCAGGTATTTCGTAGGTCTAAAGTAGAAGGTGGTGGGAAGTATGCTGATCTTAACATGCAAAAGTACTCCAGCTGGTACTAAACCTGGTCAGAAATGGAAGGGCCATGTCTTGGGACAACAGTTTTTGCTGTCAGCTGTAGCATGCTTGCAGACTTGCTGTATGCCACAAATACCCAAAAAAGTTTTTGGGTGAAGCTAAGTTCTTCTGCAAAATGTCAGACATCAAGGACAGCCAACAGAAGCCAGATCTGTGAAACACAGGCTGTCTCTTTGGTGTGTTTATACTGACCTCTCACTAAGTGGTGAGAAGGAAAATGTTCTGTCAGTTTGTGTGTGCCAATTAAAGCATCATACAAAACTGCCTTGCGTGACTGCTGGGATTAATTTTCTACATTTGTTAAACATCACAATGTTTTACAACAAGAATTTTTCTTATATGGTATGGACAGTAAAGATCAGGTTTTCTGAAAGCACTGGAAGGTGTATATTTGAAATGAATATTAACAAATTTGATTTGGTCAAATTTATCCTCTGAAAGAGACGAGAGACGTTCTACATTTTCTTCAGAGATGAAGATTATTATAGCTGTCCGTTATTTTGATTGCCCATGCTGGATTCATGTTTTATATCCAACTTTCTTGAAATTGGGATGATTTGCTCTTCCAAAACTGAATCTTACTATTTTCTTTGTTCAAGAAACTACTTAACTTTTGCTGGCTGCTACTTTTCATAAACTCATATAAGTGATTTTGTTTTCTCATGGTCTCTTGTCCAGATACTGTCTCTTTTGTACTGCCTCTAAGGAGGGGCTTTACTCTTCACTGGAATGTGTGGAGCAATGGCACTTGTTCCTCTTACCTTTGTATCCAGGGACTGGGTTTGTTTCAAATGCGGTGTTTTGGACTGGAGTTCGGTAGACCATGAGATCAGTATTCTGAATTTGTAATTCCCTTTTTGTGACCATCACATCAAGCACTTATCCTTCCTATTAACTGCCTACCAACATTCTGTCAATTTCCTTGCTTTCTGGTGGTTTTTTAAGGTGGCACAGGGTCTCTTTGCAACTCATTTTTTCTGAACTGTGGAATACAGTCTCATTCTTGGTGAGCTTCAGGAATCATGTGATTAATATGTAAATTAATAAAACCAGTAACAATCCAGGTAGTAGCTGTACCTTTTTGATTAAAAAAAAAGTTGACCTGGCAGGGAACTTCTTTTAAAAAAAGAGTCTATAGACAAAAGTTAATGAAGAGTACTTAGGTTATGATTACTGCTGCTCTGTAAATGCCTTTCCATCTGCAGTATGCCTCATTCCATAGTGATGGGTTATTTTTTTTTTTGACCAGTTTGATTTTTCCTGTTATCAATTCTGTTAGCTTTGTCTTTTGTCAGTTGAACTAAGAAAATCACACAGTGAATAAACTTTTTCTCTCCACTATTTTATTGATGATCAAATCATATAACATTATTTCTGTTATATATACTGACTTCCACAGGTCTCTCATCATACCCTGAAAAATTATTTACACGGATCCTTTATGAACCTATTCCATTTTGCTGGCATTCTGTAGAGAGAGTGTATACGAAAGCCGAACTAACTGTTCTGGCAATAGCCTGCTAAGTTTGTTTGCCAGGTAAAATACTTACTGTGCTTCTGTATCATCCATCTGTTAAAATAGTTTATACTTTTGGGGCCACAATGTTGCACTGAAAATCATGTATACCTAGCTATTCACCATATTGCTAATTCCATGTCCTATTGCTTTGTGGGTCATTAGCAATTTCTCTTGTTTCTATCCAGCTGCATTCCCAGTGTATCCTGGCCTTTTTCCATTGTTTTCCATTGCTCGCCAACTTGATAAGATACCAAGCAGGTTCTGTTTGATCTGTGTGCCTAATGCTTCTCTGATGAGGTGGACAGAGGTATGAACAGTGACAAGGTGGACTCTCAGTTGTCAGTGAAGTCAAAGACATGGCCTGCTTTTTGGCTGCTGTTGAACCAAACCATTGGTTTTGAGGTTGTATGTTATGCAAACTCAGTCTTTTTGGGAAGTTTCTGTTTTGCAGGATACCATCTGACTTCCTGTAATCTGACATACATTCGTCACAGGTACATGCACATGCGTGCACCTGTTTTAAACACGTGAGTTTCCTAGTATGCACCTGAGTTAGCTGTTAACTCTTGGACTGTTGTGATTTCAGTTAACAAGAAGTCCAGGTCACTCTGTATTTAAGACTTGTCTTTCTCATTGCATACAATTACAGTAGCCCCGTGCTATTTTTTGATTTTTTTTTTCATAAATGTTTCTGTATTCTTCTAGTTGAAAAATAATTGCATAGCTTTAAGCTAAGACATAACTTGCAAGAAAAAAGATGCAGATGAATTATAATTCTTTGTACTTAATTATTCCTTCTTTTGTCAAAAGGCCATTTTAATAAATTTGAGTGATTTTTGTCTAATTTTAGTAATATGAGGGTAATGGTTTCAAGTGTGTATGGAAAAAACATTTAGTTTCTGACATAAAAGTATGATATAGCTACCAAATTACAGATAAAGTTAATCAATCTTATATTAGCCCAGAGATTTAAAAAAGTGTTAAAATAATTGTTTTTATCTTTGAGTGTAAAGCTTTTCTGATAAGTTGAGTCCTGCTGTCATTATGCCTTTCTAAGAATCCACTTATCTTCACTACTTTGGTAGTAATTTTAAGCTATAGCTCTCTGTATCTTGCTATGCAGTAAGACTTCAATAATTTCGATTTAACATTATTATTATTATTATTCGATAACATAAAGTATGTTATCAATTAAATGCTCTTAAAGAATTTTATTGCACGTTAGGAATTCCAGTAATACTATCACAAAATTTTGCTCTCTGACTTGATTTATTTTAAACTCATATAGTAGGAATAGCCTCTACATTTGCTTTTTGGTATTGGTTTATGAAAATTGAGTGGTGGCATTAACACATTTTTTAAAAAAATAGGTCTAAAGACAAATAAGAAAGATCAGCTTCAAATTGGAAGTATGACAGAAGAAGTTTTCAGTAGGAATAGTGAAGGCAATGGCTCTTGATAAGTTACGGGAAGCTGCATGCAATAAGGTGCATGCAAGGATCTGAATTTGGTTGCTCGACCAGTTACATATTTCTATATCAACAAAAATTCACAGTGAAATCTTTTTATTGTTTTATTGTTATTATTAAGTGCTGTGTTGTTTAAACAGTGAAATTCTGGATGTTCTGTGAAAATTTTGGTTGGATATATGATTAGACTTTTAATTTGGATGCAATTATACAGAGAAACCAAAAGTGACATGGAAAAAATAACAGCTATATTAGTTCATCAGTTAGGTTATCATGTTTTATAATTTCTTCTTTCACCCACTCACTGTTTGTTTTGAGTGTTAAGTAAAAGTAAATTCCAATAAGACATTAACCAAAAACAGTGACTTCAGTGACTTTGATTTTAGTTCTATTTTTGAAGCATGGAGAATAGGAAAAATCCATTTACCAAATGGAAAACTATGTAATCATTAGGAAGAAAGGTTATTTTCATATTCCCATGCTGGAACTAATAGTATTCAATTCCATACTTGAAAAAAACCTATTTGTTGGTCTAGCAACAATAGTCTGGTGTATATTTTCATGGTGGCACATGAAGCTTTGCTGAGACCAGGGTCTGGAAGTGCTCTTTGCAACCAGCTGTTTGAGAAATCCTGTGGGTCAGCTCTCCGGGGTGGTGTGTGAGATTCTGTGAGTACTGGGTCCTAGGAGATGGAGTATGGTCTGGTTATCACCATTGGTTAACAAATAGTCAGCACCACTCTTCGGTCAGTAGAGGCTGTGGAATGAGAACAAGGCCAGTTGCATTTTGCCTTTCAGTTTTTTTGATAGTACTGAAAGATCCCTGCAGAGTTAGCAGAGCATGTTATTTCCTTGAGATGTTTGTCCCATTCTATCAACATAACTTATTTTAGTGCAAATCCAATAAATATCTTTTGAGGCATCACAAATTGCCATAAATAGATGGGATCAGTCAAGTCACTCAGATGTAGAACTGGGAATAGAAGTATTGGTTTTAGAGATTCAGAAGCTTTTTGGTGTTTTCTTCCAAATGGATTGAGTTGTTGCAGGTGTATATATATATATACACACATATATATATATATATGTGTATATATATATATACACACNTTTCAAAATAGATTCATAGTTTGGATATATATATACACACATATATATATATATATATATATATATATAACACCGATACTTGTTTTGGAGGTTTCTGTTTTAATCTCTTAAAATCCATACTCCACAGATCTTCGTTTTACTATCTTTTTCTCAAGATTTATAGGATCCTTGCAATCCTTTCAATCCTTTTGCACTCTAAGATTCTAGCTCATTTTCTCTAAGTCACAGAAATGTGAAGTACCCTTTGCCAAAGCCAAACGAGCATTCAGAAAAAAAAAAAAAAAAATCCAACCTCCAAATCTCTGCTGCTAACTTCAACTCTGATGCCTTAAGTTACTGCAGAATGCTTTCCTGTCCTGACAGATGTTCCTCCCATGTTTTATGAAAACAAATGAAGTCATTTTAGTGCATGAAGATGTCTTCTGTTCTCAAACTTTGTGTTAGGTCATTTACTGCTCTCTGAATGTCCCTTGTGCATTCATGATTTTCTAACACATTCATCAAAGTTAAAAGCTTTTGGGATGCCACAAAGACAGTTGTCTGGTATGTGCACAACCTAAAACTGCATTTCTTACTTTTGTCTGCCATGAAAAAAAAATTAAGTCCTGTCGTACAGGATTTTTCCTTTTCTTTTTTTTCATATTACGTCTTGTACATTACATGACAGTTGTCTGTATATCTGTATTCTGCCTTATACTTCTTTAGGTATTTGTTAGTTCTAAGATTATTGTATCAGTTCTTCAGTTGAAAATGAGTATGAAATTCCTGAAAGATTATGTTTCTACTGATTGTATTAAAAAGACAACTATCTCTAAGTATTGTGGTTTTTTTTCCTCTTTGGGGATAAAGAGAAATATAATTTCAGAACTAGTGAAAGAATAATTTATAAACCACAAATATCATTGATTTTCACAGCTGTGAAATTACAGATTAATTTTTATATGGCTTTTGGATTAATGGCTCTCTTAAATGTATTTATATCAAAATAATGGTAATATTATGATAAAATTATTTTCTTTTTGGAGCAGTGTTCTTGGGGAATAACTTATAACTGCATAACTTATCATTTTCACAGTAGGGTTTTGATATTACAGCTCTCTAATAGCTAAAGCAGTATTCCTGCTACCAATCCACTGCTGAACTACTGCCTTCCTAAAAGAGCTTCAAACAGATCAATTTCTGTAAAATTATGGTCTGTGGATATTTTAGTTGTGAACTAAAAATTTAAAGTTTAGGTAACTGGTATTTCTTTCTAAACATTGGGAGTGACTCAGGATCATTCACCAGAAATCTTAGCTGTCTCAGAATACACTGTACTATTTGAACACTCTCATATCCAAACACCAGTGCCTTAAACAACACTGCTTTAGAGTACTGGCTCAGCAAATCCTTCTGTTTTGTTCTTTATTAGGAATTTTATTTTCAGTAACTCTTATGTTAACTTAGAGAAACACTTAAAACAAGTATGTGGACTGCCACAATTTGTATATGAGAAATGTGGACATTTAGGATTATGATTTACAGACTAGGATTCATATGAGAAGAGATAGTGAGTAGAAAAAAGCATATGTTTTATATGCCTGACTGTTTTTTTTCCTCCCACATGTGGAGCACAAGTGTCTCAAATACTTACAGGAGTATGCCTTTTGATAATATAAGATTTGTCTCCAGCACTATGTCCAAAAGTTAAATGAAAATGTTTTATAAACATAGTAATAATACATATGGTCTACTTAAGGGGTGAGTGATACAGCAACATGTTTTCTGAGTGCTCTTTACTTGGTCAAGTATTTTCCCTTGTTTTTCTATATATTCATGTATATTTCTGAATAGCTTGCTTTGAAAGCATAAAAGAATAAAGAAAGAATAAAGACCATCTGGTAGTTAAGGAACCTATTAAAATTCTCCATTTCCTAAAATGTTAATAGTCAAGGAAATTTGCAATATTAGACTCTTAATGCCATAGGCTAAACAGCAGTCTTCTGAAAAGATTAATATTTAATTTGGCATATTTGTTCTGAATGTTAGCTATATTAAATATTTGTATTTTCTCTGAGCTTGAATGAAGCTTAGTATTCTCAGCATCTTGTGTAATTCCTATTTCCAAAGATATATTAAGAGGTTATTTGAGGTCACCACTGTGTTGCTCTCAAAAGACACAGCCCTCATAGCCAGCAGACCATGCTAGCCCAGGGTGAGCTGGCTAGAAACATCATGTTTGGCTCACGTACTCTGTTTCAGCTGCTGAATTGTACTGAAATTTATCCGAAAATACTCCGAGACTAATTTAGGCAGAAACATCTTTATTAATTAAGAAACAAATCCTTAAAAAACATTAAATACTCAGTATCTATCTTCTTTGTATTCATGTAAACAGCAGCTGCAATTAAGACTGTTGTAGTTGAAATGGGAGAAGTGGCGCCTGCGAGTGGGGTGGCAAATGGACCCTGGTATGCTGTTCCTGCTAACATATGGGCTGCTATTATAAAGTAGCATAAGAAATCTGGTGGTAAGCAGTACATAAGGAGCTGCAGTGGCTTAATGAAGGCAAGAAAAGAAGACTAATAGACATGGAGAAAAATTCAGGATCTGTTATTTGAATTGGCACTTCAGTATTTCAGTTTGACGTGCAAACTAAAATGCCTTATAAAATGAAATCAACATTAGGCTGACTTTCTGAAAATGGAAAGCCTAACCAAGGCATAACTGTTTTCTTTTAAGATTTGTGAAATTTTTGAACCTTCGCATAGCCACCATTTTACACCACAGAATGGTCTGTATTAAAATTTTTGGAACTCAGGTGTTTTTCTCCATTGGATTGCTTTTATCTTAATTTGCTTTTGGTGTATTAGTCTGATAATCAGTTGTAAACAAGTAGCAAACTGTAAGTCCTTAAATAAAATACCACTGTAAATATGCACAATTTAACTTAATCACTTTCGGGACAACCTGGGGATGGCAATAGTGGTTGCAGTCTCACAGGTTTGGGGATAAAGACAATCTTGCAAAGAAACTATAGGGACAGAAGAAAGTTGAAGCTGTGTATTTTTTTATTGCCCTCTCCCTTACCTCCCCCACTTAAATTCTGTGGATGATACTTGAATCACCAGCAGTGCCAAAAACTAGGAAATGAGTAAGTTTGGACTCGATGCAATAATTCTCTTCAGAATGGGGTGGAGATTCTGCTGGCTTGCAGCAGAGTACTTGCAAAAGGCTAATACTCTCTACTGTTTAAAAACAAGGATTTAAAAAGGTTTTTAGAGCCTACGCTGAATAGTCTTTTTCAAGAAGGAACTAATAACTGCAAAGTTGGAATGAGGTTTCATTGTATCTATCAAGAGACAAAATATTAGAATGATTGTGTAAGTTCTGTCTCAAATACTCTCATGGCTAAAATTGCTCAGAATAAGCTCTGTAAGATTCAAATGTATGGATCATTAAGTCTAACTAATAACTTGATATTAGGCATTGGATAACATCAATATTTTTCCATTGTACATTTACTGTCACCTTGCTAACTCTGAGGATTTTTTTTTTTTTGGTTTCTGTTTTACTTACTGTGTCCAAAAAATAATCAGCAGCTGTGCAGAGTCTCTGTGGGAAAGTAAAAACCAACCCCTTAAATTGCAAATGTTGAAAAAAAAATCTGTATTCAGAGACAAGCAAGCAAAATAGCTGTGGTACATGACACTCATCATTTCTGTTTTAAGCCATGACATAATTTGGATGATAAAGAGTTAAACAATCATGCTTCAATTTTTATCTGTATTGACTAGAATTTGTACTCAAGTAAGAAAAAAATGTGGTAGGAGACAACTATTGAATATGAGGACAGCAATATAGAATTGTCTTGATCCAACACACAGAACTCGCTGTATTAAGCATTGGATCATGGCCAAAGAAAACAGCATTAGGAGCTGTTTAGTCCCTTTCCTTGTCTTTTCTGCAGAACCAGGTCGTAGAATGATGTGCTAAAAAATGAGATGGAGTGACTTAAGTGAGGTTCATGACAAAAATGATGGAAACAGGAAGCTGCAGCTGATAATGGAAATCACTTCTGAAGACTAAAATAAGGGTTTATTTATATACAGTTTAATAATTCTCCATGTTTAAATTTAAGATGATGCAAATGGAGCAACCTTTTTCTTTATGTGGTATGATGAGAACCTTGATCCTGAATGCCAGATAATCCCTCAGATATGCACTTTCCTTTCTGTGCTATTTGGCTTTCTGTTTAAATCTTTGGTTGCATTTAATGATTATTCAGGGATTTTCTGTTTTAGAGGTACTACTTTAGCCTACTTGGGATTTAAGGCCTGTGAGAAAATGAAATAATTTTTTTCATTTCCCAAAGATGAGGAAAAGGTACAGAAGGGGAGGATTTCTGCACAGATCAGTGCTGCTTTTCTACAACAATATGGTGACATGCTTATTACATTCTAATAACAAGTTCTAAAGAAAGTGTAGCTGTATATATATGTGGCCACTTGTTATCATAGCACAACAAAATTATTAAGGGAGTTATCTCGCTTATTATTGAGTTCTTTATCTAATTCTACTCCATATTAACAACCTCTAACATTAGAGGGAAGGTGTTATGACTGTGACATTCCTTGGACCAGTATTGCCAAAGTGAGATACCCTATCTAGAGAGTAATTCCCTCTTTTTTAATTGTTTTTTTTAATTAACATTTCTCTGTGTTGCTCTCCCCAGACAGCTGCTGCTGCTTCTCCCTCAAGCTTGCTGTGCAGTGCTTGTGTTCTTCTAGCTTGGGCCATGCTTGTGCTATCCTTGCACCAGGACCCTTCTGGGGGAACCGTTCATATTGTCTGGCTGTCTTTGGAAGCAGAAAGCCCCAGGGAAAACAAGCTTGCAAAGGCTTAAGATCAGGGAACTGCTACCCTCCTGCACTATATATAAAGCTGATCCTTCAGATTGTCAGAAACAATAATTTTTGACCATGTAACTTACTCTGTCACTGAAAGGCTAGGATGTTAAATTGAAGTTGTGATCAAAACTGGTTTACTCCACACTCTTAGTAGTCTATTTAGGTATAAGTGTTTTATTAATTTTGTTCTTAATGTTTGAAATGGATTTAGTTCTCTGAAATCCTTACTATTCAATAACACATCAATTTTGCTGAATGGGTTGGAACTTAGCTTTTTTATTTTCTGAAGTCTGGAAAGTGGAAAAGGATTTTACCTCTGTCATCTGAAATGCAAACATCTAGGTAAATCCTTAAATTATCTTGGTCTTTCCAACTCTTTCATCTCACTAAAATTTTTCTCTCCAAAAAGAAAAGTCAAAATTCATTGTAGATGACTAAAATTATGGAGATTATTCTGCGAGGTACTGAAAAACACCTGAAGGACAACACAATCACTGGTTGAAGCCAGCATGGCTTCATGAGGGGAAAGCTGTGCCTATCAAACCTGATTTCCTTTATTGAAAGGGTAACCCACTTAGTTGATTGAAGGAAGTCAAGGGAATCCAAACTTTTTTGGATTTCAGTAAAACTTTTGATACTGTCTCTCACAGGATCCTTCTAGACAAAGTTTCCAGCACACAACTGGATAAACACATCATGTGGTGGGTGAGCAGTTGGCTCATGGGTCAAGCACAAAGGGTAATAGTGAATGGGGGAACCTCAGACTGGTGACCTGTCACTAGTGGGGTTCCACAGGGCTCCATCTTAGGCCCTGTGCTCTTCAGCATCTTCATAAATGACTTGGATGCAGGGCTGGAGGGGATACTAAGCAAATTTGCATAGGATACAAAATTAGGAGGAGCTTTTGACACTCTCAAAGACAGGAAGATCCTGCAGAGCGACCTGTACAAATTAGGGGGTTGAACAATGGACAGTTGTATGAACTTTAACAATGGCAAGTTGAATATGAGTCAGCAGTGCCCTGGCAACCAGGAGGGCCAACCGTGTACTAGGGGGCATCAGGCAAAGCATCACTTTCTGGTCAAAGAGGTGATTGTTCCCTCTGCTCTGCACTGGTGTGGCCTCACCTTGAGTATTGTGTGCAGTTTCGGGCACCACAATACAAGAAAAATATTAAGCTCTTAGAGAGTGTCTAAAGAAGGGCAATGAAGATGGTGAAGGGCCT
This sequence comes from Oxyruncus cristatus, assembly GCA_013399855.1. Classification (NCBI taxonomy): domain Eukaryota; kingdom Metazoa; phylum Chordata; class Aves; order Passeriformes; family Cotingidae; genus Oxyruncus; species Oxyruncus cristatus. Next base: position 93,043 of record VXAY01004334.1, on the reverse strand, counting down.
TGAGGGGAAGCCATGTGAGGAGCAGCTGAGGTCACTTGGTCTGTTGAGCTTGGAGAAGGGGAGACTGAGGGGAGACCTCATGGAAGTCTACAACTTCCTCATGAGGGGAAGAGGAGGGACAGGCATTGATCTCTCTGTAGTGACCCGAGGGAATGGCTTGACGTTGTGTCGGGGAGGTTTAGGCTGGATATTGAAAAAAGGTTCTTCACCCAGAGGGTGGTTGGGCACTGGAACAGGCTCCCCAGGGAAGTGATCACAACACCAAACCTAACAGAGTTGAGGAAGCATTTGGATGATACTCTCAGGCACATGGTGTGATTCTTAGGTTGGTCCTGTGCAGCACCAGGAGTTGGACTTGATCCTGGTGGGTCTCTTCCAACTCAGAATATTCTGTGATTCTGTAAAATTAAAGACTCTGTAGCTGTTTGCCTTCTGCACGATAATGGTGTTCTTAGCAGCCATTCTTTCGCCTCTTTTTGATCTTGAACTTGTGTACCTTTTCTTAGTGATGGAAGAGGTAGTATGGACCATATTTGTAGTCCTGATGGTCTTTGCTCAAAGACTGTGTATCTCACAACTTTCCACTTGATGTTGGTTTGTTCTCCTGGAAGGCTTTTTGTATGACAGTCGTATGGTGGATGTTTCCATGCCTGTTGACTGGTCAGGATGCAGATGGCTAATTCCAAATTCCTTCAAAGTTTTTAGTTTACAGCTACATAGTCTATAAAATGCCTCTGCCTTCACTGGGTTGTATGATTTTTGGCTGAAGTGAGCTTTACTAGTAGCTTTGAAACCCCACTTCCTCATCACAAGTTACACTAATATGTGTTGGGTTGAAGATTACAACAGTTGCAAAACTATAGGAAGTAAACTTAACTATATTTACCGTGTTTGTTGGTTTGTTTGATAACTGTGCTGTAGTTTCCTACCTTCAGACAGTGCTGTTGTCTTGCATCTCTTCTGAAACCTCAAGTCATCAAACTAGAAAGTCATTTGTGTTTTGAACAGAGTGTACTACAAAATAACATTTCTTCTGTCCCCAAATGCAGTCATGTAAGCTCCTAGCTCTGTTTTTACTTTCTGTTTAGAAGGAAAATAATATTTCAAAACTGCCAAGTAAAACAAGAAAACGTTCTTGCCTTTCAATAACAATGCTGAGGTGATTGAGTTCAGTTTCTGGAACGAAGAAATCAGTACTGTGCTCAAGTGACACACAGTTGTTTCATGATGATGAAAGTATTACTTTAATTTAAAAATACCTAAGTCTGCTGTGAGCATAAAATGTTGTTAATCATGTGAAAAAAGTTATGAAAGCTATGGTACTTCACTTATGAGATATAATTTATTTTGTGAACTTAGAGAAGCTATTTTGCCCTGAAGTTTAAACAGTATGAGAAAAACAAAAAGCTGTAAAACACCATCTGTGTTACACAAAATTCTGGGAAAAGTAGATACAGTTGATTAATATGAGTGTAAATTCAAAGAATAAAATAGTTTGTTTAATCTTTTGGCTTGTGCAATGCATTATCAGTTAGTTTGGTAATTCTCTTGATTTGGTGGTGCCATTCTGTTTTCTCGGTGTTTGAATGAAACTGTCTAAGGCTTGCCTCTTTGGAGAGGCCTTGTAGCAACTGCTGTATCTGTCTCAGCCCTAACAGCTGTTTCATGTAGGTGACACACTGAGACTGACAACTTTCTTTCCAACAATTTTGTCCATCCTTCTATATGTGGCTTATTTTTGAAATTATCCATTTTCCCATTCTTTAAGGAACAGAATTAATTAAAATCTGTTCTTAACTTTAAAACAAACTTTGTTTTTCTTTCATAGTTTGTGTTTTCTATATTTAAAAAAAGATTTCACTTCAGGAATGATAATTTTGTCTTATGGAGTCCATTCTTTCTGCTGTAAGAAAGCTTACCCATATGATTAATTTTGTAGATCTTGACCCTAAGGCTATTCAGAGGATAATGGAGTTTCAAAGTGCAATGGAGGTGAATAGTATCATAGTGGTCACAAAGGACTAACTGGGGTAATTATGACTGTTGTGATATTATAGATCTGCATTTCCCCCGGTTTATTTTTCTAGCCTCCTTAGTAAAGTTAGCTGTAGCAGAAGAAGTCAGCATTTGCAGGTGACTGGGAACAGCAAACAGATCCTCATGACTCTCTTCTTTTCCTATGCCAGAAACTGCAGTCAGTTATCACTAAATCAAAGCAATGATTTCTGCTAGGGGTGACTTGCACCCTTTCCAGAAAGAGGGAGAATTGTTTCCCTCACTGCCTCTGTTCTTCCAGTGGCAGAAGGAGTGACAGGCACAGGAAAGGATGGTATTCTCGGTGTGGTTTCATATAAAGCAAATCGACATTTGTTGTGTTAAGAAAAATTAGCTGTGATTGTCCTATGTTTCTGGCAATCATGGATCTTTCTGAGAGCCACTGGTTTCTTGCTGTCACTTTCCTTTCAAAGTGGTTGATAACTGCTCTGAAAAAAGGCTTGTGTGTCAATTTTATTTTTTTTTAAACTTTTGATACTTTCTGCTTACTAAAAACTTGAAACAGTAGAAAGTGATAATAAAACATAAGAATAGTAGGATGAGTAAATGGATCTCCTTGAGATTATTTCTCTGTAGGTTTGTCTTGCCAATATCTGGCCTACTCGGTCATCAGTGGTGAAGAAAGTTCTTAGTGTAGCTGCTTGCTTTGCCAATGGAGTGTGCAGAGACCTTTACTGTTTTCTGAGCAGTGTCCTTTGCATTCAGTTCAGTGTTTTACCCATTTAATGAGGAATAGATTTTACCAGGTACAAAGTATGTGTGGTGTTGATGATGATCTTGCTTAAAAAAAGAAAATAGTTACTGAAAGTCAGGAAGCTTGCCAGGTTGAGCAGCTTAACCAAGAATGAAACCTTTCACAGAGTAGCTGTTGCAATATTGAAGACCCTGTCCTCAAAATACCTTTCAGTAAGTTTAGGAATGAAGTTTGTCCTTTTACCAAAGATTGGAAATTCTGTCAAAATTGTCTGCACTCTTTTTAAGATTTTTATTTTTCATTGCATTAATTTTAAAGGAATATGAAAACTCTAAAGAAAAAACAGTAGCAGAAAAAAACGGAATTGACAAAGTCACTATTTTGAAAATAAGAACAAAGTAAAAGCTGAAGTTAGCTCCAGGTAAATGGATATCTGTAAATCAAGATTTATGCTGTGCCATGAAGAAACATCTCTAGCAAAGTAGTGTCCCCTCTCACAAAGATCGAGCCCTACAAATGTCTCTTTTGGTAAGTTAAGGTTTTACCCTGATAAAAGGTGTTACAATTATTCCGTTTTCCTTGTGAGTATTGCTTTATATCAGAGGTGTTTCCTGCTCTGAAAAGAATTGGGATATGACCCAGTGCTACATGCCACTTACCCCATCAGCCCATCTGTGCTATGATATGGTTACCGTGTACTTGGAAGGGTTGTCTGGAACCAGTTGGATCTATAGGATGGTTGATGCCTCTCCAGCAATTATTTCTCTTCTCCTGCCTTTGGTTCTACAGCTGTTTTCTCTGTCCATAGTCAGGTCATACATGGTTGTTTATCTGTCGTAGTCAGGTCAGAGTGGTAGTAGCTTCCTGCAGAGGTTTGAAAACTGTTCCAAAAAAAGTGTGGAGGAGCTGCAGTGAAATGCTACACATCTCAGAAGGGGTTCCACAAGTGTAACTTGGGAGCAACGATACGCAGTTCCCTATTGTATGCTGTTTATTTGCCCTGTCTTGGTCTCATTTTAATGATTTCTAGGAAAAGTGTATTGCACCTGAATACCTCAATAGGGATGTTGCCTTGTCAGCACCCTACCTATAAATGTGAACGCATGGTCAAAGGAAGGAAGGAAGCTAAAATTGCTGTGCAGGGGGAACATAAGGGAAATTTCTAAGAGTGGGTAACATGAGACGGTGGTGAGCTGCAGCTAATGCTGTCAACATTGAAACAGTGTCATTGAAGATTTGAGTAAATTGCATTAAAATTTGTGCTTCTAAGGCTACATCACTGCCATACACAAGCTCCTGATTTCAGGATAGTATTATGTGTGCCCATGTGAGCTATTGTCAAGGGATGTCATATTCAAAAGAATGGAGGAATGAATTTCTAACTGGTATACAGTCTGGAGATGTTTAAAGTATTCTGCTATCATTATTTTCTTTTCTGATAGAAGTGGAAATGATACATTCCTTAGGGAAAATTGTTTTCTAGTTGGGAGTTTGCAGTGGGAATTTGAAAAATAGAATTGGTATGAATGTTGATGAGTGTCCTATTTTATGTAATTTACTTTTACAGTAAGTGGAAACATGGATGCAGTCTGTCAGAGGTATTACATCTGTTTCAGATGTGTTTGTGTGAGCTTTTTCATGTATGTCAAGTGGGTCCACGAACACTTGCTTATAGTCATGTGCAGATGTGAAAATGCTGCATGGTGAAATTCATGAAATAGTTAACTTTCTGTTTTGATGTGCCTGTGAAAATAGACTGCCCTGGTCTTTTATTTAATGTTATAAAGTTTCATTTAACTTTTTTTCTGACATATTTTCATTCAGGAAAAGTCAAAATGATTTAAATAATTATCAAAGACTTCATTAGATTAATTTCACAATGAGAATACAGAATCAGGTTAGTTATAGTAGCATTTGTTGTTTTATTGAGGTGAAATTGTTTTTATTTACGTAGCTCTAACCTTTTTTTCCATTCAGAGCTAGAGGCAGTTATGTAAGCTGTGAATGGATTGTATGGAACAAAGTGACTCACCAAGATAGACTATAATGCACATAGCTGTGTTGTTTGAGGGAAGTACTCAATGACTCAGCTGAGGAAGAGTCTGCTAATTAGAACTGCTGCTCTTGTGGGTTTAGATGAATATCTGCCCTGAAGCTGGGCCAGCACACTTTTTGGCACCTCTTACCACATTAATTACTGGTTGGACTTTGAAATGTGTTGGTTATTCCACCCCCTATCATAGGATGTTAAAGGAGCTCTTCAGATTTCAGTCGTGCTTTGCAATTAACTCTAATGTTTTTTGTTGGCCGTTCTTGGAAGCCTCTGTGAAGGGTATAAAGCATAAACTTCCTGTGCTTTCCAGTCCCAGTAGCATTCCAAAATTTGAGACTTTGTTTTCAAAATGCCTTCCAATATTGCCTTAATCCTCTCATTGGTATCTTTACAGTACAGGAGTAATCTCCCCGTCAAAACAGAACACGAGAATCTGATCACAGCTCACATCTCAGTGTGAGAAAGTCTCAATTGAACATGTTTCTAGCCTTCAGAGTCATCAGAACAAATCGGGTCCCGAAAATGGTTTCTGGGTGGTGGTGGTCTCTGATGGGTTCGGTCTTTGGGCGCTGTGATGGGTAGTCAGGTGCTCCTGACCTGCCCCAATGCTGAGCTGGTTTTATTCTGCTACGCTGCTGTGCTGTAGGGACAAACATTAGCAATCTTTATTTACTTGCATTTTGTACTTTGTTACTAATAATGGTATGAGTGCTGCCAGGAATACACTTTATTAAAAAATGGCTGCTTATGATCTGGGTTTTTAAAAGTGAAAATTGTAGGACAAATTGTGAATGAAGTTTGAAGTAGATAATTTTGTTATTGCAATTATAAGAAATATACTCTTGTATATATTTTGCAGACTTATATGCTAACTGATATTTCAAATCCTACAACGAGCCATGCTACCACATATTGCAGCCCCTTGGTTTTACCCATATGATTTTTTTCTTGTTCCATTGACTTCCAGCCATGTTCTGGAAAGTTATGAAAGATGGGTTTTTTTCTCACTGTATATGCTCATTGATTCATACCATATGTGTACATCTATAAACATAAAATAGTTTTAATATCTTTTTTTTAAAATTATTTTATAAATTTATTTATTTTTATTTCCTGTCCTTAGTCGCGTATTTTATTCTTTTAAAATGCTGAGTATTTCATGTGGTGATGGTCTTTTTGGAAGAGAGTGGATTAGCAAAGATAGGTTTGCAGATGGATATTAATTATTTATCATGAAATAATAGATCCTGTTACAAGTAGTAGAATGTTGCGATAGTTCCTGTGCTTGGTCTGTGTGTTTATATATAATCTTATTTTTCCCTTCCGCTCACATGACTTGTGTGGTAATATTAAGGTGTGATCCTCTGAATGGAAAATATCTTTTGCAACCTACTTATTCTGTTTGTTTGCTTGTTTACAGGTAGCAAACTTAGCTGCTTTACATGGTGGTGTTTTCTCTTTTTTAATAAAATAAGACCTTTTTGAAGACGGTGTTTGACTGAGGGCTTTTGAGTTGTGTCAAAGCAGAGCTGCATCTGCTGGTGAAGTGTGTTTTCTATTTTAACAAAATAGAAATTTTTCCACAAAAATCCTTCTCCACTGTTCCAGAAAAACATGCCTTTACTGTGTAACCACTTTGTGTCCACCTTTCCAAAACTGCTGCATGTATTTTCTCTTTAGAATTTGTGTAAATGCATAACGTTGTGGCTTATAAAACTATAAAGCAAATAAAAAGTAAAGTTGCCTGAAATTTGGTATGACAGGGTATGTATCTCTTTTTCAAGTATTGGACAAAAAGTTCAATTTTCTTTTTTCTTAAGAACTTACATATAATAAAAGATATTTGAAATGCTTTTCCCCCCAAATTGATACTGTCTCAGATTTTCAATAGATATTTCCTAAGTTTATTGTCAGTCTTGCATTTTTAAATTAGATGAAAAAGCTATCTGTAACATCAAGTTATTGTGATCACTGAGTAGATAGATAGGATAAGAGCTAAAATGAAGCAACCTTAAATAAGTAGAGATACATTAAAGTTCTGTTTCAATCACTTTAATAGTTTTTCTATCCTTTTGTTTCCTTTTTTTTTTCATACCTAGTCAGTTGATTATCAAGCTCTTGCTAATTTTCTGGATGAAACTTATGAATTAAATATCTATGAAAAATGAGGGAAGTGAACAGCTGAACTGGTCAATTCTGTCAGATGTTCCTTAGAGGGAGCTAATAAAGCTCTTAATCCTATCATGCTTTTAACAAAGTCTTTAACATCATGCCTTGCATACCCAAACAATCCTCTGCTTGCTTTCTGTAAGCTTAAGATTGGTTTGTGACATGATGAAGTGTATGCACTGACTTCTTCAGATAGTTTCAGACCATAAAAATTTTAAGGCAGGAGATAAAAATGTGGCCTTCTCTAATTACAAAGTAGTTTGACACTTACATTGGCATTCCAAAAAACTGGAGGATTCTTTCAACAGTTATGGGAGATACTTTTTTTACTTGTTTTGGTAACTCAGGTGGGGTTTTGCTTCAGGCTTTGAAGGGCAGAATTAATATTCAGTGCAGACCTTTCATTGGAAAGAAGATGTAATTTTAAAAATCAGTTATCTCTTTTTATCAGTTGCTGATTGCTTGGACTATATTGAAATTAAATAGCATCCAGTTAACAGTTTCTTTTGCTAAGTAAAATGAAATTTTTTCAGAAGATGAGAGGTTTAATTCACTGAAAGTAAAGTGGCACTTATTAAATTATTGTAAAGTCAAATGAGTTCATTTTATTAAGATTTCTACATTACATAGTGTTTGTCATCTTCTGCAAAGTAGAATTGCCTTCAGTAAAAAGAGCCAGTGGTCTAAAGAAAGTTCCAAACTTTCCATTATACTTTTAATCAAATAATCTTATATATATCTTTCTTCAGTGTTAACTCGTATTTCTTTAATACATCAGAAAACATAGCTGCTATTGGTTATATTTTTGTATTATTGTAGTTTTATTATTGTTAACTTTGTCCTTGGTTACTAATCAAAAGCTAGGTAATGGTCCAGATATTTAACAAAAATAGCATAGCTTTGTTTTCCTTTCTAACCTGACAGACAAAATTGTTACACATTGCCTGAACACTGACGTGTATTTTATACATTTGCACACAATTTCAATACTTTTCTATCATACAAGTTCATAGCATTTAGTCTTTGCTGTTTCTATTTTCTTCTTAAAATGAATGTTACCACAGTGAGGTGGTAAAAGTGATAAAGATGCATCATCAAGACTAGAGTGGATATTTTCCACCGATTTTTTTCTACTTTATTATTAGTATGAAGTTTGATTTGTCCTGGGTTTTTTTTATTTATACATTAGTATTACACACAGAAACCAAAATGATTTCTGCTAATGCATTTCTGTCAGTGGGGTATTTTTTTGCATCATCTGTTGTTAATTTGGAATCTTTCTTTGTTAACTCTCAATATCACCAGGAAAGAAAAGTGGGTTTGTTATTAAGCTTTAGCACTTCCTCTAGTTTGGTGTGGACAATCTGTGTGACCTCTGGTGGGGCACATTGTGCCTTTATAGCCTGAAATGTTAATAGTTTCTTCTTTTAACCATTTTCTGTTCTGTTTGTTCAAGTTTGCAGTCTTTCAGTGTGCTTATACAGTGGTCCCTGTTATGAATGACACTCAAGAGAAATCTGTAAAAGATGTTTATAAAAGTAGAAGTAAATAATATTTAACTCAAGTCAGAGACTACTGACTTTGTTTCCTCATTGTTCAAAATCCTGATAATGTGAGGGTATTTTTCCCTAGAAAGGGAAAGGGGAAAAAAAACCCCTAAACCACCTAAAGCGGCCACTGGCTCTGTCTCTTGACCTGATGATAAAAACCATCACTGGTGAGAACAGGCAATCTAGAATAATGCAGTCAATGTGTCCGATGTGAGCATAAGAACAGTAACCCTTGGAAGGATGGTGTTCTGAAATGTGCCAGAAGTCACTGAACAGTTTCACTGATGGTCTCAAATATTTGTGGCTTCTAAGAAATATTATCTTGTGCAAAAAATTATATACATGGGAATATAAATACTTGGGGAAGACATAAATTGTTGGTTATATTCTTAACTGAAAAGTTTCGCTTTCCGTTTGGAACTCTGTGTAGATGATCTGGGTTTTTTTTTTAAGTATTTTACAAGGCAGACCAAAGGCATAGACAATGTGATTTCTACAGTTGCTTTATTTTCAAGAAAAATGATGCAGATAGGAGGAAGTAATGTAATATTTGGAAGTTCTTTAGAAATACCTATCTTTTTTCTTAAGTAAAAATTTTTTTATATGGATTTGATTAAACACTAATGAATGTGAACATCAATAAGTTAGAAAAACGTAACTTTTGCAGCAGCTTGAAACTACTGAGAATATTATGTGATGACTGGTCTCTAAAATGTGACATAAAGAACAGACAGAGAAAAAGAATAGTAGTTAACAACAATGTTTAGGATAAGTTTGAATGGAAGGAGACCCAAGAGATTGATGGACTTTGGACAAGGGTTAGTTTAATGGAAGTGGTGAAAACAATTTGCTGTAGAGTGGTGTAACAAACAACCAACAGTTAGTGATGTCTCCCCAGATGGGGGAAAGAGGGAAAGGAGTTGAAGATGACACTAAGATTGAACATAGGGGTTTTGTGACTCTGAGGGGACAAATAATAGACCTATTGCCAGAGGCAGTGGGAAAAGGAAGAATTTGGATAAAGATAATAAACAACCACTTCAGCTCATGTTCATTGGTACATGCTCTGTTGACTTCATTCACAGCAATTGAGGATATGGCCTGTTGAGTTCATCTTTTAATGATAAGTTTAAGTTAAGTTGTCAGGGAGATCTCAGGATAAAATCTCAGCAAAAAATAGGTGAAGATGAAAGAGTGAGGTTATAGGTCCTGAATTCATGGAAGTGGGCCTGTATCCACTGAGCTGTAGTGGCAGCTTAGGGAAGATGAGTTAATTAGGCAAAAATCAGAAAGAAAACAGGAAAAGAGAGAAGAAACCCACCAAAATGGCCAAAGGAAGGTTTGAAAGAGACTGGAGCTTTGACAAGTAAAGAATTTGAAACCACCAATTACAAAGGGAAAGTGTACAAATAATGTGAGAAGAAAATAAAAAATAGAAGTGGTTTTTACTCAGTTTAACAGAAAACAGATAAACGTATTAATTATCTGAGGGAAACATAATATAGAAAGTTAATGAAACATAATAAAAATTCCTTCAAATAATTCCCATTTTCAGAAAGATCTTAGGAAATATAAAGGTTGTGTTTTTTAGTATTGAATGTTTTTTACTTCATAGTTCAAATGTTCAGATGTCTCAGTGTCTTTTATGCTTTGTTGTGTTAACTTACATGCTTTATTACATGCTAAAATAAAAAAAAATTAATAAATAGGTATTACATTTAAAATTATTGCATTCAGGCAATGTACATAACAACTAAATAGACTGGAAGATTTTGAAACAAATTATTTGTCTTTTGCTGTGTACTTTCTTCATATAAAAATATAAATCAGTAAGCAAGTATATGTGATACATATTTACCGTATATTTTCCCAAAAGGGTGTAAACATGGCATCATATTCTTCAGATTGGTTTTATTGTCCAAATAAATTCTTTAATTAAATTGAGCTCTTTTTTATTTAAAGCTGTCTTTTGGGGAGATATTGCCTTAGATGATGAAGACTTAAAAATCTTTCAAATTGACAGGACGATTGACCTTACACAGCACTCCAATGAAAGACTTGGCCATAACACAGGTATGCTATTTCAAGCTTGTTTTAACTTATTTTTCCTGTTAGTTAATTCCACATAGAAGGCAATCTCTGTTTTAAATGTGGAAAGTCAGTATAATGTCTTGGATAGCATTAATTTACACTTACAAAAATATTATACAGGGAATATAAATTTGCTTTAGGGAAAGAATGAGAGAAGTAGAAATTTTAATTTTATTCTGGCATTTCTGATTAAAAATATCTTGTTGAACTGAGGAGCAGAAGCTGATAGGAACCCTGAGTCTACTCTGCAGGTGATCATGGAGAAAAGGAAATTGTACAAAGCTTTGATTTCATCACTGAAAGTACCTGATAGTGGAGCCCAAACACCCTATGGAGAACATATGGGTTATCCTGGAGACAAAATTAGGGGCCTTGGATTATAACCCCTCCTTTTGCTCTTTTTTCTGTTTCACCCAGTTCTGTACCCAGACCTAGAAGCAACACTAGATCATGTAATTCTTGCTATAATTTACCTTGTCTAAAAAGCAACTATTTATATGGCATTTTAATATATGTTTATTTGCTATTGTTAACATACAATGCACTGTTGCCAGAACTGCAATCTGATTAACACAGGCAGCTGGATATTCAGATGCATAGATAAAGAGATATTATTTATGTGTACATAAGTGTGCTTGCAAGAGAGAAAAAACATAATCCATATCTAAATGGATGTCTAATGTTTAAAAATAATTGTCAGGATCTGATTTGTAAATTGATAACTGAGAATTCGTAAACTTTCAGGTTATGATAGGAAAAAAAAAGACAAGTTACTTAGGAAAAGTCTAGAAAAAATGCTATTGGAGAATTTCTAAATGTATAATTAAAAATTATTTTCTATTCAGCATGTTTTATATGGTCCTGAACTGAGATACTCTAACTTATTCCTGATATGTGGAAGTACATTTTTCAGGTGAAAGAAGCTATTTTAAATTTAAACTTTCAATATTGATGTCTTTAAAAATATTTTTACTCTTCCTAGATAGACGTAGTGATTAGACTATTTTGATGACAACTTGAAAATTTATCTCCTTTTAAATCCACTTGTCTTTTAAGGGAGGAACAGTGTTGATCATGTTTAGATCTAGACTTGATTTTAAAATGTTAGAGTCAGTGGTCTTCCTGCCCCGCTTACCCCAAACGGATAGTTTCAATTGCCTTTGAAGGTATTTCAGGCACTAGTTTTGTTGACAAAATGTAGAATAAGATTGGTCATTTCCCTTTGGAGTAGTGCAGTCAAGTGATTTCTTTGACCTAATGACTCCCTTTTCTTCTTTTCTTCTTGCTTTTCTATTTTTTCTTATTAACTGCAAAGTTGTTATTTTTCTCTTTTTTTTTCCTTTTTTATTGGTTTTTTTTGTTAATGGCTACAGAAACAATATACATTACTAAGCAGTTTTTAAATTATATTTAATACTATTTAGTTTTTCCTTCCTTACATGTTTTGTGATAGGCATGTTATCTTTTTTTTTTTTTCTCCCCCACCTGAAATATAGTGTACTAGTTTCCTTAAGTAAATAATGGATTCTCTGGGGTTTTCCTGTTATTTCTGACAGTTGATGCTTTGAAGGACTTTTTAATATTCCTTTAGAATTTTTTACCTGTATACCTTATTTTATAAGATGAATGTTAACATGAGAGACAATTACATTAATGATGATCAGTGTTATATTCTGTGCAGTATATGCTATAGTTACCATATAACTTGTTGGAAAGGAATGTGTTACCTCATCTATCTAAAATGTTTTTAAAAATTTGGAAATTTTTTCTCGAGGGAGCCAGCAACTATGTGACAGTTTAATCCAAATAATTAGGCACATTGTTATTCAATGAGCAATCACATACTGACTTGCCTTTTATGGAATTTTCTCATCTGCAATATGATTTTAAATTGCTGTTTAATGTATTTTCTACATATATGTTGAAAGTTTTCATAGGAATTTTGGAAAGGTCTTTTTAGTGGCAGTTGGAGGTGTCAATGATCTGTTTCCATCTTTTTACATTTTCTGTTGTAAAAGTAGTTTAAAAATTCACTTGTCCTATAACAGATTGCGAATTGTAAAATACAACCTAGTGCAAACTTAGGAAAATCACAAAACTTTCTGAACAATTCCGAATTATTTAATTGACTAGTGCAGTGTTGTCAGTGTTCTTGCTTCTGGTTTACTGGTGATTGAAAAGGCACTTGCAGCCACAAAAGGTTTCTATGTGAAGGGCGTAAGTGTCAGACTGCATGGCAGTAAACCCAGAAATGTGTTTTTATTTCTGTAAGTGGGATGGTAAATGTTAAACTACTTCATAACTTAGATTTTCGTTGATTGCTGAAATGACACAGGTAACTATTTATCTCTCTATTTATCTGTCTATCTGTCTATCTCTCTATCTATTTATCTGTCTATCTGTCTATCTCTCTATTTATCTATCTCTCTATCTCTCTATCTATCTCTCTATTTATCTATCTGTCTATCTCTCTATTTATCTATCTCTCTATTTATCTATCTGTCTATCTGTCTATCTCTCTATCTCTCTATTT
>VXAY01004334.1:0-79311 GCA_013399855.1 Oxyruncus cristatus | reverse complement strand
TCTCTCTCTCCATCTCTCTCTCATCTGCCTTTGAGGTCTTACTGCAATATACACCAGCTTGTAATGTTTCAAAGCCTTTAGAGTGCACTGACATCTATTTGCGTGCTGGAAAAGAAAAACAAATCTTTCATGGTAAAATCAGAAATATAAGTTTGCATCAGTTTTGTTGGAGTTTTTTTGTTGTTTGTTTTTTTTTTTTTTTGCGTGTATGGGGAAGGGTTGGGTTTTTTGTTTGTTGTTTGTTCTTGTGGTTTTTTTGTTGTTGTTGTTGTTGTGGTTTGTTTTTTTTTTTCTGATGAAACTTTGGCTGTTTGCTTTCCCTCTTTCCCTCCCTTGAAATGAGAAAATTATGGCATTCACTCAGGAAATTTCTGTGAGGGTAAGCCTTTTAGCTGTCAATCAGTATAGCTCTGAGGATGTCAAGGTCACCAGAAACAAAAAAGCTCCAAATAATGATTAGATGATGTAATTGTCATGACTTGCCCGACTAACAAAGACATGTTGACTTACATTCATGGAATGCATATTAGAAAACTTTTCAGCTAATAATGTGTTTTCATTGCATTGTCAAGAATACTTGAAAAATTTTTATGCAAATCATTAGAAAATACTAAGTTTCCTTTAAGTTGCATTGCAGATTTTATGGGGCATTTTCTAATCTCTCCAGGCTTTATAGTTGCTGTAGGTTTAAGATTCTGTGTTTTTAACTTTTGAAAATTTCTTTTTCTTTTTTTTTTCTTTTCTTTTTAAAGGTGGCCTTGGAGAGCATGGAATGTCAAAAAAACACGGTGCCCTCTATCAGCTTATAGAGAGGATAAGAAGATTTGGCTCTGGTATTTTCACTGTTTAAATTAGCAAGTTGCCTGATGTCATAGTGTATCATGAACATTAATGATGGTAGTACTTTAACACTTTAAAGCCTTTGTGTGTTGCTATTGGCATAAACAAATTATAAAATAAATAGTGCAAGAATAATAATGAAGAGATTAGCTCTTTGTTGCTTTTTCTTAGAGTTCTGCTTCAGTATCAAATCTGGAAGCTAAAATACATGGTTTTGAATCTTGTATTAAAAACTGCTTAACTTTGTTATATGGCTGGGTTCACAGTTATCAGCTCAACTAGTATCAATGCAGTGTCTTTTCATTGCAGGTAGGCTATGCTGCATAGCTACTAATTTTGTTTGTTTCTTTCTTTTTTTTCTGGATCCAGGTGGAGCATTCTGATGATTCATACTGTGTTTGAATCATTTGTAGTGTGTTATGCTGAACAAGCACATTTTTATACTAATCATACTCTTGTCAGTATAAATGTAGTTGAATTCAACAGGCCATTGAAGTGGAATCCCCAATAATACTGGTTGAGTTTACTCAAGAGATGTCACTTTAATGTCATGACACTTCAAAAAGGAAAATATGTAAAACTTCATTGTAATCGTACCGCATTTTGTCTAAGTGTATTTTGCAAGGTTAACCAGAGCATGGTAACTGCCTTTGCAGATGTGCTTTGATATATAATTTTCATTCTTTATAAGAGATTTAAAATTTTAGTATTGCATAAATTCTTGTAATCTTTCACATGCAATTTGTCATAATTTTCTTACCTAGAGTTCTAGAGTGCACTGACAAAAAGAATTTGAAATGGTAAAACATCTATATAAACATCTGAAGTGGTTCAGTAATGATCGCATATTAAGTGTAACAGTAGTTTTTCTGTAAAGTGTAGACTTTACAGTCATGTAGACTGTTGTGTAGACTGTTGCATAAGTCTCACTTACACACTTATTTAATTACAAGGGTAAGTTTGTTGTTTTACCTGAGTGTGTTGTTTTGGGTTTTTTTAATCCCTAGAATTTTCTGTATCATTCCTGACACAATTTGTTACATGTAGGTTGTCACAAAGGGAGGCTTTTCTTCCTATGTGTCAAAGAGCTTTCTCCCTGCATTGTCCTGCAGCTTCTCCCCTTTCTGCCTTTTGCTGCTCTTTCAAGCCCTGGGGCTATGCCAAGATTCCTTACCGTGATCCTGCTCTGGAATCCTTCCTGATTCTGACATAGTCATTAACACTTTGGTTCATGTGGTATCACAGGGGATTCTCACAGAGAGAAAGTGTATCTTCAATGAGGAGTAAGATTTCAGCTGCACTGAGCAGGATTTGTTGATCACCTTTCAAGGGATCCATTTTTTATGAACTGCTCAGATCTGCACACTAACCTACAAATGGCTTCAGAAGAAACAGCTATTCTGGTGTGCAAGTCCTTGTCTAACTATCCTTATCCTTTTCTGTTGTCACAGTAGGTTTCAGCTGATTTAGAAAGATTTGACTGTAATGGAATGAATGGTGGTAATATCCTTAAGAATGGTAGATATTTTTTTCCTCTTGTAGAGAAACTCCAGCCATGAGTAGTACTTATCCATAGGGTTCCAAAAGTTACTTTATGAAAAATGTATGGACTGCTTTCTGCTCTGGTGCTTTTTCCAGATTATACAATAAAAAGGAAAGAGATAGTGAATGCCTTGATTACTTTGAGTCTGCCCAAAGTCTGTCCTTTGGTGGAAAAATAGTAATTTATTAAAAGGTCCAAAATAACACCTTTCTCAGAAAAATAAGTAATGATAGACTGTCACATAACAGCAATGTCCTACTTTTAAGAGGCGTAAAGAAATAATCTGAGTTTGACCTGCTGGAAAATAATTGTTCTCTTTTTGTGTGTGTGTGACCTCATTCGGTATTTTAATTATCATTACAGGTTTTGAGCAAAATAATACATCTAAAGGAAGAACTACTGCAAAATTCTCAGGGAAAAATGAGAAAAACCGTTTTCCCAGAGCTGCTACATCACGAACAGAAAGAATATGGCCAGGGGGCGTCATTCCGTATGTAATAGGTGGAAATTTCACTGGTAAGCTTTACGCTTTGAATGGAAAGAGGAAATATGATTTTTTTAAATTGCCTTCTTCTTTTTTTCTTCTTTTTTTAAAATTAATTTTTAGAAGTAAAGTCATACTGTGAAAGTCAAAAGAAGGATTTCTGCTGGAACTGGTCTGAAGTATATCTGTTTTGAAAATCTTAGTCATAATTGTTTTCAAAGGCGAGCTACATAATAAAAATGTATAACTACCTCTTAGAGAGGGAAGGACCTTTTTCTTTGCCTGGTATTTCCTGTTGCATGTTTGTTTCCAAGAGCCAGAGTAACAGAATGTCAAGAAATCTGGTTTTTGGGGAATTTTTTTTTTTTTTTTAATGTAGGATATTTGGCACAAGTATATATCGAATTCAACTGGTGTGACATGTATTCTGCTAAACCAATTTCACTCAACAAACTCACTCGAATGTGTTTTGTCATTCTTCAGTTTGGTTTTCAGATGGGTACACACAGACATTATACATGACAAGAAGAAAGACTGGCTACACTATATATAGAATTTTTGGCACAAAACTGTAGAAAAAGTTTAAAACATTTGTTATCCTTGAAAAATGTAAATGGATCAATATCAATGTAAATGTAAAAAGATAATTTTAAAGAGAATGGAGCAAAAAACTCCAAATATAATGGGAAAAAAATATGTAATAACATCTTATTTACTGTGCATGATAATGCAGGGAACCAAAAGAAATATGCAAATGCTCCCACATTGTGTCTATATGGAGAAAGCATTCATTCCTTTCAAACTGACATTTACAGTCAAACTTCCAGTTTATGAATGTACATAGTACTGTACCAAATGTGACCTTTGCTTTAGGATTACTATCTTCTGAAATAATCGTAGTTAGCTAAATGAAAGCATACCAGATTAAACATTTTGCCTTTTTCATAAAGAAAGATAAATTCTAAAGCTTGGAAAATGTTGCTTAAAGATAAAGGAAAAGGGCAATATCAGATGGAATAACCTTTAATTTTTAGACTCAGATATGATTTGAACTTGCCATTTTTAGAAACGTTGAGGTTTTGTCATCTTTAAGTTTAAAAAAGATTTGATTTTTTTTTTAATCATCCTATGCTGTAACCTGCAAGATGGATGTAGTTCTGTTAGCAAATTCTTGCCAAATAATAATGTTCTTTTTGAAGCAATACAGCTATATTCTCAGATACTGCCCCTATGTCAATAAACTTTGTCTTTTGTCAGGCAATGAAATTACGTTGCTATGCTCTCTGAAGTACTGTGTACAAGCTGACTGTGTTCTGTGCTGAGAGCTGGCCTGGCTGCATCTGGGTATAGCTTGACCTTTTCTGAATGTGTTTCTCATTGTTAAAACTAGTATCTACATGTGCTTAGCATTTTACTAAATTCTTAATTTCCCACTTTTGAGCTATCATTTGTTTTTGGAAGATTTTGATGCAAAGGAGAAGAGACTTGCCCCTTTTGAAGTCAGCCTTATTTAAATCAAATGCTTTGACTGGTATGCCTATTTACATGGCTTGGATTAAACTGGTCTCTAGAATGGGAGGCTGTAGCTTTTTTTTTTTCTTCTTTCTATTAGATAGATAGCTAGAATCCAGGGTTCCTCAGTTTTCTTTGTTTTTTTCCTTGCTGTTTTTTTTTCCCCTGAAGGTGTTTCACTTGATGTTCATCTGGGAAATTGCTTAGCAAATATTATGCTGATACAGGCACGTTAGCAACACTGTATTTCTTCTTCCGTCTTTCTCTGGTGTAATATAGTTGTGTTTTTTATTGCAGGTTTTATATTTACTAGAGTATGTCAGGCAGTATTAGTTCCCTTGCAGGCACATATGGTATGATGAGATGATGGTCTGAGTATGCCTTTAATTGGAATCTGGCAATACATGGGACTGCTGGGACACACAGGGCTTCATGATTCACTGAATCCTTCCAGGCCTATATTCCTAGTATCTATCATAAGGAGGAAGATGGAGTTAGAAAAGCCTCTTATTTCATCTCGTACAATTGTCCTTCCAGGCACCCAGCGCGCCATGTTCAAACAGGCTATGCGGCACTGGGAAAAGTACACGTGCGTTACATTTATCGAACGAAGCGATGAGGAAAGCTACATTGTATTTACATACAGACCATGTGGGTAAGTGTGAGTGTATGGTAACAGATATTTGTGCTTTCAACGTTTTACCACGTTTCTCAGCTTTGCAGTTATAAGGGAATATATTCTTCACAGGAAGATGAATAGATAGTTACTGCATTTAAATGATACCCCTGTTCTGCCTGACTTTGAAGTTCATTGAAACCAGTATGTGTAGTAACTTTTTAAAGTTACACCTCTTTTGTCTATTTCTAGATAAAATGATCTTGCCATATATACCAAGATAGGAGACTTTTTATGTTTGGCTTTCTGTCATGCTTCTAATATTTACATGCATTGCCCTGAAAGTATTACAGGTTTGCCATTTGTTTATGGTTAGCTTTCTCCATGTCATTGGTGAATTATGTATAGACATCTATCCTGTATCCTTTTTCCACCTTAATTGTTGTTAATTGCAGTTTTATCTCTCATATTGCTAGACTACCCTTGCCCATATTTGTTTAACCACCAAATTCATGACCATTTTGCAAATTCCTTTTTGTAGCTCACTGATGTGTAAAAGTGAACAGAACAGGTTTTATTACTCATAATGCAGATTTCCATTAATCACCATGTTCCATCTTCAGATATTACTGTTTATGAATGCCTCAGTCAGCTATATTTGTTATTTATTCCACAGAGAATCCTTAATTTTATATAGTACTCAGTGAACTTCCTGATTGCACCATGTGTATGTCCCAAGAAGAGTGCATGCTAACCATGTCAATTTTGTACTTCTACCAGTCACCTCCTATTTGGGTTGTAGGCTCCCCAGTGAACAGCTCTCTGTCTTACTGACTTCTTGATTGTTGAACCCTTTGCATGCCTGCTTTCGAATTTTAATAGGATAGGGAAGTGAAAAGAAGTTCGGGGACCTCCTTGCAATGTAGAATGTATTTAATTTATAGCCTGTAAAATTACATGTAGAATTACCTGTTTAAAGTACCCATGATGTTCTTCTTAAGGCATAGGACGACATAATAAAACCCAGTCCTAGGCTTTTTTAGAAAGGGGTCACCTTTACCTCTGAAAGTCTCTGAGCTGCAGATCCTTGCAACTGGGGAGCTTATTCTATAGTTGCCTGTCATGTTCTTATGCCACTTTAGGTATGCTTTAGACCCTGAGACCCCTGTTAAAAACAGTGCCAAATGAAAGAGACTTTCGTTCTGACCGGCATGGCTATTATTTTAGTTAACACAGCCTGTAAGATAGAATTCACCCATAAGATAGGATTCAGGGATACTGACACATAGCTGAAAGAGAAATACGAAGCAGAAAACAATTGTGATGGTTCCCTTGTGCTCACAGAGGCAGAAAG
The DNA here is from genome assembly GCA_013399855.1 of Oxyruncus cristatus. Taxonomy (NCBI): domain Eukaryota; kingdom Metazoa; phylum Chordata; class Aves; order Passeriformes; family Cotingidae; genus Oxyruncus; species Oxyruncus cristatus. Next base: position 72,962 of record VXAY01004334.1, on the reverse strand, counting down.
CAATGTAAATTTAAACAGAAGAGTGCGAAAGATATAAGTGGTTTTAGTCACTTTAGAAAGAGAAGTATGAAGAAATCTGCCAAATGTAAATTCTACATCTTCAAAATACCCAAAACCAAATGACAGAAAATCTCTCCAGCCAACTTAGGCTGGTTGATGCTTCGTGAGATCAAATCACTTTAGGGGGAAGGATGGATTATAGTCAGTTTTAACCAGAAGGTCGGAATATACTCATTATCTACTTTCAAAATCAACATTATTGTTTACCAGTAACGTTGTTTTATTGGTGGGCACTTTGCAACACACAAATAATTTACAAAGTCTGTAAAAGGTTTAATAGCCACACTCTTCTTTATTTTAAGAGTCCAACAGTGATGAAACAAAACCAGACCAAACAGAAGGGGCAGTTGAATGATTTTTTTTTTTTTTTTTTTTTGGTGCCCATAAGTTGTTTCAGGAAGAGTCAGATAAATAAGAGCCTGTTCAATCTCTGGGTGATCAGGAACCACTGTGCACTACCTACCAGCATACAGTGCTGATGCAGGATTTTCCACGGAAAGAGCCCAGACTAAAGTGACACGAGACCAACTGCAAACACTTTCTGCGGTACACGGCTAGTCGCATTAAAATTAATCTCGGTTCTTTCCCACGGCACCCTGCTGTGTTGTTTTGTTAGCACATTGTGTCATTATTGTTTGTAGTACCATGGCAGCTAACATTCACAGATGACAGAGATTTTATTGTACTTAGGACTGTTGAAATAAAAAAATTACATGATAAACCCTGCCCCAAAGAGTTCACAGTCAAACCATAACACATTTAATGAAACAAAGTCTCATATGTGGAAATTCAGGTGGCTGTATCTACAGATGTCTCAGATGACAGCATTAGCACAAGTGTTACTGAGCCATTGTAAACATTAAGGATAGTTTGGAGTGTAATGTATTACATCTTGAAACAGTTCATGGGAAGATCATCCCAGAAGGGCAGTGATGGAAAAAGCATATTTGAAACGTAGCAGCTGGTTATCAGAGATACATGACTTTCCTGAAGTTGAGTGGTTACATATCATCAGTGAACAAGAGATAAGTTTTGATTTTTAAGTCCCATAGGACTGCAAGGAATCTCAGAAAGATGTCTAATATATTCTTAAGACAGAAATAACTATACCTAAATAATTGCTGATACGTGCTTGTCTAACTGGTTCCTAAAAACCTGCAAAAATGAATATTTCACAGCCTGCTGGGAATTGTATTTCTTCAGCATCTGTAATATAAGAAATGTAGAAAGTTGAGGGCAGTATTTTTTGGTCATAACTAAACCAGATATTTCTTACTGCACTTAAAGTACATTAACTTATTTTTTCTGCTCACTATGGCCATAGAAAAGAAAATATTCTTTTTTCTTTTCAAAGGGATCTGTTGCATAATTTGAGACTTTTATTATGTCCACCCTCAGTTCTATTTCCTCTTGGGCCTAGAAAACACCTAATTCATTTAATCTTTCCTGATAAATAGTGTTTTCTAGGCCTTTGATCACACTGGTTTGCTCTTTGAGATTCTTTTCAACTAATTCACATCTTTCTTGAAATACAGGACCCCAAAACTAGGGCATGTTTGTCCTGATGAGTCATTACTTCTACTGAGCCAGTGCAAGAGATATTCACATATCTTGTAGTCTCTCCTTCAACTTAAGCACCTAAGTGGCTCCCTGTTTCTCAACAGCTGCCACGTTTAATGCATGGTCAGCTGGAACGTGACTCCAAAAAAGGACCAGAGCTGTTTTTGCAGCACTGACACCCCGTCATTGGTTCCAGTGTACACCATGATTTGCACATCTCAGGACATCAAATAATTCCATATTTAGCTTTCCAGATCTCTTCTTAAAGTTTATGAGGGTTCCAGGCTTGTCTTCATGGTGTTTAGCAGTCTTTTCTTGGACTGCAAGTTTAAATGGCATCTTCTCTATCTTAACTCATTATAATATTCCAGCTACCTTTATACCTCCCTTGGTATCAGACTTCTCTGATTTGCTCATGGACAGCTTGTTTGGAAAAATATCAGAAACTTTACAGCTTCGTCCCTCCTTACCATCAGAATAATTTAATCTGCTGAAGTCTTAAACTGTAATTATTTATCATCATGGGTTTATTTAACCTGAGTTTGATAACAGCTAATTGTTGAAATATAGTTTTGTAGTACAACTGAATCACTAAGTTATTATGTAATTAGTCATTTGTATGCACTAGCTCCAGATGTGAGAATAAGAATTATAGCATTAAGATATTATGGTTTTGATTCTTTTACCAAGCAAGCAGGGTATACTGCCTTTAATATCTATTACAGCAAATATTTATGCATCTAGTTGATTAGGGCAAATAGAACTCTAATTGGCAACAGATTTAAAATACTCCTTGTTCACTACTGCTTCTCTATCCTTATGTTTTCCCATATCAAACTGAAAGTGCCTGAAGACACTTCTCTGTATGCAAATCTAAAAAAGGGTCAGCAAAGTGGGATGGTCTCAAGTCACATGCTCTTAATAGATATTGAGTACAAGATCAAGCTTCCTTTTATACAGTGAAACAAAAAGCAAAAAAAAAGCACAATTAGTGATATTGTTCTGGTAGCTCATCATGCCTTTGATCTCAATTTGTGGCAATTTTTGTTCTCCATTAGAAGACTTAAGCACCTTTTATGACAAAATTTAGATGACATTGCTATCAATATTGCATCCTCTTGTATGAGTATTTGACAAATTACATCTGAGATAGAGATTTGATTTTTCTGTTTCATGTACTTCTCCAAACATTGTAGACTGAACAGCTTCTGAATGTTTTAACCTCTTTTGAACTTGTTATATTATATAGGCATATAGTATATAATAAATTGAATAGGCATAGCTGGCAAATTGGTGAAACAGGTAAATTCATTGCCTGAGGTGCACTTTTGCAGCATTCTTTAACTAACATGTTATAAAAGGTGCTCAGTAATTTTTATGAAATAAGAAGAAATCGGAGTTGTGCGAAATAATCTGGGCACTGGGGAAGGCTGCCTCATGCTCTCAGGTGTTGATTAACCCTGGCAGCTGGCACTCCTCCTGCCCATAGCAGCTGGCATAGCCTCCCTGCTGGCTGTGACATGGCCTGCAGGATGTGTGTGAGCAAGGGACAGGTGACTGGTTGCCATAGTCTAAAGCACAGTGCATTAACTCTGTGAGGGATGGATTATGTTAATATGTTGGGATGGGCAGCTGCTGGCTGAGGATGGACTCTGTTGGCTGTTTGTTACAGTGTTGGGGTAGACATCTCCACTGAGCAGGTAAAGAGGCAGCAGCCACTTCTGCCATCACAACTGGTCCTCTTAGGGCAGTAAATCAGAACATTTAGTAACCATGATTGTATCTTGATCCCTGACAAAAAGCAAATTCATAAAGCCAGGTCATAGCCAATATCTGCTTTGTATGAATCGAGTTCTGCTTGGGATTGAAAGAGGTGTTTTCACCAAGAAAAAAACTCTGCTTCCAGAGTGAGATTTTATTTTGGAATTTTGTGAATCTCTTTCTCTTCCTTTGTGTAACATAGGTGATGATATGTAGTCCTGCTATGATGATGAAATCTGCAGTTTTTCATCCACAACTTCATACAGTCAGTGCCGTGGCAAGATGATGTTGTGGTCTATGATGATTTTTATATTATCACTCTCAAGAATGCAGCTTTTTAAAAAAAGTGCAACATTGGCCCTACCTGATTCTTTCTTCCTTCATATTGATTTAAGAGAATGAGTGTGTTTTTTCAGTCATGTCACTTTCTCTCTGTCATTTATTTCTCATTGCTCACCATCATTGATCAGCTAGACTGATTAAATGGAATTAGAGATTCATAAATAGTTACTGTCTCCAACTGCTGTCTGGTGCAATAAAGATTAAAGAGATGAGCTTTAAAAGCTGCCAGTTGAGTCGGTTTAAGTGGTGTGACAAGTGCTTGTTCAGCACAGAGAGGTCTTTATCTTTTGCCAAACACACCTGGGGTCAAACCCATAATACTGCAAATTAATTTACTTCATAGATTTTTAGTTTTAGTTTTCCTAGCCCTTTTTCTCAGTGCAGTTGTTGAAGTGATCAGAATCTTGTAGCTTAATTGGATGAATCTGGTGTGCTTGACATGACACTCAACCTAGCAAATCCTAATGATTTGCTCTATAACTGTGCACTGCTGCTGTTATTTTAAGACTTGTGTTAATTCTAATTTTCCTTGGTGTGTAAAGAAACACTCAACAAATTTCTTTATTTTTTCTGTGAAGTACTTGAAATCTGTCAAGTAACCAGTGTGAGGTAATTACCATAATCCTCTGGCTGCTTATTTTTTTGGAGGAGACCAGCATTAAAAAAATAATTTCCAATATATTGGGGCTTAGATGTACAGTGTTAGACAACCTAGAGGAATAGTATGTAAAAGATTAGAGTTAATTTTTTTCTTCTAAAAAGAAGCATCTTTGAAATGTGTCAGATGAGGTACTCTGTCACTAAACACATTTGATAATGTACAACTTTTCTTTGTTTTTACTACTCTAATAGTAAAATGTCAAATTATTTTGTCAAACACCCAAAAATCTATCTGATTTATGAAATACCACTAACAGCTTTCAGAGGTGATCTGAAACACCTCCATTTTCTGGAAACAATTATCTTCTTGGTATTTTTAATTGTATTTGATAGTTTGGTTAATTAGGTATTTATTTACCTTATTTTCTTATTTATGAATTGTCTCAATAGCTGAATGTTTTCATAGAATCATAGAATCAGACGGGTTGGAAAGGACCTCGGAGATCATCAAGTCCAACCCTTGATCCAACACCACTGTGGTTACTAGACTATGGAACTAAGTGCCACGTCCAGCCTCATCTTGAAAACCTCCAGGGATGGAGAATCCACCACTTCCCTGGGCAGCCCATTCCAATGGCTGATTACTCTCTATGTAAAGAATTTCTTTCTGATATCTAACCTAAACTTCCCTTGGCACAGCTTAAGGCCGAGCCCTCTTGTCCTACTGCTGGTTGCCTGGGAGAAGAGACCAACCCCCACCTGGCTACAACCTCCTTTCAGGTAGTTGTAGAGAGTGATGAGGTCTCCCCTGAGCCTTCTCTTCTCCCGACTAAACAACCCCAGCTCCCTCAGCCTCTCCTCATAGGACTTGTGCTCAAGTCCCTTCCCCAGCCTGGTTGCTCTTCTCTGGACCTGCTCCAGCACCTCAATATCCTTCCTGAACTGAGGGGCCCAGAACTGGACACAGCACTCCAGGTGTGGCCTCACCAGCGCCGAGTACAGGGGCAGAATCACCTCCCTGTTCCTGCTGGCCACACTGTTCCTGATCCAGGCCAGGATGCCATTGGCCTTCTTGGCCACCTGGGCACACTGCTGGCTCATGTTCAGCTTCCTGTCAATCAGCACCCCCAGATCCCTTTCTACCTGGCTGCTCTCCAGCCACTCTGTGCCCAGCCTGTAGCACTGCAGGGGGTTGTTGTGGCCAAAGTGCAGGACCCGGCACTTGGCCTTGTTGAACCTCATCCCACTGGAATCAGCCCAGCTCTCCAGTCTGTCCAGGTCCCTCTGCAGAGCTCTCCTGCCTTCCAGCTGATCGACACTCCCCCCCAGCTTGGTGTCATCTGCAAATTTACTAATGGGCCACTCTATCCCTTCATCTAAATCATCAGTAAAGATATTAAACAGGACTGGGCCCAGCACTGATCCCTGGGGGACACCACTAGTGACCGGCTGCCAACTGGATGCAGCCCCGTTCACCACCACTCTCTGGGCCCGGCCCTCCAGCCAGTTCCTAACCCAGCACAGAGTGTCCCTGTCCAAGCTGTGGGCTGCAGCTTTTTCAGGAGAATGCTGTGGGAGACGGTGTCGAAGGCTTTGCTGAAGTCCAGATAGACACATCCACAGCCTTTCCCTTGTCCACCAGGCGCGTCACCCGATCGTAGAATGAGATTAGGGTTTATTTGCTTTATTCTCCTTTCTTTCCTTTTGCTACCATAGTCAGCAGACCTCTTTTTCTAAGGAAAAAGGAGGTATCTCAGAAAAATGCTGACGGTGTGAATGCTTAAAAGGGCATCTCTGTTCCATAAGTTTACATTGGAAATTTTATCATGGAAGTGCAGTGGAACAGGAATCAAACATGAGAGCAGTTACAAAGTAGGTTTTTGGGTTTTTTGGGGTTATGTTGTTTTTTTCTTGTGAAAATGTAACTTTCTGTGACTGAAGTTCCTATTACAAAAAAACAGGTGTGTGAGAAAGAAAACAGGAGTGTAAGAAAAAAACAATTCACCGATATCCAGAGCATTCAACCTGCTGTTGCCAATGATATTGTATATTACCCATAGCCAAAGAAACAAAACATAAAAGGGATTGCACGGTGGCATCACAAGATTCCGCATCACACTCAGGACATCTTTCTTCTGTATTTTTAACTTCATTCTAAGTGAGTCTTTTGAAGGACTCATGTTATTTCACTTGCATCATTTCTGCACCTTTTATAGGTGGATATCATGAAGTAGGGTGATGTTTCAGATAAAAATAAAGCAAACTTACCAAAACTCAGTGACCAAGAGACGAGTGAGGGCTGTTAAGATACAAAGCAGAAGTAAGGCACAGAAGAAAACTTGCCTTTACTTATACTTTCTGCTTTCTTCTGCATGCCTCTTTAGTGTACCGGGGCAAGAAAGCAGTGATAATGAATGGGTGAGATGGTAATTCCAGTCAATTTTATTTTTATTGATTCTTTAGAAGAAAAGAAGTTCCTGTGTCATTCCATAACAGACTGTCACAACAGTGACAATTCTGTTGATCATAGCTAACATCTTTTACGAATATCTTGAATAATAAAAAACCCTATTCATGTATCCCTTATTAGGTATTTTGAATAATAAGTTGTTCTTGAACAAGATCCAGATTTGTGAGACTGCCAAAATTGCATTGTGCATTATTCTGCTGAATCTTTATATGTTTTTTTTTATGAAGTTTTAACTGAATTTGCTATGTGGTTTGTTGAGATATGTGAAAATGTTTATCTTTGCTTGTGTTTTAATTACAGGTGCTGTTCTTATGTGGGTCGAAGGGGAAATGGTCCTCAGGCTATATCTATTGGCAAGAACTGTGATAAATTTGGCATAGTTGTCCACGAATTGGGTCATGTGATAGGTTTTTGGCACGAACATACACGACCAGACCGTGATGACCATGTGACCATCATTAGAGAAAACATCCAGCCTGGTGAGATATTCTGATAAGCATTTTGGAAAAAAGAAAATTGTCTGCTTATTTTTTGGTGTTTCCTAAATCTTCTCAATTCTATTAAAACTGAATGCTGAATAGAAATGAGCCTTTTTGCCTTCTATTCCTCTTAGCTTGACTGATCTCAAGTTGACTCACAAATAAAACACTAAAGTTAAAATATAATACTTTCCAAAGGTCTGGCCAAGTAGCAAGCCATTAAATAAAAGGCTAGAAGGAGCAAATTAATAATCATGCTCAAAAACTTTGAAGGAAACCACTGCTCTTAAGGCCCTTTAAAAGTCAGGTTTCTGTGCTTAAGAAAGGGCATTTCTTTTGTACTCTTTACAGAGTGGTAAGTAAAATTATGTCAATAGTTTTCAGCTGACCAAGAGGCTTAGACTTGGGAGGTAAGCGGAGGACTTTGAGTCTGTGATAGACAGGCACAGTTCCTGCAGTTTACACATTACTCACCTCACTCTCTAAAGCTTACAGCTTTAGTCAGTGATCTTGGTGTTTTTGAGACAAAACATGTGAGGAACCTGAGAACTTTAAACTGTGACTGTCCTCTCTGTCACTCTACTTGTGTACCTTCACTTGTGTTGGGTAGGCAAGATAAAAGGGAATTAGGCATGTTTTATTTGCAATGTTAATAAATATGTATGATTTTTGAGAAACACTGATTTTTATATACAGGAATTCTCTGCTCAAAAAGGGGTGAAATCAGAAATTGTCCAGTGATAGCTGGGAGTGTTTGTCTGTTCCTATAGAAAATATTTTGAAACAAAACAGATTTGTGATGCAATGAAATATATGAATTAATTTGAGATGCCACTTCATCTAGGACTTCAAAGGAGACTGTAAGCTGATACACACTCCCATAAGTCTCTGAAGTCCTGAAAGGGCATGCACATTTGAGCCTTCTTTCTCTTCTCTCTGTGTTATTGACTTGTGCAGATGCCACAAGTGCTCTTCCCCTTTTCTTTTTCTGTGATAGCAAAAATCAGCTGGAGTGCCATCCTCAGTCTCCTGCTCTCCCTTTCAGTTGTCTCTCTAGTTTCTGACTGAAATCACTTCTTGTGGTGTTGTATGAGCTTGAGGATCACTAAATGGGATCAAGAAGTCATGACCACCGAGACAGTTGCAGTTTTTTATATTATGCAAAATATATTGGTTAATATATATGTTGTCACTCCAACTTGTTTTTGCAAGACTCCAGTGGGAATATGAACTGGAGTTGGAGGTGCTTTGTATCTCCAATACACTGATGAAGACATAGAACTTATGCTCTGTAATTATGAACTAAGTATAATTCTTTTGTTCCTCTTTTGCTTTTGTTAAATTGCAACAGCTGGCTCTTGAATTTGACTTTGTGTATTGTCTGTATTATACAGGGGCTCAGAGAGTAGCCTTTGCTGAAGCAGTCTCCAGTATTCAGTAGTTTAGTACTGGATTTGATATCCAGTTAGACCCTTAATATCCAGTCTAATGAGTCTACAGTGAGGAGGGTTCTTCTGGAGTCTTTGCTGTCAAAATGATTTTATTGCGGAATTAAGAAACAAACCAGCATTTTGTATAGATTCTACATGAAGCACAAAAGAGTGGGTGGGACCTTCCTTTATGTGCTGGTTGAATGAGATTAGTCTTTAAATGCCAAATATAGCAATTTGATGTGTATTTCGGAAGACATCTGCCCTCTTCGTTAAGAGGTCAAAATAAAGTCACACAGTTACTCCCAAATGGCAAACATTTATGAATGTCAGTGAGTAATTAGGTTAGGATCTTTGTTGTTTTTCTTTTTCTGTTTGGTTTTTATCTTTACAGAAGATATTAAAGAATCTCTGATTATCAATCATTTGTAGGTCAAGAATATAACTTTTTGAAGATGGAGCCCGGAGAGGTGAACTCCCTTGGGGAACCATACGACTTCGACAGCATTATGCACTATGCCAGGAACACCTTCTCAAGGTTGGAGTCTCAGGTTATACCTTTTGACTTTTAATTCTATTCCTCTCTGTGAATGCTAAGAACTATGCTTTTTGAAGTCTTTTGAAATCACTTAAAAGGTCCCTTGCGATATAGTATTCCTACAGCAGTCAAAGGACAGCTTGTTTATTTTAAGTCAAAATAATTTAATTATATTTTAAAACACATTTCTTTTCTGTTCAGTTTCAAAGCAGCCTATTCATCCTGCTTCAGTTCTTTAGATTTTCAGACAAGATAATCTGGAAACATCACTTTACATAATACTCACTTTCTTTCTGTGTCCACAAAAATTTGAATTTAGAAAGATCAAATGAGTGAAATGGTTAGGAATGTTCATAGTAACATGATCTGTTCTCAAAAAGAGAAATTTTCTTTGATACATATTGTTTCATAACTACAGATTATGCAGGTAGGATGCATTGTGGTATTCAGACATCAACCACACAAGCCACAGCTTTTGCTAAAGACTGCAGTCCACCATTTCCAACAGAGGCTGCAGCCTGTTCTCTATTGTCTGTACAGATTGTTACTGTCATCAAAACAGATGACAGTCATCTTACAATAAAGAGTTCTGCTTGTTTTGCTTTGTCCTGTTGCAAGCTGATCCATTCTGGACTCCACAGTAGCTCACGTGGGGCTCTCCCTGAAATGCTGTAGGGTTATGGGGAGCTGTACAATGAGCTGTTCCCATAGGCCAGCACGGTGTGGCATATTGCCAGCTGTTTGTTAGACACTGCTCACATGGTTCAGTGGTAGAAATCAGAAAACATCATAAAGTACACAATGATTTTGTTAATGTATTGTTCCCTTCAAGTGCTAAGGCATTTAAGAGAGAATTGTTTTCATGGTTTTACAAAGTATGAAGAACATCAGTTTCAGGTTGTACTGAAATTTAGTGGAAAACGAAATCATAATTTATGTATGTTAACCCTTTCTAAAGAATAATGTGCCTTATTTCTAGAGGCTGATTAATGCCACAAGTAGTTTATTTCACTGATTAGGGTAACGTCCTGAGATGATTTTTTCTTTGCAGAATTTCTAGTGATGTCACATAAAATCTTACTGGACAAAGAGTAGTATGTGTCTGCAATACTAAAAATGTTTCATTTATTATAATTTAAAAACATATATGTATTTATAAATGGTATTCTTAACTACAAAGGTCCTTACTGTTCATTCATTTTTGGACCTATGCTATGTCTAAAAGTACTGGTTTTGTTTTTCAGTAAAAGCCCTACAAGTATATAAGAGAGTATAAAAGAATTAAAGAACAAGAGAACAGAGAAACATAGATTCTATTTTATGAGATTTGAGGGCTTTTCAAACTCTGTAGCATGATAATAGAATGTAGTTTTGTTCCTAAGTCTTCTAAAATTTATTTGAACTACCAAAATATTTCAGATCATATTTAAAAACTGGGAAATTTTGAATAAAACAGCACATTTGTAACAAGTGTGCTTCTTTATAATGTCTTGTCATTTAGGGTTAATGTTATTAAAATCACTTATGGTAAGTTGATATATTTTTATTGTAAAGTAAATAGAGGCTGATAAGTAAGCATTTCTGTTTCAAAAGCAGCATCAGCTAGAGTTAGATCTGTTATAACACAGACAGAAGAATGATTGGCAAGTGTGCCTGACTTTACCTGGTCTTACATGTGTAAGTCAGACTTTAAGACTTCCCGTAAAAACTTTATTAGAAATAGGAACTTTGTGATTAAGAATTTTGTGATAGGGGCTAATTTATGAATTTTTATGTAATTTTGTAATTATTTTATTCAATATAGCAAGAACTTAACGGCAGTGTCTTTTGCCTGTGTGGTTTTAATAGTAGCAAGAGATTTCCCTGATATTTTAATTGAGGTACTGAAAGAAGATCCTTTTTTGATAACTTTGCATAAAGTTCACCAACCTGAAGAATTTTGTGGCGTGTTTTCTGTATTTAAAGTTCTGCATTTCATTCTCTTATTTATGCCAAATGTAAAAACTAGATTTAAAAAGCAGCATTATAAATTCATGAAACTCAGTTTTAAACGGAAACCTGATAGGGGGCTTTGGGGTCTATTTTTATTTTTATTTTTTTTAGGGGCATGTTTCTGGATACCATTCTCCCTTCCCGTGATGATAATGGTATACGACCTGCCATTGGCCAGCGTACTCGTCTCAGTAAAGGAGATATTGCACAGGCAAGAAAGCTGTATAGATGTCCAGGTATTGCACCACAAACAAACAAAAACCACATACTAGCAACTGTTTGACTTGTTGTTCCAGGGGAATGATAAATTTTTTGAGTCAGCTGCTCAGTAGTCTGTTTGCGTTTTGGCAATGGATATAGGCCAATCAAGAATCGAGTCATAAAAGAATGTTAAGAGATAAGGTCTCTGGAATTTAAAGCACCTAAGGACAGACAAACTATATGAAGCAACACTTTGTTCCATGATACTCCAATCAGTTTTCCTTAGCTGTTCAATAACTAGCAAAAAAAAAAAAGGGAAGATGTTTAATATCACTTCTGGTTTGCCTACTGACTGGACTCGTTTATTTGAATTCAAGTACAGTGCAGAGGAGCAAAATGAATTAGTGCAATCAGCTTTAAACCCTTTATATTTTTTGGAAATTTGACAAATAACAAGCCAGGACAAGTAAGTTGTAAACTCTTTTATGGATGAACTGGTAAGATCTTAGTACAAAATTTCTACAGTTTTAACAGATACATTTAGTTATTTTAATATCTTTTGCCTAATTCTAGCATCCTATAATTTTAATGCATATTAATTTTTTATCTCAAAATAGTGTTATGGTAGGGTTACTGTCTGTCTCAGAGACATTAGCAGCAAGCCTGGAGTAACACAGAATCAACCCTGCATTCATGTTGTTCTCTAGTGCTTATTCTTCACTAAGTGCTGCCAGAGGGGTAGAAATTTCACAGCAAACAGTTTTCATTTCCTTGCTTTAGTTATGGCTGATACCACTGCTAAGCTTTGGTGTCAACCAAAGAAGTTCAGAAGTGTCACCTCTCAGCCAGAATTTGCCAGCAAGATCCCTGTGGGAGGCTAGACGTACCAGCTCTGTGCCACATAGGTTTTACAGCTCTACTGCTCCTTATGGGAATTAATGAACTCTCAGTTTTAAGTTAGATATATGGCTACTTTTAACCGACTGATCAATACAGAAGGACTAAAGAAAGGGATCAGGACTAAAGTAAAGTAAATTTGTATCAGCAGCAATGGAATCTACTGAAGATCTGGGGATTCTGATGTGCATTTGAGGTACACTTTACAGCTGAAATACACTTTTCCTTTGTGCTGTAAGTATGCTGAATCATAGTCTTCTATATACTGAGAACATGCACAAAACTTCTGGCCCTACTAGAGGAGAAACTATTCTAATATATTTTATTCAGCAACTGCTCCTTTGGGAAGAATTTTTGCTCTTTCCTTTTGGTACAGAGAGCGTTTTAATAACAACACTCTTGGCAGTATTATTTCTAATGAAAGTATACAGAGAGCAACAATTTCATAAACACAGAGAATACATATATATTTTGATAAAAGAAAAATTTTGGAGAAAAAGGTAGTCTATAAAAGTAAAACCACTGCAAGAGTAGCTAGTATCTTATGATCATAGTGACTTAAAGAAAAAAGAAGTTACTACAGCCTAGGCTCTTTAGTATGTATATAATACCCTAACATGGACTTTCACTCAACTGTAGAAGTTGTAATGTGCTTTTTGAGCTAATGCTCAAATGGTCCTTTTCATATATGTAATGAAAACATGTACTGATGAGTTATTTTTTTTCAGTGTCTTCAAAGTCTTGTTGAAAGTTGGTTTCACAGTGTTGTAAAACCACAGTTGTGCAGCAGCAGCAGCGTACACTGTAAAAGTAAGCTATTTTTTCCAGCACCAGTGAACACGGGTCAAATGGATAATAAAGATGAACGATGGTTGAAAGATCGTGCTCCCTTTCTGGCACTTAGCTTCAGCAAACTTCGGGATAAAAGACACTGATTTTCCACCCTCACTTAGATGAGCCATGCCATAAAAGAAAGGGAGTTTTAAGAGAAAAAAACAAGGCAGAAGGTTTTTCTACAAATGTTAAATAGCATACTATTTAAAATGCTATTTTTTTAGTTAATATTTTTAATAGAAATTGCGTAGCTAAATAACACAACACAAACTTAAACATCCAATAGAAAAAGCAAGTCTATGAAATTTGCACAGTAGTTGTGTTCTAATAAATTTTCCAGCAAATACTGAGACTGAAAATTCAGACAGTCATAAAGCTTTTGGTTTTATGTAAATAATCATGTGATCACTGGTAGTATATAGCAATAAAATCCCTGACACTGTGTTGCTTTTGGAGGTATGTTTTATTTCCTATTTCAGAAAAAAGATGTTAATCTTCATTAATAATATCTGCATTGTTTAATGTGTTAATTTGTATTGCTTTAAATGTAATGCCATGAAAATACAGAAAACAATAACTTAATCAGTATTTTTTAGAGATGCACACTTCTATGATAAAGGATTTTGTGGCATTGTGCATGTTTTGTTTGGAATTCTTATTATTCCTGCAAATGGTTTCTGGTCCAAGGCATTTTCTAGGGCCCATGAACATGAAGTTGAGCTCAGTGCCACTGGTAAATAGCGATGATCCTCCCAGCAGTGAGGCACCTGAGCGTTCCAGGGTCTTTTAACTAGTCAAGATATTCAGTGTCATTATTCAGGAAAGGGTTTAGTGACCAAGAAACAGTTTTGAGACTGGGGAAACCAAGGCATGAGTTTAATAACCTACCTTTTAGCAGGTAAGTGCCAGGACTCAAAAACCTAGCAACAGCAATTTTGATTTGTTTTTAACTTTCTCTTAGGTTTTTTGTCAAAGGAAAGCATAGTTGCTAATAGGAATTTGTTACATTTTCATACCAAATTATATTGTTACACAATATAATAATAAGGAGAAAGAAAGCAACTAACTTGAGAGTCATTGCTTTGAAAATCTTATTTTGAATTTTGAGTGTTTTGGTATTGGAGGACAGAACTTGGATTTCAAGGCTGGATGTATTACAGTGGTTTTCAGACAATCTAATGGAGAGAAAGAATGTGTTTTCTTTTGGTGTAGCTATGAAAATTTCAACACAGGTCTGCCTTATAGTTTTATATAGAAATTGTAGTTGATTTTAAAATTCGTATGTAGTTTTATAGGAGCAGGAGAGTAAGAAAAGCAAATGGAGAAGGATATTCTCATGCAGAAAGAGAGGACAAAAAGTAAGTGGGTAGAGTGGGACTGAGTAATGTATGTCTCCCATTGGTGGCAGAAAGCTGTTTAGAGGAAGAGAAGGTGGATGGATGAAGTTCAGCAAATTCACAAATTGCCTGGGCCTGTGACAGTGTGTGCAGAAGAGAACAGATGAACGACACCTAGCCCGTCTCTTTTTTGTGTTGTTGTTACCGTTCCTCAGTCTTAACTTGCTGCTATCTCTCTCGACTTTCAAAGGTCAGCTTTTATTTGCTGCGCAAGGAAGATAAAGGTTTTTAGGTTAAGACCATTTCCCTATAACTTTAAAGGTAATCAGGTCCATAGTAAGATACTGAGATGTAGTAAACTGATTTAAGTTTCTGATTTAAAAAGTACATGATCAGCAGTAGATATTTTTAGGGCTCTGTGGCAGATTTATATGTCATATATGTATACTTGTACAGACTTGTGTCTAAGTAGAAAGTGTTGAAGATCTTACTTCTCTTTGGAAAAATGTAAGCTTAAATTAGCCGTATATGAGAGTATGTGTTTGCTAGCGCTAGGTACAAAGGAATGCAAATTGCTTCTCTAACTGTCCTGGAGGATCTTGCCTTCATCATTTGCAGCTTTCATTGTAATCCCTGATGGAACTTGACCGTGTGTGTAGGCCAGCCCAGAGAAGTGTTATACACAAGCTGTGTGATTAAACACTGCTGCAGGGTTCACTGCTGCAAATTACTTTGTATAAGCATGTAATCTACCTGCTGCCTGCAGTGTTTACAAGGAGGAGTAAGAATAGTTTGCTTTTTCTTACCACAGAAACTCTTATCAGAAATCTAACTTTCTCAAGCTGTAAAACAGAGAGAAGATCAGCTTTTTTGGTTAGTCTGTGTGGGAAGAATTAAAGTGGCATTTCTGCAAGTAGTCTAGCCTAGTAAAATTGACATAGACATAACATTTGAAAGGGAGGAAAAAGCATCAGAGAAAGCTTTGGCAATGTTAAGGATTAACAAAGGAATAAAAATGTACAAATAAAGCAGAGCTGTATAAGATTGAAGTTGTAATTGATAGCTTCTGATGTGAGATACACTAAGATTAGTTCTTAGGAAATTTAAGTGGCTCTTACCACTAATTTTCTTTCCACATTTCTTTCCCAAAGTGGGAAAGTGGACTGTTACAGTAAAAAGTTTATAATATTCCATTTTATAAGCTTAATAATGAATACTACAGTTGCTACAGTCCAAATACAAAGAAAACCTTTATATTCTTTAGTGATAGAATTTTAACGATTTCAATTAGCATTGACCCATTGCACAGAAATGTGCTTTTCAACAAGAAATTAAAAAATATTGCCCTGTCTACAGCAGCTCTGCAAGCCAGTCTGGAACTCAGATCTCATAGATAATTTATTCAACTGTTGATTGGTGTAAGCTGTTCTTGTTATACTTCCCTTGAGTAATCAGAAATTTAAAATTAAAAAATAAATATGGAAAAACACATAAAGCTTGAGAGTATTTTATAAATTCTAATTGTGTTCATTCTCAGTAGAAGCTATGTATTCAAAATTTTTCTTATGCTTCTGTTAAATTTAGACATATTTCTGAAAATTTTGATTTGATAGAGAGCTCCCAGGCATTTAATATGGATATAAGGTAAAATGTTGTATTAAATAGTTTTGTTCTATAACATGTGGGGGGAAAGAATGTCCCATAGCTCCTTTCGCAACTTAAGAGCCATAGTTTTAAGTTATATACATCTTCTGTATATGCAGCATGGAGTGTTCCTAATATGCTGGAGAAAATAATCCTGCACTCTATATAAGAAAAAAAAATTCTGAAACATTTTTAAGATGTAAAGCTATTATGCTTAATTAATTCATGTTTTTTCTTTTACACAGGGTAGTTTAGGGACTTCAATAAAGTAAGAGGTCTTCCTCCTGTCTTCTTACTAATTGCAGGGCTGCATTTGAACAGATTTCTCACACACTTGAATAGCATTTTGTTTGGTTACATACTTAACATTATCTGGGTGTGTGCATTGCACAACTTCATGGTCAGTATTTGAGAGTCGAAGTTACAGTTAATTGAAAAAAAATTCAATGTGCGCAGAAAAGATCAGACAAGCAGCATTGCCCATCGCTCAATATGTCATCTGCTCAAGGTTTGCTTAGTAGTGTTGGTGAAATAGATAAAGCCAGAGCAAATAGAAATTGTACTAAAGCTTGAAATATGATTAAATGCCTTGTGAGAGTACGTTGATGCAGTCTCCGTGAAGCCATGCATGGGGGGGAAGAACAGAGAAGGCTCTAAAAGGGATGAGGATCTCTTTTACTCCTCTGTGAGACTATGATTTTACTCATGACTTTCTCCAAAGGGCTCTACTTATGCACTGTAAGCTATGACATAGTTCACTAGCACTGGGGAAACCCAGTGCAGGGCTCTGCAATTTAATTTTGCATTCATCACTGTGTTAAAAATAAATTGTGGTTAATTACAAATACAGCCTTTTTACTGAAAAGGCTTTGGTCAGAAATGTAATTTGCTGTGGCTGCCTGCAATCTTTTGACGATAAAACCACATTTTTTAAATGAAATGAGGAAAAGAATATTTTTTTCCCTTATTTCATTCCTAAAGGACAGACTGATAGTGGTTTTAGTCATTACATTTTTGGAGGGCTGTGCCAGTCTTCCCTTTCTTTTCTCATCACAATAACCATTTGAGCATCAGAGAGCATATTTAATGCCTTAAATGTAATTTACGCCTGATATTACAGTGTAGTTGTCAGATTACGTCTTAGATGCATTTTAATAAGACAGCTTTTACAGCTGTGTTGTCTATCTTTGTCATAAAAAAATCCCTTCCTTTGTCCTCTTTTATTTAAAGATTTTCCAGATCATTTATAATTCATTGATATTTTGATGACACAGTTGTTCACCTGCTGGTAATGGTAGTGCTGTCATTTGAAAGCACTGCAGATCTGGTTATGCTGTCAGTCATGGGATAATATTCTCAAATTCATATCTTGTATCACACCTGCAAAATTAGTGGGTGAAACAATTTGCTTAAGGTCAAAAAGGATGACTGACTGAGGTGTGACACTGTACCAAAATCTGTTTTAATGGTGGAGAATGGCAGGACCTTCCAATGTTACATTTTAGTGTGAAGAGGCTTTATTAACCAGTCTACCAGCAGCTAGTAGTATGATTGACAGGTGAGAGGTGGGTGCTAAAAGCTTCAACAATAAAGAATATGAAAGCACTTTGGTATTTTAGGACTTCATATTTGCTTTGCTTTTAATACTCATATCTACAAATCACTCTTGTAAGAGACTTTGTTGAACATAGGATTCAGTTTTCTATACCAATATAAATGAGTGAGTTTAGGTCAGATCAGTCTCTCGTGTGGGTAAAGTACTAAATTAAATGAAACCACTTAGAAAATTTCAATGTGGTGCCAATCATACTGTGCCAGCATTTGTTTTAGTTCCTAAAGGATGTGTCTACATCCAACTTTTTTTTTTAATTACCAAAGTAGTTATATGTACAATGTTGCAGCATTGTTGATTGACGGCAACGGTATTTTTGAGACTGCTGTAATTTTGGTTATATCAGCAGACAACACACAAGTGAAATAGTTCATGGAATAAAAATATCCTGTGTAAAATGGAATGAATGTCAGACTGGCTTAAAATCATTGCTTTGAATAAATCTTAAACTAACTGGTTTGTTTTCCATTCTTCATCCGCAGTGAATTAAATGTATTCCAAGTAGATATTGGAAAGATGCATTTTTCTCTGTTAGGCATATTATATTTTATTTTATTTACTGTAATTTGTTTCTTTCAGCCTGTGGAGAAACGCTGCAAGAATCTACAGGCAACTTTTCTTCTCCTGGATTTCCAAATGGTTATCCTTCCTACACACACTGCATATGGAGAATCTCTGTGACCCCAGGAGAGAAGGTATTTTAACATTTCTTTAGTTAACACAGATACTGTTTTCAAAGTAAAATGTTACATTTCTTCAAATTTTCATTAAGTTTAACATATGAATAATAATTGAAAATAATACTATGTCGTAAAAAATGGGACCATCAACTATGTACTATTGACTTGACTTGGATCTGTGGTGTTAGATCCACATCATCTATTTGATGGATTTCCTTGTGAGATGAAGATATGATTTCAATCTGCTATATGTTTGCATCATGAAATTCCTTTAAAACTAGCTCCCAGTTCAGTTTGTGGTTCAGTGTAAAGTCGAAGAGGTGGTCCAAGCTACTGAATAGTTGTTTTTCCAGCATGGGCTCAGGCAAACTGGTTGAGCTGTGTGGGGCTGATAGCTGGGCTATAACTAAGGAAGCTTGGTGTGTTGAATAAGACATTTCTAAAATGAAACAGTAATAACATGAAGTCAAGGAAGTGTCATTGCAGGTGTTCCCTGGTATTGGTTCTAGTGCATATGGTTCTGCTTTCTGGGGATCAGTTTTACAGGAAAAAAAGTGGAGGAAAAAAATGGGCTTGGGGAGAGAAGTGTGCCATCCTAGTGGAAGCAAAAGCTGTTGTTCTTGTGTACACTTTCAAAATGTGCTAGCTGAATCTTGTTTTAAATTACTGGCTCCAATATCAGGCTGCTTCAAAATAAATTAGGATAAAGGGAGTGATGAAAAGTTTCAGCTGAGACAAGTTATGCAGGAAAAAAAAGATGTTTCATTACGTGAAACAGTAGCTGATATTAAGCAGTCAAATACTACAGACTAAAATATAGACTCTAAAGAATAAATATAGAACCTAACATGAGACTCAGTACTGGACATTCCAAAGAGGAAACCTAGCATTTGCACCCAGATATTTCAGTCATTTTTTTCAGTGGTCTTCCACTGTGTATATATCAGACATAGTTTTCTCCTGATTGTATTACTTTATTCCATGTTGCTTTCAGGTCAGCATCCTGGTAGATGCTAAGGAGATATATTCTTGATGTTTTAATAGATCCTGAGGAGCTGTAGGAGCATTTGCCACTGTGGAGTTTGAAAGCAAAATCGTTTGGAAAGTGTTTGCCTTCCTCTGGGCAAGAGCCAGAGACAGGAGAAAAAATAGACACTGTGCTGGGAGATCATGGATGGCTTTACAGGTTGTCAGGGAAAAACAAATGAAAACAGATGAATCAGAGACAGTTTGCACAAAGGATGCCAATTAGTCTACGTAGGTAATTTTATGTTCCCGCTATTTGTGTTGCTTCTTAGACGTTGCTGGAATAATAACGAAAATGGCTTAGGTTTCTTTTCCATCCCTCCATCAAAAAAAAAATAATGTCCATCTACAATTATTTGCTTTTGAAAACAGTATTAATATATGAGTTAATTTTCATGCTCAAGTATTCATAGCATGCTCCAATTTTGTGTCAGCCTATCTGTGGGCACTAGTGTAATTGTAATACGTTTGTATTACCCTTATGTGTTGAGTTTGCAACCACCACTGGAGCTCTGTTATGTTGTAAAAAAGCTTAACAAGGGAAAGCCCCTGTCTTGAAGTCAGCAGTGTAAGTGGGCTGGTTCCCTTCCCATTTTACCTGCTGCTCCAAATGGGGAACAGACTAAGCAGAATTTTCTGATTGAAAATTTACATGACAAGTCATATCTGTAGGGCACTGTTATTATCTCCAGTTCTTATCATCTCCATATCACAGAATCACAGAATCAGACAGGTTGGAAAGGACCTCTGAGATCATCAAGTCCAACCCTTGATCCAACACCACTGTGGTTACTAGACCATGGCACTAAGTGCCACATCCAGCCTCATCTTAAAAACCTCCAGGGATGGAGAATCCACCACTTCCCTGGGCAGCCCATTCCAATGCCTGATTACCCTCTCTGTAAAGAATTTCTTCCTAATATCCAAACTAAATCTCCCCTGGCAGAGCTTAAGGCTATGCCCTCTTGTCCTACTGCTGGTTGCCTGGGAGAAGAGACCAACCCCCACCTGGCTACAACCTCCTTTCAGGTAGTTGTAGAGAGTGATGAGGTCTCCCCTGAGCCTTCCCTTCTCAAAGCTAAACAACCCCAGCTCCCTCAGCCTGTCCTCCTAGGGCTTGTGCTCAAGTCCCTTCACCAGCCTCGTTGGTCTCCTCTGGACCTGCTCCAGCACCTCAATATCCTTCCTGAACTGAGGGGCCCAGAACTGGACACACCACTCCAGGTGTGGCCTCACCAGTGCCAAGTACAGGGGCAGAATCACTTCCCTGTTCCTGCTGGCCACACTGTTCCTGGAACAGGCCAGGATGCCATTGGCCTTCTTGGCCACCTGGGCACACTGCTGGCTCATGTTCAGCTTCCTGTCAATCAGCACCTCCAGATCCCTTTCTGCCTGGCTGCTCTCCAGCCACTCTGTGCCCAGCCTGTAGCGCTGCAGGGGGTTGTTGTGGCCAAAGTGCAGGACCCGGCACTTGGCCTTGTTGAACCTCATCCCATTGGAATCAGCCCAGCTCTCCAGTCTGTCCAGGTCCCTCTGCAGAGCCCTTCTGCCTTCCGGCTGTTGGGCACTGTCCCCCAGCTTGGTGTCGTCTGCAAATTTACTAATGGTGGACTCAATCCCCAATATAGTTCATCAAGAACAAAGTAAATGATATTTGTGCTAGAAGGTCTGTTTTATCCATGCTATTCCCACAGGATATTGGCTGTCTTGAGATAAAGGACCCTATTTGCAGTCATGATGTCTAAATCTTAGCTAATGCATATATCACGGTACTTTGGATATGCATTATGCTTGATCTCAATTTTTCTCAGTAAATGGTGACAACACATTCACATGATGTAGGGAAAATGAAAATATATTTAAATTTTTTTTGCTTTGCTGCTTTGACCCTGATAAATCTCAGGACTGTTGTGTGGAAGTTAGAGTACATATAAGTAAATCACATCATGTTCTGAAATGTCAGTGAGCACTTTAGTCACCTAAAAATAAACTGAAAAAGCGTTGTCTAGCTCTTGTCTGTTATTTATTGAGATTTAGCGTAGATGTTTGAGCATAGTTCAGAGGACTTCTATGCATGCTGCTTTCTGCAAGTACAGACTCTTCTGGTCTTTCATGGCCAGAAATTTATTGAAGGATGGAACTGCAGTGGTATGCATTAGCTGTAGAATTCCTTTTACTCATAAGACATCATAAATTGCCAGCCCAACCTAAAATGTGTGCGTTCCCGTGAGTAAAACAAGGCAGTCCATTCACCTTTTACTTTGGAGATTTAAGACTGTATGGTAAACAGCTGCACACAGTGTATCTATACACAGAAAAATCTCTGAGGGAGGACAGTGATAGTAATGCCGTATGACCTCCTCCAGGGCAAATCCCTCCTGGTGTGTAGAAATTTTATTGGCATAGGGAGATGAAACTGTGCCAGTGTCTTGTTTGAATCTGCCCTTTTGAATATGTTACATCACTTTTCAATTTTTCTTAAGATTTTACATGAATGATAAAATAGGACAGAAAAATCTTAGATTGATATAGGGAAAAAATGTCACCTACAGAAAACAGTACTACCTGGTGTTTTCTATGTATTTTGTGTTTTCTTATCTCAGGCAGTAGGAGTTATGATATATTTTCTCTGAAGCTGCAGTAGCACAACTGAATCTGCTGCGTAATCAGTAATTCTTTAATTGTGCTGACAAATACCCATTGATTGTTTTTCCTGTGGAGCCTCTTAGTCATCCTATCCTCTCAAACAAGCTCTGCCTTGTCTGTAGCTCTGTTTAATACTTCACAGAATTGCAAATCAGAATCCTAAATATATTTACACTTGTTTGGTTCCTGACCAGAAATCATGCTGTGACGGATTGGGGGTTCTGCCTATGTACAGGTAATGCATTCAGGTCAATGTTAAGAAATTGCTGTATCATCAAATACCTTGGCATGTCAGAGTGAGAAAGGTCTGTGAAGGTTATTTCATGTAGTCTCAAAGGTGGGGGTTGTTGAAGAGGCTCATGAAATTTTAATCATTTCCATTTAGATAGCAGCACTTTGAGACATTGACATGATCACACCTAAGTAAAACCATCCATTCCCTAACCCATTATTGGCAACTAAGGTTTGGAAAAAGGCAAATTTCCTTTTTGCCTTTTAGAGAATAGAGAGCAGAGAAATCTGATGTTTCAGCTGTATCACAGAAAATGGAAAACTTGTGGCTAGACTGGTGAGAGACCTCCAGGCTCTGCACAGTTGAAGCAATGGAAGAGATGTAGGTTATGGCTTCCATAGCTTGCTTCCAACAGAGCCAGGTGGATTAGCTTAAGCAGCTCTGGAAGGCAGCCTGACTTAACCCAGCTGTTTGCATCTCATGTGGGCAAATAAAATTACATGGTAAGTAGGTGGTTTGGGAATTCTGACAATATTTGTGCATTTATTTCTTCAATACATGTTCCTGAAGGACTGCCTGAGTAGTAAAGGCAAAATGTCCCATGGTTTAGATATCTGTGAAAGGGTGCACGTAACCTAGAAGAAGTTTGAGAGATGGACGTAAACTATCCTGTCTGACTATCTGGGTTCATTGTTCCAGTTATGGTGTTATATTTTTACCTTGCAGCTGGACTAAGGTTAAATTCCTCTCCTTTCAACTGACACTCACAGCTGTTTTGTAGGCTGCCATGGAGATGTATTTTTGCAGTGTGGGGTATTTGCCACTGTGCAGCAATTCATGTTTGTTCTATAAAGGCAGGTTTCAATTGCGAGTTCCTAGGATCAAAGCTGAAAATAATACCACTTCTATGCTCAAATGTGAATGGAGAAGAATTTTAGTTTGTTTGAAATACTTACATACACTGAGGAACTGATAGAGAAGAAGATGAATTCTTTTTCTAAATACACCTAAATCCTATGGAAAGGTATAAATTGGAAATGATCTTATAATACAAAATACGAGCAACTTTGACTCTTCTTGTTTGGATTTCTCCCTGTAATTGCAGGATGTGATGGTAAGACTATACCAGCCAGTGAAGGTCTAAACTATAGCTATTGTACCAATGTGTGATCGGGATGAATCCTATTCCTGTGTTAAAAGTGTAAATTTATGGCAGTTTAGGATTAGTATTTCTAAAACAGGGATACTGTAATTTAATGTAAAGGCTGTCCTCATAGTAAACATGGAAAATATGCCTGTTTAGAGATGTTACACTGAGGATTGGGAGAGCAGGTTCAAAAGTTCCAGAAATTTCTCAGATTTCTATATAAAACTACATAAACTCAGATTTCTATATAAAAAGCTCTATTACATTTTCATTAAAATCATTAAGGGACCGTATAGCATTTTGTTTTAGTGATCTTGCTTTCAGAATTACTGTCCACCATTGTCAATATTTACATGTCTAAAAATAAAATATCTTGTCCAAGCAGTAGTGGAAGGAAGCACAAACTAAAATAGAACAAATTTTATTTTTCTTACAACTGTCAGTGTTGATTATAGTCAGAACGTAATGGAGAGGAATTGGCAGAATTACAAAGTACCATACTTAAAGTTATATTAACAAGTTATTTTACCTTATTAGCGTTATCAGTTTTTTATTTCTTAGTTAAAAGATACCCATAAATGTGAGTAGTTTGTCTCGAATCTAGCATGTAAGATTAAATGGAAAAAAAAACCCTTTTCATGTTCCCAAGCAACTTTTACTTACTAGAAGAAATAATTGAGGAGTGGTTAATTAAGTGTCTAAATAGTTGGACTCCCGTTACAGGTGAGCATTCTGCAGAATGTTGTTGGGATTGTTCTTCTAATATTAATCACACTTGATTTATTTAGATGTTCTCCTCTGATTACAGATTGTTTTAAATTTCACCACCATGGACCTTTACAAGAGCAGTCTCTGTTGGTACGACTATATTGAAGTAAGGGATGGCTACTGGAGAAAATCCCCTCTGCTTGGTATGCAACTCTTAAATGCTGCACTGTCTATTGTTACCATACTCATTGGGCTCAGTGGACTTGTATCTAAACTTGGGGATGGGAAAAAATCCTCCAAATGGCCTCAAATAAGTCATTTATTTACTTCAAACCTTAAGCCTTTCATGCATCTGCGTGTGAGGAAACATGCAAACTACAAACTGTGCAACTTTTTCCTTTGCTTTTGGATGTCAAAATGAGAAGCTGCCAGTGTTTTGTTCACAGAAATGGGGAAATAGTTTACAGACATATCTGTAGAGCATGTAATGCTAAATCCATGGATCACATGATAAGCAGATTCACTGTGCATGAGAGCACCTGGTATAGAGTTGTACTTATGAGCTCTGTTCCTGTACTTTTAAAATTCTGAATAGAAAATTGCTTCTATTTCTACTTTGTATGTCCTTCTCTGCCCTTGCAGGGAAAAGACATGCAAAGCAATAATGAATTAAGTCTGAGTTGCAACTGATGTGTAAAAGCTGCAACCATCCTATTTTTCATTCAGAAGAATTAAATATGGGAGATGTTACCCACACAATGCTATTGCCCAGATGCAGACAACAGCTTTTTAACCGGCATGTCTATTTTCTTGGCCTTGAACAGAAAAGAAGGAAGAAGTGATTAAGACCAGACAGTAATTCTACTTTTCTCCCATTCCCTATCACCTAGGAAAACAGAAATTTCACCCACCTAGGCAGAATTTAAGAGAATAATGTAGAATAGGGTCATTTAGATTTTAGTTTTTAAATCTCTTTGGTCCTTAGACACAATGAGCAGTATTACCGTGACCTAGATTGTGTTCCTCTTTCAAGATTAGTACTCACTTTCCCCTTCCATAACACACGTGTTTGTGTGTATAGAAAAAAAGCTCTAACAATAATTTTTTTTTTCCTTAATTCCCCTAAGGTTTTAGACTTGTGAGCCTGACTGCAATAAAAAGAAGTAGTGAAAGCTTTATAATGAAATCTTTGTGAATTAGGTCCTGATCTACAGAAACACATATGCTTAACTATAAGCATATGAATAGTTCCACTGAGTTGGCTCTGCCACTTCTGCTTATAATGTTAAACACTTGTATAAATGTTTGCAGCATTTGGCTTCAGAGGCGGCAGAAAATGCAGTTACTGGTTGCATGTTTTTAGGCAGGTTTTGTGGTGACAAACTGCCAGAAGTCCTTGCATCCTCCGACAGCAGGATGTGGATCGAGTTCCGCAGCAGCAGCAACTGGGTTGGGAAAGGTTTTGCAGCAATTTATGAAGGTAAGCCTCTTACAGCATTAAAAATGACTTGATTATGGAGGAAAAATATTAACCGGATACCTTGGGATATTAAAAAACAAAACTAGCAACAACAACTAACCAATATGAAATTGGTATTTTATTACTGAGACAGTAGGTGTTAACTTTCTAGAAAGGGCATTTTGAAGCTCCTCCTGTGATCAGATTTCAACTGAGCTCTTTTCCAGGGAAACCCCTGATACTATCCGTAAGCAGTTTTTACCAGTTGTTTAATTAACTAAATGTGCATGTTCTTGTGCTTAGTGCTTGGAAAGATTCCTTCGAGTGCTTTCTGTGTATTCTTCAGAAAAATCTGACTTATATTTTCCATATGCACTGGGATTAGTTAATAGAGGCACTCTCACACACAGAGTATATTAGCAGGTCAACATTCACTTATTTAAAATAGAGCCTGTTTTCTTAAATAATGAGTCTATGGTAGTAAATGCATAGACTGTTATAAAATATGACATTTTGGTTTCTTTTGTCTCTTTCTAAAGCTTAGTAAATATTAATGAATAATGCCTACTTAATATATTTCAAGGGTGAAGAAAAAAAATTTAATTAATTTTGACCTTATAAATATATTCTGTAAAATGTATAGATTCAGATTATCTATGATTACAAAGTCTTCCTGAACATTGTAGACATGTTTAGAGCTACTGGAAATGCTGATATGTGCTAACTGAAATATATATAATGCTTTAAATGGCTTGTGTTTCCTGTAACTTGTCCCTGGTAGATGTAAGTGTTTTCCAGAACAATTTTATTATTAGTTTTAAAAATGGGAGTGTAAAATACAGTTTGGGTGTGGGGAAATTATTGACAACAAAAATTTTATGCTTTTATCAGCCATCTGTGGAGGTGAAATCCACAAAAATGAAGGCCAGATCCAGTCTCCCAATTACCCTGATGACTACAGACCAATGAAGGAATGTGTGTGGAAAATAACAGTGGCAGAAAACTACAATGTAGGATTAACCTTTCAAGCATTTGAGGTAAAACCTTTTAACTAATCTCAGGAAAGCACTAGTGGATAAGTGACAGTGACATTTAAGGGAATACTTATTAAACCTGTGAATGAATTTAAGAATTCTCTGTGAAAAATTAACTGCAGAATCCATTCTTCCCTTCTGCAAAAATTTTCAAGATTAAAGTTTTTCATGTTTTCTGTGATATTTAAATGACAATGTTTAAAGTATTGAAAATATTCAGTTTACCAAATACATAATCCAGTTCAACAGGACTACTTTAATATTCTCTTAAATAACCAGGATTTTTTATCTTTACTAAATCTTATGGTTAAAAAGGAATATGGAGAAAAAACACTGTGTTTTTTGGCTTCTGTTTTGAGAAGAAAAAACCCCCAAATTACTTAGATTACAAACCTGTATTTAGTGAGGGAAGAAAAAAGCCATGGTGAGTCATGCTTGTGCATCTCTCTGACTAGAACATTGCTAAACAATGGTAAACTATTATATAGCAAAGAAAAAGTAATATTTCATACGTCTTTTTTATTCCTACACTATGCACTGACTTGAAGTTCGTAGATAAATTTAGTAAAACACTTTGAATTTACTTGTTTTATTGAATGTGCTTCAGCAGTAATAACATGAGGCACAGTTTTTAAAAATCTAAACTTCTTGGCTTTATGGTGTACATAAACAGAGGTATAGTAAACATAGCTATAATTTCTAACCTGTCCTTTTAGTCTTATAGACAGGCTTCAGGGTATTGGCACACTTTGCTATGACTGATGAAAGATCTGGGCATGAGAGTAAGGGTTTGGGACTTTAACAGCAATTATGAATATAAAGTATAGAAATGTTAATAATTTCACAGATTCTACTTAATTTTCCCTCTTTTTTAAATCCTGAATTAATGTCAGTTCTCATGCAGTTAAGATCAGCTCTCCCTGCCCAGTTTTCCAAATGCCCTTCAGAGTCTGCATGACTTGGCTCAAGATTGCTTAACATAGTATCTCAATCTCTTTATTTAAGCGCTATTAAAAATGAACACTGTTTTCAATAATTTTATATAATTTACTGACTAGATATGGAGCTTTTCTAGTCTTCCAGTGGTGCACAGTATTTTTTTAGTGTGATCACAAGGGAAATGGCACATGCCGCTGGAAGAGAGACTTGCTGCAATATTTGATTTCCATGCAGTTGCTCAGCAATGACTTACACATGCAATACGTTATCACTTGAGCTGACCTCAGTTCAATATCACCTCTGGGAGAGTTAAACTTGCATCTCTCCTTATCTTTCAGGACCTTTTTCTAAGCAGCAAATTGTGGACAGTTTGCAAGTGAGAAGATGGCATGCTCATGCCTCACCATATAGGCAGTAATTAGAAGCAAAGGACCAGCAAAAATGCACAATTTAGTAGACCAGTGGGTAAGGATGTAGGAAGAAATGTCCAGTTTTTCCCCCAGACTATTTAGTATTATGGCACTCTCTAGAGGAGGAACATGTGGACTGACACCCCATAAGAAGAAAGAGGAAATTGAACAGAAGTGTAGTTCAGCAGTCTCAAGTTGGTGGTTCTGCTGCATGTGTTTTGAAAGGAAAAAAAATTTTCCAACAGTAGGGGCTTGAAAGCTACATTCTTTTCCATGGAGAGTTTGAACTGTAATTCCAGAGTGGCAAGATGCCCTTGAGCACCAAATGAGGTGCCCCAGAAAGGCACAAGACTGTCATATCTGTCTTTGCAGCATTTCTTACTGACTCGTCCACTGGGCTCCCTGCTGAGAGTGAGAGTTGCTTTGGAAACTGCTCTGAAGTGCCTTGCCTAGACACTCACCATCGGGTCTGACTCCCGTTTCAGGTCCCAGCGCTTGAACATAGGTGTTCTGTTTTTTGATACTAAGTCCCTCTCTGGACTGAATCCTTGGTGCGCTGCCCAGTGAAACTAAAAGTTGTTAAAAAAAATCACAGTTCTTTGTGCCAGCTGAGACTGAAGAAAGCAAATGTCAGGCCAAAGAGTTATTGCAGTGTGTTTGGGGGAAAATTACTTTTCTGTCCTTTGAAAGGTACAGTTAAGTAAGAGGAATTCTCATTATCCATATGTAATACTAGAAAAAATAACTGTATAAATAACCTTCACTCTGAAATGAAAGCACTAGGGAAGCTGAGATTTCCAAACTGTATCAATGAGTCATCTTATTTTGCCTGCTATGGGCAACGCGTTTTCCACTGAGTGGAAAACTTATTTAGCTACTATAATTTCTACTGTCTGCATGGCAGTAGAGATGTTGGAACTGGTAAATCCATCTTTTTGATTGTTACAGTCACCTTTATAATACTGATCTTTCAAAATTAGCATGTTTTTTGGGTTTGTTTTTTTTTAAGAACTTTTGTTAGCACACAGCCTCACCAGCTAAGGCAATCCAGAGGGTTTGTATGGCTGATCCATATTAATATGCCTCATTTGAGTGGCCTTGTTAATCTTTGTTCAGATAATGTTCATTTAAATTATTTTTACATAAGTCAGGGAGTAAAATTTATCTGATCTGATTCCACTAGGCATATATGCCACTTTTTATGATTGAAGTCTACAATCTGAGGCAAATATGTTTACCTGTACTGCAGTTTGAACAAATAAATTAACAATGACAAAATGTAATTGGAAGATTTTTCCTGAAATAGAATTGCTCACAGGTTTGCTCTTCATATTCTTTTTTCTCTGTTTTTTTTCATTTGTTTTTGTAGGTTTTGGATTATTTTTTTAATTTATATTTTTTACCTTTTTTTCTTTCTGTTGGAGTACTTCAAAGGTACTCTGGAATTTTGAACCAAATATATTTTAGTCTAAAGTCATTGTGGCTTGATTTGTTGTGGGTTGGGTTTTTTTGGTTTTGTTTTGGGTTTTTGTTGTTTAGGGTTTTTTTCCCCACACCTTGAACTACACACAAGGAATTTTCTTTTCTTTTGACAATGAACGTTGGGAATATCTCTGGCTTGCTATTTCTCCGGGAGATTTTTTTTTAGTGTTTTCCTGCACTTACATGCCTGTCTTAGGAGTTTTTCTGTCATTTTATCAACTTAATTCTCTAATACCATTCAAATTTAGGGTTTCCTCAAAGACCTTAAAGAGCCAATGGTATCTTTCATTTTCCTGT
Organism: Oxyruncus cristatus; assembly: GCA_013399855.1. Lineage (NCBI taxonomy): Eukaryota > Metazoa > Chordata > Aves > Passeriformes > Cotingidae > Oxyruncus > Oxyruncus cristatus. The sequence continues at coordinate 43,145 of VXAY01004334.1, read as the reverse complement.
AGGAAATGCATTTTTCTGTAGAACGTTCTTGTTTGTCTTTTTTGGATTTGCTAACATTTCACAAATTTCTTCTCATCCACATGTAATATCAGTGTTGTGAAATTTTTATGTTCCAGTAAGTAAGGTTTATGGGATCAGTCCAGTTACAGCCAAACTCCCTAGGGGTCTTTTCATTAACTAGAGGAGGTAATCTGCAAGGAACACATAGGAAGTAGGAGGAATAAGAGAGAGAATAGGAAGGATAGAAAGTATAGGAGGAAGTAGGAGGAATAAAAGACTATTGCAAGTATAATAGATCTTTATATGGCAGTATTCCCAGATGACAGTACCACGACATCTTAAAACCTGAGGTACAGATAAGAAAAGCACATTTTATACTAGTTCTTTCTCGTTGGTTATCAAGTGCCTTAACACCAGTTAATAATTGCTCAAAACTGCAATACTTATCTGTTAGGTTATATATAGGTATAACACTTCAGTCCCTTAATATAATAATGTTGATAATAATAATGGCATTGTTTGCACTATTAATATGCTAAAATTAAATATATTAGGAATGACCACTTTTTTTTTTTTTTGAAAATCAATAGTACTTTGTTTGATTGTTGATTTTTATGGTCTTAGGAAGTTTAGAAACTTACGACCATGCAAAATATATTTTTGACTGTTGTCTTCTGCCCAAAATAAAGTGATCTTCTGAAAATAAACTGCTAATTCACCTCAGTGGGAATTTGGCACATGCAACTCAGAGCCGCACTGGACCAGTGAATAATCATAATTTCCATATTGCCCATAAAACATGGAAACATGGAAAAAAGTGATGTTAATTAAAAGCGTTGAGTAGTGAAATTACCACAGACCTGTGGAGAAAATACACAATTCCTTCATTGATATTAGTGGTCTTTGGACCAGTTCACTTCTTCCTACATCAGAGTACAGTATGATTTTTACAGCGATAACAAGGCAGACTTTGTTTCAAATTGGAATATGATGTATTTAATCTTTATGATTTAGACTAATGAAAGTTTGGAATTGGTATTATCAAAAAATTAAGAGTGCTCTGGTAGATGGATTTCTGAGTGCATTAGTTGTAAACATACAATTGCCACTCAAATAAGTAAAAGGTGATTGCATCACAAATCTTCATGCCTTTTCTCACTCTCACCCAAACTCTGGCCCAGAACAATTCCTGAGCAAACATCTAGGAAATTACAGTAAATGGCAATATGGTTTGTGACAGAAGAGTGACTGGGAGGAAATTATGCATGTAAATGGTTAAAGAATTGAAACATTGGAAAAAAGACAGGGAAATGTTAAGTGTAAGTGCCATTAAAATCCAATGAAATAGAACAGTCCCTTCCCCCAATTTTCCCTCCAACATAAAAGAAGCAGAAATCCAAATGTGCTAAGTGAAAGCTCCTTAGTCTGTGGTGGTTACTGAGCTTAGTGTTGGTCATAATGCACAATATGAGCAGACCAGCAGGAGACACTTGCACTAACTGTGAAGCTTAGGTGCAGGAAAAACTCTGGAGATAAACTGTGGATTTTGTGGGGTTTTGTTTTGAATTTGTTACTGTTTTAACAGAATTTCGATGTGCTGAATTAAATGTGAGGCTTCTCCAACCTCTTTTACCTGACTGTGATCCTGCCACCCTGCCCATCCCCCCCATTCCTAAACCTGCCTCCTAATACAATAGTATTCTTAGAGAAATTATTTTTGAACTTGGATCTAGTTAATTCTTTTATAACTAAGATGCTATATTGCATGAATGACATAAGGTATTCTGGCAGTAGAATGACCCAGCTCATGAGGGTTTTTAATTTTGTTGGGAAAGATACTCTCTCAGTAAAGATAAGCATCATAAATTATTTGGGCTCTGCATAGGGTCATATTTGGACTGCTACTGCTTTCCTCTCCGGTGCAATTCCCACTCTGACTCTGCAAATACTATTATGTAAAGAGCACAAGGTTTGTTACTCAAGTAGAATGCACACATGCCCACTCACATATTAGTCTGTGTTTGGATGTCATCCAGCAGAAAGTTTAAATGAGAAGGGAGATTTTCGAGTGTTCTGTTTTTCAGTAGGTTTCTCTGTCAGTACAGAAAAGATTTACTCATTGACCCAGAAAGTCAAACGACAACACCTGAAATCAGGAATCATGCAACAGAAACTAGACATGTCAGCTGCAGAAAAATGATGACTTTTTTTTTTGTCCTCTCTTCTGTTGACTACTTAAGAGTTGATAATTTTACAAGTGTGTTTGGATCTAATCCTACAGATGCCTCAAACTCCTTATGCAAAGCAATTTTTTACCTTTGCTCTGCAACATCAGTGAATAGTGACAAATGCAAAATTTTTAACTGTGTGGAGGATGAAGAGTCTAAAAATCTTACCATATTAATAAAAATTAAGCTTTATAATATTCTTAAAATAGTGGATATTTATGACCTGTTTAGTTGTTGAACCATTAATATTGTTCAGTTGTGTTTACATGAGAAAAGAGGACTTGAGCTCAGAGTAGAAATTTGACAGAACGTTAAGAAGCTTAGAAATTCAGTATACTTGTTCATCTTCCTGATGTTTGAACCCTAAACAGAGATATTAACTTTAACTTTGAAAAGTTTCAGTTCTGTTTATTATCTGATTGATATTTGATATTTATGGTTCAGATAGGTCACTTTGATAATTATGTTTTACAGATTGAAAGACATGACAACTGTGCATATGACTACTTGGAAATTCGAGATGGAACAAATGAAAACAGTCCTTTGATTGGCCACTTTTGTGGCTATGACAAGCCAGAAGACATTAGATCTACCTCTAATACCCTGTGGATGAAGTTTGTTTCTGATGGAACTGTTAACAAAGCAGGGTTTGCAGCTAACTTTTTTAAAGGTAAATGTTAAAACATATTGTGATTTTTGAACAGCCTATCACTTCTTTTTGTACTAGAAAAATTATTACAGGATATTAAAAATATTTATCAATCTTTTTCTACTAATAGCAGTTCTGTAGTCTCCAGCATATTTTTTACCCCAGATAAAATGTAATCAAAGCAAAACAATAGAGGTATTTGAATCTCCTTGAAAAATGTATCTGAAGAATGAAGGAATGTAACCAGTGCATGGTTCTGCTCTCTTCAGGTTCAGTTAATCAGCTTAGTTTTGAAACACATATAATCTTGTAAAAAAGTGGCTTTTTTGACTTGTGTTATCACATACAAACATTATAATTGCAAATGGGTTTTTTTTCTGTTAAGGGGTTTTTTTTAGTTTGGTTTTTTTTTTTTTGGTCTAAATGTTGTGTGGTTTTTCTAATCCATTTGCTGCATTAGGCTGTTTTATCAATTTATTACTTTCTGTAAGCAAGAAAAAAAAAAACAACTGAGAAATCATAGTAAGCGATGACCTCATAGTCTTCCTCCAGTTTTGGGTGGTTTTTTGGGGAGAGAAGGGGGCCATGCGACTGCAGCTATACCTGAAGCATTTGGTGTTTGGGAAGTGTAATTCCCATCCTGTGCTGCCTATGGCACAATTAAAGCCACTGGCAGTGGTGTGGCCCAAGCAACACCTGAAATACACGTCATGCCACCGGAAGAACACTTTTGCTCTTTTGAAGACACAAACTGTTGCTTTTCTTACCCTAACTGATAGTTTTCATTGTAAACAATTATAAATTTGAAGGCTATAGGCATGAGAGGGTGAACTCTGTTTTATTCCTAAGAAATTACTTGTCCTGGTGTAAGAAAACAATATTTTAACATCTGAGGAATATTGTAGCAATGAATCTCATGGGTATACTTCAGAGCTAGTAGAGGGAATACACAATTCCTTTCCCTTCCCCTGCCCTTATTCATCCTGTTGCCTTTAATATCAGTAGAATGAAAACCTGGGATTTGAGGATTCTGTTAATCTCTTTTTGAGTATGAATTCAGGATAATGCATGGATTGATTCTGTGGGAGATAAAGTGCCCTTCAAGTGACCCTACTGTGGATTTTCTGTCTGTCTTTCAATACTTTATACAACCTTTAGATTATGGCTGCCTGAATTACTGTATGCTGCCCACAGAGTACTTACAAATTAGTTTTGCAGCTGTCAGTAGACATTGTTAAAAAAACAAACAAACAAACAAAAAACCACCAAAGAAACAACAAAACAAAAACAAAACACCCAAAACACACAAAGGACAAATTTTTATTTTCCCCATTGCGGGTCTCCTAAGCATTTGAAAATCGTCTAGTCAGCAACCACAGTGTGTTATGTAGTGCATAATGGCATGCATACAGCTTTCTGGGTTAATATTGATCCAGCAGTTAACAGCCGAGGAAGGTAATTATTTAACACATTTTTGCATTCTTCCCTGTCTTGGTAGAGGAAGATGAATGTGCCAAACCAGACAATGGTGGCTGCGAGCAGCGCTGTGTAAATACTCTGGGCAGTTACCAGTGCGCCTGCGATCCTGGATTTGAACTTGGTCCTGACAAAAAGAGTTGTGAAGGTACAGTGTGTTGCTATCCTATGGGCTCTTTAAGCTCTCAGTGTGCCGTTGCTTGAATGAAATGCTGCATGTTTCATATGCTCCGTCCTAGCAGTGTGAGATCTGTGCAATCCAACCCGGAAAACCAAGTGGTGCCAGAGCAATGTCTGTCTGCAGCAGCCATGTTCATCCAGTGTCTGTCAGCAGTTTAGCTTTGCAGATTTTGCCATTAGTTTATCAGGAACAATGCAAAGCAGGACTTCATACTACTTACTACGTTACTCATACTTACTAAAGCAAAGTCTACTGCTGTGCATAAGGAGACAACGAATTACCAGTGGAGTAAATGTGCCACTGTCTCAAAATCAGAGTATTTAACAATCCATCTGGCTGGGGTGTGTCTGGGAAGTGGCAGATCTGCAAAGCAGAATCCATTGTTCTACCTCAAAGTTCAGGGAAATCATTCTTACTCCTAGTCAGATTGTGGACTTTTCTTGCTGGAAACAAATTTTACTTCTCAGCATGAGAAAAGTGTGTTCAAATAATCATTTGAAGAAATAAAAATCTGGTAAGTGGAAGTCTGTAAACATAGGATTGAACTTTTGCATTTCATATGAAAGGAAAGAAACATAAGTTCTTGATCATTATGCACCAATTATTATTTGATTTTTAATGATAGACACCAATAAATTAGGATATCACAAATTTATTCTTAGTTTATCTGTTTGACTGGTAAAAAGAAAATAGAAAAGGAATACCTCCCTTGTGCACAGTGAAGCAACTCTTGCAAAAGAAGTCCCTTCGAGCACTGCAGTGCAGTGTAGGGCAAAAACCCTGAGCTATCCCTTAAAGTGTATATGTGATTGTTCCATGCCAGGTGGCACTCACTGCACATTGGTAGTACGTGGGACTGCTGAACTAAAGTCATTATCTAGTCACAGTGAGCATTATGTCCTAATTATAGTTTGGGCCTTTGAGGGGTGAGCTAGATGTATTAATTCACATATGATGCCAGAGTAGAAGTTAGAAACTTTGCCCTATGCTTCACTGCAGTGTCGACAAGCACAGAAATTTGCTTCATGATCTTCTAATCCAAATCTACCCCAATGGCAGCATATTAGAAAGCTTTAAGTTTTGGTTTGTTTTTTTTTTTCTTTTCAGTATTTCCACATTTCCCACCATTGCCTCCACAATCTGTAGAACAATGTTCAAAAGCAGAAATTGAAATCTGGCAGTAGTTGCCCTGCTCCAGACTGTATCATTTTGGGGACATCTTGTGTCATCTGAGTGCAGTCTCTACATTTGTGTCTGGTCTTTTTCGATACACTGTCCACCCACCCCCATCAGATTACCTTTACATGTATGCCAAGAAGCATGCTGCATGGAAAGCCAGGGGCCAGGAGGGACACTGGTGTGCGTCTGGGTTGAAAAAATGAACCTTGACACAGTAACTGGAGAGTTCTCCCGTCTGTGTTAGATGAAGTAGCTGCAGTGTGTGAGATCATCAGCTAGATAGGAATAGCCATTTTGTAAAGCATTCAGTGTTAGCAGAGGGCAGTTGAGTAGAGCTTCCCCCCCCACTCCCAGCTCTTTGGAAGTAGATTTGTGGATGATTTCCAGTACTGCCATAGTGCTGTAATGGTATCAATGTAGCAGAGTGTGATCGAGAGCCCCTGCAAATCCCATTACTTTCCTTTTTTATATAAAAAAAATTTACACAGATGGAAAAGATTAATGAGTTTATCCCTTTCTAGCTGAACTACATTCACAAACATAGTACAGTATTTTTCTGTTGTACGGATGTCTCTATTTGGCATATATTTGGAAATAATGTGCATTTTTTCTACTACTTGAACATCTGTACTTCAGCAAAAGTAATTGTGACTGAATTGTATGTGACTGCTATTCCACAGAAGTGACTCTATCTAGTAGATTATGGGAGGCATATACAGCTATATAGCTGAGACAGGTAGGGCTGAGTCTGTATCAATTATCATAGAGAGAAGCTGGGCAAATGCAAAATGCATCTTAAGTAGACTGTCTGTCAGAAGAGGGGTGGTCAAGGTCCTGGGGAGGGAGGTGAGGTCAGAGGACTTGCATGGGAAAGGCTGTGAGAGAATAACCAGAGTCTCTGGAGAGAAGGGAAAAGAATGAATATGATAACGCCTTGTATAATCCTGAAACTTATCTCTGTCCACAAACCTGCAAGCTGTTCAAGATAGGGGCTGTCTCTTTCTCTTTGTTTGCACCACAAATGATAAAACAAGATTCTGATTAGTCTGTCTGGGCATTACAGCAGTATAAGTAATGAGAGGACTGATTCTTCTCAGAGTGCTTCTGTTTACAGTAAAACATGGTTTCAGTCAAGAAATGATGCTCTCTTTTAATTTTACAGCTGCTTGTGGAGGACTCCTGACAAAGCTAAATGGGACTATAACCACACCAGGGTGGCCCAAAGAGTATCCTCCAAACAAAAACTGTGTGTGGCAGGTGGTCGCCCCAACGCAGTACCGAATTTCAATGAAGTTTGAGTTTTTTGAGTTAGAAGGAAACGAAGTAAGTAACTGTGTACAAAGAGCTGCACAATCTGTTACACGCTCAAGAGTTTCGCAAGCACTTGAAAATAGATATCGTCTTATAAAACCCTTGCTGACCTTTCATATGCTGACAATAAGCATAGATATTCTTGTTTTCATTTTGGGACTGTTTCTGGATTCTTTCAAAATAAACATGGAGAGAATAGCTCTCTTTTACATATCATCTAAATGTATATGCATTACAAGAAATTTTAAAAAATGTTCTCTGCTGAGTCTCAGCTGACTTTTTTTATCAACAAAGTAAAACAGAGCAAATGGGGCTGAGGAATATTGGAAAGAATTCAAGAGAAGAAAATCTGGAGAAACCAAATCATCTTCCCAGACTGACTACAAAGAATACACATAAGCCGTGGTTAGTAATGGAGTGAGGGAGCACTTAAATCATTCACAAGTATCTTATTGGGGGAATATTTTAAAACAAGCAGTACCAGAAATAAGGCAGAATAGAATAGCATCAGTTTTTGAGTTAGGCAGCCCCCAGAGGCATGGGGGATCTTGTCCCCAGGTAAGAGGAGGGACAGGGCAGAGCCCTCCCTGTAGTAAAGGATGCTCCTTATAGCTTTAAACAAAGCGGTGGGGGTTACAGTGGGGGTTTTTTTATGAGAAACATAAAATACAGGTTTCAACATCAACTTTTCAGCCTTTGTTCTACTTAGTAGGCACTTCTCTGTCATAACATTGAGTTTCCTTGTCACACTCCAGCCTTAACGTGCTGTAGCCATTGAGTTTCTCTACATGCTCTTCACATGGCATTAAGGATGCTAATCCCAGGACATTATTTCTGACTAAACGAATTTGTAGCAGCATGTTTGGTATAAAGATGGCCTGTCTTTTGGGCATAGGATTTAAAGGGGCAAAAGCTGCAGTTTAATTTATAACTAAGAACCAAAGCAGACACTCCTTCTCCAAAATACCTCGAAATTATTTACAGAGGCAGCAATGTGAGATTTTTTTTTGCCCCTATTTGGAGTGGGTTCTAAAGTCCATGAAATTCCAACTTTCAAGGATATATATGTTACACTCATGCACTGTTATAATTATTACTAGAACTGAAAGAGGTACAATAAAAACTTAAAAATTCCAGAGAATTAAAATTTATTTGCCATTTGAACAAATCATATTTTTTTTTTACCCTTTCTTGGTACTTAAGATTTGTAGGGAAAACACCTAGGGTATGATGAAGTTAAATCAGTTTTCTAAGGTCATACAAGACATGTAACTTAAGCAGATTAAAAAAATTTAAATGTTTTTCAACATTCAGAACTTCAGTTTGATCATCTCCTGTGCTACTAAATCTTAACTTTATACTGTTAAAGGGTAGTACTAAGGATGTGAAAATCAGAAGAAACATATATTTGGAAAATTCTAATATATTGTCTGAGTGCAGACCAAAAAATACATTTATGAAGTACTCTAATTTTTTTTTCTTATAGGAGCTCCATTTAAGGTCAAGTTTAATATGTCTTTTCCACTATTACAATTTTGATATTTTACATTTACATTTTACATTTATCTTGTAAAATTTTTTTTAACGCAATGTAGTACAGAGGAAGTTAGACCTATCTGAAATTACATTTAATTTATGATCTAAAGCTGTGAAACCATAAAAACTCATAGTTAGTATATTGTTGAAATTACTGGGATTTATTAAAAGTAGTGAGCTGTATTTGAAAATCACATGCATTATTATGAATTTATCTTCCAGTAATATGAATCAACATGTGTTAGTAGCTCAAATTTTACAATTATTTTTGTGTTCTTTATATTGTAGAAGAATAGTTGCAACGGAATTAGTCACTTTCTGACTCTGCAATAGATGAAAATTATTCTGGTAAAAATAAAAATTTAATCTACATCTTCAGTGTTATATTAAAAGCAATTGGAAATGTTTTAAAAATTTTTTCTTCGGGAGAGAGAATAGCAAATGCCAAAACATCCTTTTCTATTGTTCCCTTCCAGCTCCTCTGACAATTCTTTTTTGCCTAGAAATTGTGATTTATCAAATACAACTTGGATTTAATGGACAATATAAGCTCCGTATGAATCCTCCTTGCCATTGTTTTTTCTTAAGCTATTAATTGCAGACAACTGGGACATTTTTGATTAAATGATTGGTAGTTGAGCCTAAGAAGCTTAGAAGTTTTTGGGTGGAAGGCTTTAGGTTTGCCAAGGGATTATGCATTGAAAGTATTATCATGAGTAGTAGGCCTTGCATAAGGGATTCTTTATTACATTATTTTACATTATTTTTAACCATGCATTATGCATCGAAATTCTAACTAGGCTACTGTTAAAGAACAATGCATGGTTTTAATAGTGCAGACTTACATATTTGTAAATAAATTCATAAGTCTTAAATACATTATGGTAAAAACTAACCTTGCAAGTTTCTAAGTGAAAATTAATATTTTTTAAAAATCTATGAGATGCAAGCAGTGGAAAGTTTGTAGGTTCAAGGTATGTGGTTTATAACAAACAAATAGGTGTCATTTTTAGGGTGAATGTTTCCAGATTTTAGTTTACTGTCACTAGAATGTTTACTTTTTAGATTAAATAGAAATTCTACTAAGCATCTTGAAATTTAGATATGAAATACAGATGAGTATCTATAAAAATATAATTTTGAATGTAATTCCTTGTATAGTTATGTGTTAGTGACCTTAAAATGTTCTTACATAAAATCAGTGAATGTTTGTAAGAATTTACAAATGTTTTCAGAGTCAGGGGAAAGTGAAAAGGCATTTTATTCATGTATTATTAAGCAGCATATACCAGTCAGAGTTCTGACATTTGCAAACAACTTCATGCTTTTATTTTGGTTAAAGAAAATTTTTTTCTTTTCCTTACTTTTCTCAGGTTTGCAAGTATGATTACGTAGAGGTTCGTAGTGGCCTTTCTTCTGATTCTAAGCTACATGGTAAATTCTGTGGTACAGAAGTGCCTGAAGTTATCACCTCTCAGTACAACAACATGCGAATTGAGTTTCGATCTGACAACACTGTGTCAAAAAAGGGCTTCAAGGCACACTTCTTCTCAGGTATAGAAAATTACTCTTGTATACCTGGGAGTGTCTCTGAGTGTCCACTGACTAGGTGGAGCGAACACTCTCTTGGTATGAAAATGATTGGCTTTTTTGTTGATGGTTTTCCTGAATTTGTTTTATTTACATAAGCATAAACCCTTCTCCTGTCTTTAAATACCCTTCTGAATTGTAATGTCTGTAGAAAATATATGGAACATATATATATATATTTAAATAACAGCAGAGGCAAATAAACTTTGTGAGATACAGAGGAAGAAAATAAATTTACTGTATTCCTACATTTTTATTAGATTTCTTTTATCCCAAGTTTTGTTGCTATTTTTTTCAAATCCCAGTTGCAATATGATACCAATTGTGTACTGTGTACGCTTGTATTTTTTCTGCTCAGGTCTCTTAATATCTTCCATTTGTTGGGAAATTACCACTGTGCTTCAACATTTGTTTAACATTATGGGTACTTCTGTGCCAAACTTTGCACTTCTTAATGTTTTGCAGAAGAACGGAGTTTAAGATCTTACTCTTGCAAAAATCTGTGTCTTTTTATTTACGAGTGTAGTTTTAGTGAGGCAGATCAGAGTGATGGACGTTTATATCATATAAGGACATGTATTCTTGAATAAAATTAGACATGAGTGAAGCTTAAGGTGTGAGAAAATATTTGCACAAGAGCGGTCTCTGCAATTACCCATTGAGACTAGAATATAGTAATCTGACTCTGGCAGGACACCACTCAGTGTTTGTAAAGAAATTTTGCTTTATGTTATTCCTCTGTGTTTACACACATGCACATATGGATAGGTGTGTTATCTTGTGTAAAACAACAGAAAAAAACCAATCCCATCTGCCCACCTCCCTAAACTGCATGTCAAATAGAAGAATCTGGGAGTTGAATTGTGCCCGAGGGTTTTTTTGATAGCAGTTAAAATCTGAATCTAGAGAATCCTTAGCATGTAGCAAAATATGTTACCATTATGAGCATTTTTTTGCTTAAATATTTTATGGAAACTGAAATGAAATGATATTTAATTGGTTACTGTTAATAACCCATCATTATGACTATGTAATAAGAATCAAGTATAATGTCTAAGCAAGGTGGTTTGGAAAGGGAAAAAATAACTGTTAAGACAAATAGTTTAGACTTTTAATGTTTCTTATTATGACTATTTGATGTTTTTATTAAGTAATCATGAAAGATGAAAGAGGATGTTTCATCTCATGCAAAGACATTAACAAACATTTTACCTCCTCTATAGTATATTTTTTTTCTAGTAGTCATGTCTCTCTGGTCATAGTCTTACAGATCCATCTTTACATATAGTAACAGTTTTTACTTCTAGATTTGTCATTTACATTAGCAAGAAGCTTTCAAGGTTTACTTCTATTTTTAGTAAAAACGTGTGTTCACACAGAGCTTCTTTCTAGAAGAAACACTTCCTAGAAATGCTTACTCAACAAGTTATTTTATGTAGGCCTCATAATTGTCGCATATTCTGACTTTTTACAGAAATAGGGATTGATATGTTCAAGTTCTAAACACTGCAAATGAAGTTCGTTAAATCTTTTCAAGATCTATAAAACTATGCCACATAAGATTGGCAATGATAGCTTTGTAATTTGAGTAAGCTCTGTGGTTCAGAAATTGTGTTTTCTGGACTTGCTGAACATTTATACATTTACGGCCAGTTACATTTTGGGTTTTTTTAAAGCTATAGTTCATCTTCACATATGTACTTATTTATTTTATTGGTTGCTTTTTTTTTTATACTATTATGAATGAGTTCTAGGAAGAAATCACACCAATGCTGTATCTTGGGGAAAGAATAGACTACAAGTCATAGAGTACAAAGTATCAGCTTGTAATCCTTCAAAACTATTGTTTCTCTTGTATTTTTCAGTTCTGGATGGAATTTTCTTACCTTTCCCTCACAAGGTGAAAACAGTGTTTTCCTGGTAATTGAAAAAAAAAAAAATTACATCATTGATCACTAGAAAAAATTATTTAGTCAGGGATAAATCTGATCTGACATGTGATGTCTCCTTGATATAGTATATATCTAATCCCCTTCAAAAAAAAGAGAGAATTTGAAAGAAATAGTCTTTGATTATGTAAGCATATAAATTTACTGAATGTTTCATAATTTATTTTTGCCATAATCTCTTGTTTCATATGAGTCTAAATACTTTGTATTTTATTTTTATTGTTTCTCAATTCTCTTCCAGTTTTTCTAACAGATTCTATTCTGCTAAATTACCTTACTCCATTTGAAAATATTTGACAATTTTTTAATGCTTGAAACAAATCAAACTTCTGAACTTAAAGTATCTATAAAGAGGATGTCATCTCCAAATAATTCATCAGACAAAAACCTGAGGGCTGTCAGAAAACACTGAGAGTTTCTCACCTCTGAATTCCTGAATATGGGCATAAAAGGCTATTGAAATATCAATGAAAGGCAGACCTGAGACTTCAAGCATTTTGACTTTTGGGAGTTGATAACTGATAACTTTTCAGCTGATGAAATGTGGGGATTTTACCTGTTTATTTATATATATGTATGTATATTAGTCTTCAGAATGCAATACTTTTAGAATGATATCTGGATAGAAATGCTTAGATACTTGGTGGAGGCATTTAACAATTTTATTAGTTAAATCACAGTATGTGTAAGCAGTTACAAAGACATACATCATGAAAAAAATGTAATGAGTAAAACACTGCATCTTGCACTCTATTCACCGATAAAGGGTATAAGCAACGCTCAGCAAGAGAGAAAAGGTGGATATGTCAGAAGATTAGGAACTGTAATATGTTCCCCAAGCACTGCCGAAGAATTTTTTTTTTTTTTTTTTTTTTTTTTGTAACTCTTTTCTGGTGGTGAATTCTGCAGCCAACAGCTAGAACTGAGAAAGCATGGCCCAGCTCCAGCTTAGAAGGCAGAAAGCAGTTTTTGGGTGGTTGAAACCTACTGTGATAAACTGTGAAAGCAAACAGTGACATAGGTCAACAGATGACCTGCATTAGTAAGGTATTTATGTTGATACAAGACAACATGTAATAACATTTTTGGCTGTAAAATAGTGTTAACAGCCAGACAGGTGCTACTGGAAAGTGAGAAAAACTTTTTTTTCCAGAATTCTGTAAAATTTTCGTTTAATGGGAGAGTTCTGAAGAAAGCTCAGTTGGGAGCTGTTGCAGGGATCTAGCTGATCTACAGAGGCACTATTGTATATTTATAATCAATTTTTTTGGATAAAGAGAGGAAACTAGGAAGCAGTTATATATTAATTTTTTAAATACTTTTAATAAATGGTTTTGGAATTGGATAAATTACATAAAAGAATAATAAAGCTTTGAGTAATTGGTGGTTTATTCTTCTGTCATCTTCTATCTTCCTCTGTCTCTCTCTTATGCTTTTGTTACAAGACAATGACCTAGCAGTCATTCCTTGCAGGAAGAAGCAATCTGCTGGGCCTGTAAGACCAGAGGAGTATAAAATAATGCCAGAAAGATAATGATGATGATGATGATAATAATAATAATAATATATTGAAAAAACCCACCCTCTTTAATTTTTTTTCTGTGATCTTTCTGAGAAGATAAGCTAAGGATCAGTGATAATGTCATTAAACTGCTTCCCTTTATTATAAGTTTCAGAGCTACTTCAGTGTTTTAAATAAACATGATTTTTTGCGTGAGCATTCAAAACATACATGATGTTTGATGAAATAAGGTTTGTGGGACATTTTTTCTTGGGTGATGATTCATTGAGCAATTAAAAAGAGAAAGCTAGAATGTTTCTAGCCTTGAGCACAAACTCATCTCTGGTGCCATCCTGGTACATTTTTTTCCACAGACAAGAAAGCTGCCTGCAAAGAGAAAATTTTTGTTTTTGAATCTTGCGAGGATTTGATACAGGTCCCTTCAGGCCGAGTACGTATTATTCACAGACTGGTGGCCTCTGAGGGTCTCAGAGGTACGACCATTTGTCCTCTGAATGGTTCAATCTAACATTTTGTTGAGAATGGATCTTTCCCTCTTCTGAGTGCTGAAATGAGAAAAGAAAGTATCCATTCAAAACAGAGGGGGGACTCATTTCCATCTGTCGGCATAACAAATGGCTTTGTTTTTACGTGGCAAAACATTTGTTCTTGGAACTAATACAGACTAATTGTTTTTTTTTTTTTTTCACAAATTTTGAAACTGGGCAATCAATTTGACAGAAAGTCTGTCTTCAGTTATGAAGTGTGAGGAAGGCTTGTTCAACAGTTGCATCCTTGATTAACCATGTACAAGTAATTGTAGTTCAAATGTGTTCCAAAACTTCTCCTTTCTACCTTCTGTCCATTATTTTATTTCTGAGGAGATCCAACATGGATTGCTTTATACAGTTTTCTTATTAGGGATTATTTTACAGAATACAAGCTTATTTAATGCTACAGTACTTCTCAGAATTTTTGCACAGTTTGGTGGAAGATGAAAATGAACAGGGCTCTTATTTTTAATTCATGCACCTACTCCGTATTTGAAAGCCTAACTTGAATGCATTTTGAACTTGCCTTCCTTTTATTTTGTTATTTTGTTGGAAAATTACAAACTAATTCTTAGGAGGAAAAACATTGCAGAGTTTTGTTCGTATTATTTCTAATTTCTCAACTGCTTGTTAACTGTTCTTCATTTGCAATATGGAATTAATTTATGATAGTGCTTGCTTTTGCAAAGGTGAAAGATTATAACTTTGGTTTGAAATAACATAGATTTACTACCTCAGTTTGGGACTTGCATTGCAAAGTGCATAAACAGTGTATTGTGGAACGTTTATGCTTCTTTCATCACCAAAATGACAACTATAAGTCTTTGACTGTATGACTCTGGGAGGTACCTATGTTTTCAACTGTTTCTTCAAATCTGTTCACATTTCCAGAAAGCTTCCAAAAACTTTCAGTGCAAACAGATTTAAGATTTACAGAACAAAATGCTTGGGTTTGACTTGCAGAATTTATCTATAAATACACATTATCATCATGCATTGTAAGTAGAAGCTGATTTTTTGGAAAGACCTGCAAGTCTATGGGAAAAGTGTTGTATTTTGGCAGAGTTGCATATACTTTGGCAGAGGAAGATGATGTGTATACAATTATAATACAAACTTCCTTTGTTGTGTTACTAAATAAGGACTGGGAAAAAACACATGAGTAAGACAATGAAAAGAGAATTAAATTGTCCTTAGTGTCTTCTAATCTATACAAATTCTTAGTGTACTTACTAAAGTCTGAAATATCTCATGTTCCCTTATTTGAAGACAATGTTTGCTGCTTTTCAAGGTACATAAGGCCGAAAGGGGTAAATGCTCTGCATTTCAAACCTGTAACAACCAGACCCCTGGGATGACCACAGTTTCTTTGCTCTTTTTCCTCCTTTCTTTTGCACGCTGAAATGACACATGGTGTAAAATACAGGGTTTTTAATATATGTGTGTATTTATATATATAGGCATATATTTCTGTATCTAAGAATGTATATATGTATGTCTATATGTATATAGTTATGTGCATGCACATACACATATACATGTATGTGTATGTATGTGTTAGGAACAGTCTGCCTCTTTTAAAGGGAGCAGCCCCACCTAAAACAGGAACAGCTGAATGACATAGAAGCGTGGCAGCTGAGGCCTCTTGTTAGAATGACAGCCTGTTAATCTAGTTTGGCTTTTTTCCATGCAATGAATTTGTAGCTGTTTAATGCAGGTCGTATTTCCTCTGCTACTCTCTGCTTTATTTCTAACACACTAAAAGCTCTTTTGAAGGATTATATGTTAATAAACAGAACTGCATGCTACACTGTATATCTTGAACTAACTATGCCAATTTTTTTTTTTAAAGAAATGTTTTTCTTTTTGTGATGTTCTGTAACGTGCAGATTCATTAAAAGTTAAGCACACTGTCACTCTGCTGGGGAAAAAGAAGATCAACTTATTAGAAAAGTTGATGTGAACTCCTTCTCTTCTTACATATTTAGTAATGTAGAGGTTGAAGTCTTGTTTGCCCTGTGTGTTCCTTTGAACATACCACCATTAAATTGTGGAATTTGCATAAAGTTGGAATGCTTTATGTGTTGTCCATAAACTACACTGCCATTGTTAAGTAAAATAAAAGTTTGGATATTTATGAAACTTTTACCAGCTAGACCACTTGAAAGAGTAAAAGCTGATAACTCTCTCATCTCCTTTGTTCCAGCTTAGGAACTCCCTTAGGAACTAACCCTCATTTCCTAGAAAGATGAGAGGCAGATTCTTTGTGCTGTGGTGGAAGGTTGTAGGCTGAGCAATGAGTGTCTAGAACTAAGGTACCATGAAACTGCCTTACTGAGAAGAGTGACTGTGCCATAGATTTTCCTTTTCTGGAGTCAAACTCTCTTCTCAACCTCTTTCTTTTTGGTGACAAGCTCTACTGCTGGCTGTGATGCTCACTCGACCTTCTTGTGTATTTTGTAGACAAGGATGAGTGTTCGAAGGACAATGGTGGCTGCCAACATGAGTGCATCAACACAGTAGGAAGTTATGTTTGCCAGTGCCGAAATGGATTTGTGCTACATGAAAATAAACATGACTGCAAAGAAGGTAAGTAGTAAGGTATTTGAATGGTTGATTACACAACTGTCTTGCAGAAAGCTTTCTGAAGCTCTCCTTTCAAACAAAATAAAGGAAAAAATATCATGGTAATGAGTCTTAGACATTTTAGCTTAAGCACTCCAGCACCCCTCCCCTTTCCCATCACCTCCATTCCCAGCATTTGTGTGGACTGAGTTTGACATCCACAGGAATGCAGTTTGGAAAACTTAGGATCATTGGCAGGGAGTGCTACTTTTAACAGTTCTATGAAATGTAGAACATTTTAAGTTCTGATAGAGTATTATCTAAGGCTGTGTTAAACACAGGAGTAGAGTTTCTGGAGAGAAACCTGGTAAAGCTGTCATTTGCTCCTATCAGGAGCACATAGTTTCCTCAAAGTCAGGTTGAAACTATCTACCCTTTCTAGGTTTATTTTAGGGGACATATTCAGACAATCTAAATTCCAGTCAAATCCCTATGCATCTTTCTTCCTGTTGGCTGCCTCGAGGTGTGGCTACTTCCAAGAAACAATAGGCTTAGTGACTTAAGTAGAATTTAGATTATCTGCAAAAGAACCTGAAGTGTGCAATATCACATAAGCTACTGTAATTTCTCAGTGTTGTTTTCTAGCATAGATTTAATTTGACTAAAGACATGCCCTTTGTGAATAATTTGCATTTTCACTGGTTTTGGAATGATGTTTAGAAGGCAATTTGAGTTTGTTAAAAAACTAAATAAAAAAATGCCTTCTTTTATTTCTGTGTACTAGTGCTTCAGTTACAATGCGAATGACTAAGCTGTTCTTCTTAAATACAGTTTATTCTTAGCTGTTCTCTAGTTGTATATATATCCCTAGAAACTGTTGTTTAGAAATCAAAATGATTGCTCTGTAGCTGCAGTATGAAAATTAGCTAGAAGATAAAAAAATAAATTGTTCAAGAAATTCCTTTTGTAGTTGGAGTAGAAAGATTTTTTCATACAGATTTACATAATTAGTTGTATGTAGGATGGGGGAGATAGCAAAATATTTGATTAATTTTTAATATTTAACTTAGATTTATTCCTTTATAATACTTCTTCCAAAAAAAGGCCATCTATTGTAAACAATGTTTCACAACAAATAATAAACAAGCATCCTGGGTTAATGCTATAAAGTGTGTGCCTGATGGGAAGAACGTGATTGTGCGCTCTGAAGAGCATCCTTACCTGTCTTTCTCTAGATCCTTTCCATTCAGTGGGTCCCCTGAAAAATGTAGTACTTTTTTGGCTACCTCTGAATGCAGAACCCCAGACTAACTGATGCTATCACTGTTGGCACAGCTGAGTGTGAACAGAAGATCCACAGTCCCAATGGTATCATCACGAGTCCCAACTGGCCTGACAAGTATCCCAGCAGAAAGGAGTGCACGTGGGAAATCAGTGCCACCCCTGGGCAGAGGGTCAAATTGGTGAGTTTCTGGTGACCCCTCCTTTTAATCTTTTCTTCCACCAAACCAGCTTCTCAAATGACTGCTCAGTTATGTGAAACTGTTACTGAACTTTACCATCAGTTTGCATCCCAGAGGTAAACTATTTCAGAAACTTGCTGACTCCTGTCCATTTCTGACCAACAGAGACTACTCAATATCATGAGCTATCATTCAAGTTTACAGTGATTGGGAATATTCTGGACAGCAGAAGGCAGGAGGAATACTTTTCCTCCTGCCAGACTTTACTATATTGTTGTTGCAACTCATAAAACTTCTGCAAAGTTTTGACAAATATGGCAGAGGCCATTTAAACAAACTCCAGAAAAGGCAAAATTTGAGTTATGAATGGTCCTCTAACACACGTCTTTTGCATTTCTGGTCTGTACTTTTTGAGAAGTAAAAGAAGATGCAAAAAAACCCAAGAATCTGGATTTCTCATTTAAAAGTGGCTCCAAATTTTAGTATAAGTAGAAGAGCAGACTGGATTAGATTTATGAATTTTGTGTCCAGCTGGCGGAGGACAATGCTGGTGGCTGAAGACAGGCTAACAGAGAACTTTAAAGGTCTGTGGAGGTTATGTAGCCTCTGTACAAAGCTGAAGGCGTGGTCCTATTTAGGGGGCTCTTTGCTTTGAGCTCAGTCCCAGTGTTCTCTTACTGTCCCTCTGTGCTTGGGACCCAGCCACAAAAGAAGCTGGCCTTACATATTTTAAAATATGATTTTAAAATTGATTTTATTGCAGTTTTGGAGCAAAAAAAGTTAAGGAGAGAGCTGTCTCTGCTTCAGAGAGGTAGAAGCAATAGCCAGTATTGATGCAGGCATGAAAGGGATATTGTAATCCCATAACTGCTGACCTTAGCCAAACCCTAATCCCTTGTGCTGGTTTTGGCTGGGATAGAGTTAATTTTATTCACAGTGGCTAATATGGGGCTATGTTTTTGGATTTATGCTGAACACAGTGTTGATACTATAGGGCTGTTTTTGTTATTGCTGAGTAGTACTTACAGAGAGCCAAGGCTTTTTATGCGTTTCCTACCGCCATGCTGGTGAGAAGGCTGGGAGTGCATGGAAGACTGGGCGAAGACACAGCCAGGACAGGTGACCCCAGCTGACCGAAGGGATATTCCATACAATATGACATCATGATTAGTATATAAAGTGGAGGTGAAGGAAGAGGAAGGGGGCTGTTGTTTGAAGTGATGGCATTTGTCTTCCCAAGGAACTGTTGTGTTCGATGGGTCCCTGCTCTCTGGGGGATGGCTGAAGACTTGTCCATGGAAAGCAGTGAATTACTTCCTTGTTTTGCTTTGTTTCTGCATGCAGCTTTTGCTTCCTCTTTTAAACTGTCATTATCTCAGTCCATGAGTTTTCTACCCTTTACTATTTCAATTCTCCCCCCGCCCCATGCTACTGGTTGGGGAGTGAGCAAGTAAGTGGCTGCTGGTTGGGTTTAAGCGCTATACTCCTGTTACTGGTTCTGGTGCTGATGTGGGATTGTGTATTGATTCACTGTTCACCAATAGTAAAACTGTTAAACTATGCTGGGGAGTTGGCGGGGGGTGGAAAATGAGCAGTGTGCATGCTCCATCCATTCCAAGGGTGAAAAATAGGTTTTAGATTCAGATGGCCTTCCTACTGCTACTTCTGAGCAAGCATTCTGGCTGAATAAATGAAAGCCAACCAGGCATAGGCATGGGCACATTGCTGTAAAAGCTTTTCCAGTACTTATAACCTCAGCAGGCAGAATTTCAACATTCAGATAGAATTTTCAAAAATATCTCAGTGATTTGGAGCCTGAGGTCAGCTCTTCTGTGCAAGCCAGTAAGGTCAATTATTAAATTCTGTGTGTATAGTATCTTTAAATTGTGTAGTACAGCAAGTTGCCTTAATAATATTATCGTATTGGTATTGTATGTTATTAACCATAATTCCACAATGGATCAGTACTTTTTCTTGGACTTTCACACTGTATTTAAGTTCACTTGTCATAGGTTATTTGTTCAAATTGAACAAGGAGAGAATTGATTTTTTTCATGGTAGCAAGCCACATGAATTGTGGGTCTGTGCTTCCTTTTTTTTGAGAGGGGTGTTTGTACAGAAACTAATATTTTGTTGTAATTGCTCTCACTCTGATAATCATTGAAAAGTCTCTTCCTGAACAGGCTGAAGTTTAGCATTTGGTGCAATTAAGAAACCTATGAAAAAATAGATATGCACTTCAGAAGTTTTAAATGAAACGTAGATAAAGATGGTTTTGAAAATGTATGTAGCAGAGAGACTAATTTTCACAACCTAATCAGCCGGATGTTTATAAGAGACAGACTTAAGTGTCCCGTTCAGGCAGCTATCCATAAGTGCCACCAGCATATCTACTCAACTGAGTGGTATAGATAGAAAGGGCTTGATGTTCAGAAGCTTTATGTAACATTTCTGAGCACCATTCCCACTAAGGACACAAATAAAATGGGGACTGTTATCATGGTGGGTTAGGAATTCAAAAGTATTTGTCCCAGGAAGACAGGTGTCCATGGAAAGCAGTGAATTACCTGTATATAGTTATATAGTTATAGTTATAACTGTATTAGATCATTTGTGAAGTCTGTTGACAGCAAGTATTCAGTTATGTTTAAGGGAAGTTTGTCAGTTCTTCTCTTTCAAACCTGCTAGGAACTGACTGATTATGTAAGAAATAGAGACCCTCTTTGAGTGTTTTAAAATATCAGACATTTTGAGCTTTCAAAAGACTGTGCACATTAAGATCTTATTTTCCTTCAAAAAACCAAAATTCCTTTGATTCTCTGTGCAATTGCTGGAATCAGTTGCTATACTCACAACAGATTTAGGACTTTTTTGTGGTCATTTTTGTGGGACACAATATAACATGTACTGTGTTTGTGCACGCTTAGGAACCCCAGTGAGAAGTAAAATATTAAAAATAATAGGTGTGTCTTACAGGTCACGGTGAGATGTGTTTCCTGGAGAGTGGTTGTTTTATTTGGGTTTTTTTAATGCTGATGTGAAGTGAATAAAACTGATATTATTTTCCTCTAAAAGAAAATGAGGCTCTGCAGGGTGCTCTTGGATTACGTTTATTTCTCCCAAGGAGTTCAAGTTGACTTGACTCAATACTATGTATAATTAACTCCCTTACTGAGAGTTAGTCTTTTAGATTTCTGGGGTTTTTTTAATTAATCAGACTTTATTTAGGTGTAAATGACAACACATACTTGATGTCATAAAAGTAGGATGGCTGACCACAATTTAAGAGCAGCAGGAGGGACTGCTGTATAGCTGTTTTCACTGCCTCTGCAGTTTGATTCCCTTAATATAAACCCCCAAATTCTCCTGTGAAATTGGTCTGCATTCAGTGCATCATGCAGCTCTTCACAAAACAAAAGTTTTATTCTGAATATTGCAGTTCTTTGGGCAAAAAGTGTTGTGTTAGCTCTTTAGGTCAGCTGTTAATATAAATTACCATCAAATTTCACACTGTCTGGATTTCACAAGGGATTTGGTAAGTCATTTGCTTTGGTATCCCAGAGAGAATGCTTAATTATGATATTTGCTCAGTATTTGATCAGTTTTATTACTTTTAATTATTCTTTTTAATCTTTTTGTGTTCTCCTTTTTTAATAAAGTCAGCTATATGACTACTCGTGAGAGAATTTATACTTAGTGTTTTTATGCTATTTTGATTAAAAAAAAATTGGTATTGAATTTCCCCTTAAATTGTAGGTTACTCTGAAAATATACAAAGAGTATACGTATATGTGTATGTTTCTTTTCAGTGTTTTAGGTTTCCTGTTGACACTTAGCCCTGTTCAAAAAGTCTTATCTGAGAACTCTTAGATGTCCCCTTGAAATAAATTTGTTCAAATCAATCTATTCTTGGACGACACCCTTCTGTTTTTAAGAAAGTTTTAGTTGTGTGTGTGTGTGTTACCAGTTTCTGTCAGGTATGGCATACACTTTTTGGAAATGCCTGAAATTTTTTCTAGTAATTAACTAACATAAGTTTGTTATTTTTCACAATGCTTTTGCTAGCAAAAAGGTGACCTTAGCATGAAGGGTGCAGCCTGAAATATTGTTAATGTTGTAATAATAAAAAAATGGATCTCTAGGTAATAGATTAGAAAATATAACTTTCATGCATAACCCTTCATGTGGAAATATCATTCTCAAAGGCTTTAGTTGCAGTGTAATGTAAGTTTTAAAAAACAGAGAGGGAGGTCATTATGTTTTGCAGATGTTTCAACTGATCCTCAGCTATGCAAAGAAACAGTAATTTCTGACTTTTTGCTGTTTTGAATGTTGTGTGAAATTTAGAATAATCCTACAAACAGCACAGATTCAACAGAAAGGCCATTGTATTCTAGATTTAATATTCTCTTATTGGTTGGCTATAAAGATTCTAATGCCTTTCTATATGAAGGATGATGATGCACTGTCTTAACTGTTATTCCGCTTTCTCAAGATCAATGTTACTCAAGCTACAGGCTTGTAGAGGCAGTAATGTTAAATTTGTCATCTTAATTATGTCTTTGTATTCTAAAGCAGACTAACATATGTACCATGTAAGTATAATAAACACAGTAGCACAATGAATCATTTTACTTTCATTTTTTCCCAGGTGTTCAATGAATTTGAAATAGAACAACATCAAGAATGTGCTTATGACCACTTGGAAGTGTTTGACGGTGAAAGTGAAAAATCACCAATCCTGGGGCGCTTATGTGGCAATAAGATACCAGATCCTCTTATTGCTACTGGAAACAAAATGTTTCTCCGCTTTATTTCTGATGCATCAGTTCAAAGAAAAGGCTTCCAAGCAACACACTCTACAGGTCAGAAATCAGGAAGTGCTTTACTAATAACTTGCCCTTTGTTCTTTAGTGAAAGATATTCAGATACTTCTTTTATAGGAATGGGTTGAGTTCACAGATAAGACAATGTTACAGCTGAATCTAATGAAATCTTAAGCACAGTAGGAAAAGACTGAGATTGCAGAAAGTATTCTCTTCTATTTTAGATGTCTCTTTCTCCCTGTCTCTCTCTCTCTCATAGGTAAGCAATTAAAAGATTTTGAAACAAAGTCTGATAAAAAAATGAAAGAGATATTCCTTAGGATTCATGACGTGAGTTCCTAAAAGATTCAGTAGCTTTTCACTGTATTTGTAATGGCAACACTTAACTGGGATATGTGTGGACCTCCATTCCAACACCTTCCCTGTTCTAACTTAAACAAAAATCTGGGGTTTGTGTAAACAGCTATTTCTTTCATGTAGTGCTAAAAAGGAAAGGTAAGCTGAAGAAGAATAAGGAAAAAACAATTCTGAAACTTTCTTAGGACCCTTAGAATATAATGCCCTTCATATTTACCATTTAATTTTCTTCCTTGAGAGAAATCACTGAAATTGCAAGTAGTGGTTTACAATTGCATTGATAGAGTTCTTGGGACATTTTCAGTGTGTACATTTCTTTCCCTGGCGTTGCTTGGCTTACAGTGGCCCCTAGTGCTGAATCTCTAAACTTCCCATTCCTGTTGTAAGATGAGGGAATTTGGAAGTTTTTTTTTGCCTTTGTTTTCATCTTCAACCATAATGTCTGTCTTTACTTTTTAAAGTTCATTCTTATTCATCCAGTATTTAGCATTAAATCTTAATGCAGAAAATGTTTCATAGATATCTGTACTACTAGATAAGGTTTAATGACAGGTAACAGTTATTAACAGAAGCTAGTAACCAAAATGACTAGTAATTTTTAATGTAATTTCATATTACCCAGAGTATTCATCAAGTTAACGTGTAGTGCTCAGCTAACAAATCCCTGTGTGTCAATACTGGCATTTTCTCTCCTTTTTTTTTTTTTCCTTTTTTTTTCCTTTCTACCATGTTACAAATAATTTTAAAACTTTAGTAATATAATTTGCCTTTCAGAGAAAGACAGTAGACTAGAGTAGATAACTCTTCACTTGTATGATCTGGGCCTTGAAAGTGGAAAGTTTAGCTACCTTTAATTCAATTTGATTTTGTCATGGAAAATCCTCTTTTACAAGCATGGCATGTTTTGCCTTCCCTGCTGCAGTAAGCATTACCTTTATATGCAAAATTAGATAGGAGTGTAATAATTAATATTTTTTTCATTACCTCAGGGTATATAGTTAAAGGTCAGAACTCTTGTTAGAATATGGTGTTGTAAAAGTACTGTCTCATTTATTCTACTCTAGTTTGCAGAGGTGGAGCAGTCAGTGTGTGAAAGAAGTTCAGATGTATACTCCCTAACCCAGTTTTTAAGAATATTGTAAAAAAATTATGAAGTTTGTCTCTTTAAGAGAGGACATTTATTTCTGTCAGTTGCTGTTGCACAGACTACTCCCTCGGATGAACACGCACCACCACATGTGTTTGGGGGTAGTGTTTGAATGAGAGACAGTTCAGATATTGCAGTCTTTACCTGCAGTGTTGAGCCAAACACAGATTGTCTGTGAGAATTTTACCTCTGTGCTATGGACACATGTGAATGAATAGACACCTAACAAGTGAACGGACAGTGGATTGTATTCCGTTAGTCTATCTTTTCTAGCAAATAAGAATTGATGGTATGCAATGGAAGTAGACAAGGTTGTTTGATCCTGCATTGCTGTGCAGACTGACAGGGAGTGCTGTGGAAGCTGCTTCCTTCACTTTTGACCCGTTGGCAGAACTCAATCAACAGAAGGACTGGTGCAACATAACAGCAGTAAAAGAGTAACTGGATGCTATGCCCAGAGATGTCTCTCCTCCTGTATTCCTGGCATCTTCACGGTCCAATGGCCTCTTACTCCAGTACATGCTGTTGATGTTGAGTTCCCTATTGAGGTACTTTTTGTCTTAAAGTACTATCCAATTTCAAAATTTCCACTTAATATTTTAGAAAACAGGATAAAAATGTGGCAGCACATAAAGTTTCAAAAACTAGGTTGGATAGAAAGGCATCCCTAAGTGGAGAAAAACTTATAAAATGCTGTTTTGAAAGTGCAACATAGTTTTAGAAAGAGATTCTGTCATATTTTCCCCTCTCAGAAAAGGTATAATCCATCCAGGAGGAATTAATAAAAGTGCTCCTGATAGAACACTAAACATCATTGCTCAGGGAGTTATCTGTTTGCCCTAACACAGGCCTCTAGTTCCCTTCTGGACAGCATCATTTGTGATGCCTGGCCTCCAGCCACTGCTGCAGGAGGTTGCAGATCTGCTGTAGGTCGTATTTCTATCTGTCAATGCTGGGAGGATATCTCAGACAAATTTGGGCATCTCAGATGTCACTCAGTTTAAGGAGTCTGTGTTGCTTCCAAAATAACTATAATAATTCTGTATGGCAGTGCTGAATCACATTTATAATCTTATTTCACTAGTTCAGATGGTGTGGGTTTTAACTTTTCCCATCTTTCTGGCCTGTTAAACAGTCAGGACACTAGTGCTGGATTTGCTCTAATGTCTGTAAGAAGCCTAAATGTCCTTATAAAGGTCAGACAACAAGAGAGGATTTTTGCTCCTTAGCTGATCTAGAAAAAAATCTTTCACCTGAAACTTAATATAAAAGCTGGACATAATTCCTTATAGTAAGATGGGTTGTGCCTACAGCAGAGCAGTCACTCCTGTGCATGGAAAACACGATGTGTAGTGCAGTTAGGTTAGTTCTGGCACCACAGCAAGCGGTGTTGCATGGCACTGCTCTGTCCCTCTTGTCCTAATCAAGTTCTGCATTGTGAGGGCTGAATGCAGGCTTTTGAAACCACAACTTAGTCCTTATGAAATTGAAAATCTGACTTGTAGTTTCTAAAATCAATACTTTTATTATTAAATATGAGGCTATATAATCCATGAGAGAAGGGCAGGGAAAAGGGAATTGCCATTTTCGGTGGTTGTCAGTATAGCTACAATTTTTCTTTAAGCTACTGTCCACTGTAGCAAGAAGAGGGAAAAAATACAGACAGTTCATTAAACATTTTCTCTGTAGCAGCTGTTTGGTGTCTGAGGCAGACAGATGTTCCTAATATTGGCAACAGTCCGGTAAATAAAAAACGCACCCAAAACCAAACCAGAAAAACCCCAAACACCCTCCCCTCTACCCCTCCAAAACAAGGAAATACATGAAATCAAGAATAAGGAAAAAAAAATAATATATTAGAATATCAGTGAGAAATAACTGTTTAAACTATCTTACTTGACAAATTTTTATCATGTTCTCCCATCTGTTCTTTAAAAGCAAAAAAATTTGAACTTTCAGCTTAAACAACAAATCGTGCATAATGTATTACTTATGTAGTTTATATTTCCTGTTTTGATTTCTTCATTTCCTTATTAATAAACCCCACGCACTTTTAAAAAATAAGGATTTGGTAATTGCCATTATCAATTCCCAGCTAAAATGTGACTCCTCACATATAGCATTATGTGTTTATTGTTGATAGAATCAATGACACTGAAGTCAAATTCATTGTCTCCTCCCCAAAGCTTAGAAATGTTTGAATCTTGCAGTTTGTTTCAGGTTATTATAAAATGATCAGTCAATAATATCTACATTTGATCAAAATGCAGGTAGAATTATCTGTTCATTTACTTATAAAAATTGAATCCAAACTTGTGAATCTCAGATTTTTGTTCAAGCTCATTTGCACTTGATGCTTTTTGGGTGCTGTAAGAGATGATTTATTCTTGATGAGAAACCAAGACTGAATTACTCTGTTTGCATTGAATCTTTCTACTTCTAAAGTAAAAAAGCCTCCACCCATCTTTTGGAACCATAATAAACAATGCATTTTTTCCCTTTAAGTACAATTTTCCATCTATTTTTGGTTGCATTCGAATAGTATTTTTACTTGGCAAATGCATTACACCTATATATTTAAGTTACTGTAGAAGCTGAATTGACTGGCTGTTTAGGATAGAATAGTTTTAATATAGCTTCTGAAGATATTTAGAAAGAGTAGAGTCCTAGCTACTGTATTTATTTTTAGTTTTTTGCTCAGTGCGTTTTCAGCAATTTTTGTTCTCCAGCAAACTAAATTTATTCAACTGTATTTGAACAGCTTATTCAACTATACAGTAAAACTGATTCATATTTAAATTATGAAGTCTTTGAGCAGTTATAAACAAGCTCTAAAGCCCTACATCCATTTTGCAACTGTGTACAAATAGAGATTTATGCTAAAATAATGGTTTTGGCAGAAGGCAGGATCTCCTGCCAAAGGCTTGCCTCAAGAGCAGGCTTTCAGCTACAAGACTCTCTCTGGTAGAAGCAGCTTTCTCCCAGCCACAGTCTTTTGCAGGGAAAGGCCTGTTCATGACCATGAACTACACAGCAAACAAGGTAGCAAGCTTGGCAGTGGCACTTAGAATTGAGCTCGCTCTCCAGGTGCCACAGTATGGTTAAAGCTGACATTCCTCTGAAACATGAGATTTTTGCACCTAATTGCTGACTACATGTGTGCTAGAGCTGATCCTCCCTTCTCACTTGCAAAAAGCGTCATTAATACATGTGGAAATGTCATCACTGAAACGTGGATGCCCTACTTACAGCACCTGTCTTGCTGGCCACAGGCACCTCTCAAGTACCTGCTCAAAGACTGCCATACCGCTTGAACCGCATTCCTTTTAGCTTTGGTGTTCCCTGTCTTTGTCTTTCAGTTGATAATTATGAACTACGTTGAAGTCTCTCTAATTATGAAAAAATTTATGTAAGAAAAACTCAGAACGATGGATTTGTATTTCTACTGGTGGTATTTCACTCTCAGCTTGTTTGATTAGCCTACTTGTGGCATTATAATGCACTCAGCCTGAATGAGACTGGGCATCTATGAAAAGAAAACTCCAATTTGCACTGAATAAGCTTCTTTGCCTTTTTTTCCTATCTGTTTAGAGTGTGGTGGTCGGTTGAAAGCTGAAACGAAGCCCAAAGATCTGTACTCACATGCTCAGTTTGGTGATAACAACTATCCGGTTCAGGCAGACTGTGACTGGCTTCTGGTGGCAGAGCGTGGCTATCGGGTTGAGTTAATGTTTCAGACTTTTGAGGTCGAAGAAGAGGCAGACTGTGGTTATGATTATGTGGAGCTCTTTGATGGCCATGATAAGACAGCAGTGAGACTTGGTCGATTTTGTGGATCTGGGGTAAGTAACAAGGTATAAAACTTTTATTTGCATGACAAAAAGAATAAGAAAGGAAGAGGAAGGAAAGAGTCAAGAAGTGATGAGGTACAGTTATTACACCTTATAATGAAGATTCTAGATTATCTGCTTCAGGTTTTGGTTGGTTTGATTGGTTTTTCTTAACATAAATTTGCAGGCTTGGAGTACAGTCATTCTCTTGAAATATTTTCAACAAGAAATATTCTTACCTGTTTTTGAGCGAAGCATTGTAATGTTATGTTAAGCTTTAGGTAGCTGGCAGTGGAGTGTTTATCAGCACCCAAAAAACAGGTAGCAGCTTTTTCCCTTACACAGAGAGAAATGTATCAGGGTTGGAAAGTATCACATCAAAATTCTTCCAGTTTGAGTGAAGAATCCACATTAACAGTGGGAGCAGTGGTTGGGAAGTATTTATAGTATGCTTATCTACTACTTAAGTCTGATTTTAGGAAAAAAAAGTGCTCTTAAACTGGTGATTAATGTGGGGCTTAAGAAAACTCTGAAATCCTATATGCATCTCTGACATGTTTTAACGGTGAGACATAGAGGAAATTGCCAGATGACATCGTGAAAAGTCTGTATCCTGTTTCTCCTTTTAGGGTTGCATTGGTCTGTTAGCTGCTGGCCCTATGAAAACTGGGGTGCAATGATCCCACAAGCCCCCATCAATTCTTTATATGTGTGCCAGTTCAAACACACTTTCATACATATACCCTTTGCATAGATAAATAAATTCCTAGCCTATAATTGACAATAAGATAGAAGTATTTTGTCTGTTGATGTCAGATAGCATCATGTGAGACACAGTGGAATTACACGATGATGCATGTCAGGAAAAGAGAAATATCTATAAGATAAACGTGAATGAAGGGGATAAATGCACAGAGTGGACAGGTAAATGAATTTTTTATTAATTTATTTTAGCCACCAGAAGAAATTTATTCAGCCGGAGAAGCTCTTCTACTTCACTTTCACACTGATGATACAATCAACAAGAAAGGATTTCATATACGATACAGAAGTATAAAATATCCAGATAATGTGCACACCAAAAAATAACACAAGAACCTCTATGCCAGAAAAGGAGAGTGAGAAAGTAAGAACGCACAGTAAAAAGGAAGGAGGGCATGTCTTTTTTTTTTTTTTTTTAAATTGAAGTTCTTAGCACAAATGTTTAATATAACTTCAGTTGAAATGCTGACTTACAAGACCAGAGACTGAAATAAAGGAACAAAATCACCTATCCAAGTGGAATAGTCAAGATGATGATGTCCAGGCTCCATACTTGACTGTCTCTGCAAAGCTTGTGAAAGGACTGTGCGTGCAGGGAGAATATAAAAGCTTTTGTTAATGGTTCGACATTTGCTAGAATTGCGTGCAGATTCAATCAGTTGCATTCAAGGGAAGTGACCCTGTAGACTGTTCTTCCTTCTGACAATTGTGTGGTGTCTGGGAGGAAAAAAAGCTCTTTTAGGTCACACACTCAAATACTGTCCTTCTATCTAGTTGCTTTGACTTTATATCTCGCATAGAGTGTGTACAAGGACTTGAAAGAAGATATGAAATGGGAAGGTCTTCCCTCATCGTTCTGTATTTTTTACAAATTCATCTGTCATATCAGGTTATCAGTGTTTTAAACTGGAAAATCCTACTTCTGAAATATAACTGATCTATAGAGTATTTTGTTTTACTAATAACTGAGAAGCATGAACTGTTACCTCAGTCATCCCTAGTGACCAATCACTGGTTGACTGAATTTGAAGAGTTAAGTATCTGAAAATGTTTGGTTTACTGGTTAAGTAAGCTATCTCTGATGATGTGCTCTTATTTTGCACTGAATATAGAAAGAGACTGAGTTCAAAACCTGTCCTGAATCAAAATCAGTATCCATGCAAAAGAGAAATAATCAAGGATCATCTAGAACTCTTCCTACTGAATTTGTTTTCAGCAGTACATTTGAAAACACTGCTAAGCTTTATTTCTTCAAACCTTTTTGTGAATGAACTATTTGCCTGATTTAACTACTCAGAAATGAAGCTGTAATAGTATCCAAGAGGGAAGTTTCCCAAAGACAGGGTTTTTTTTTCTGAGAGTAAGTGTATCTGTTATGGTAAAAAAGCAAAACAGAACAACAGACCCAGGATTAGTTTGATATCAAGAGTGAATTCCTATGGTGCTATTCCATGAACATTAAAAACAAAAACAAACCAAGAAGTTTTAGACTTTTGAGCCAACAGTTTGCAGATCATGAATGTCTCACTATACCTGGCTGCATCTGGAAAAGGAAGGCTTTACTGCTCCGAGGGAAAGTAGGTTGCAATGGCAGCGCTATTCCTGTGGAACAACTACTACTATTGCCTTAGAATCCTTGCACACGATCAGACAGATCTTCCTGTAGATACACCTCTAATTTGATAAATAATTGGACAACGTGGTCATCTTAGAGTACAAAGGATCTTCAAGCAAAAGCCCCATCTTCAGAGCAAGATCATCTGCTGTAAATACAGTGACCTGCTTTTGATGTAGAGACATGTTACGTTTAGACCTGAGATATTCTATGTGCTTTAGGCCATACATGACTTTAGTCATAATGTATATGCATTATGTAAGTATTGTATGAATGAGTGCTCCAGGGGAGTGAGAGGTATTGTATGGGTGAAAATGGAATTGTTTCTTTATGTGCCAAGTTCTATCAGGACCCTGTTTGACTGTAGCAACTTTTCTTTAAAGGCTTCATAGGCAGATGACAAGGACTTCTAGTTGGCAGGAATCAAGTTTAAATGAAGTATTATGTTTCACTTACAAGAAATATTATTTTGATATCCTTTGATGTAAGTTGCTACTCAGATTAGCTTAGTTTTTGTTTCCTTACTATGAACATACATTGGCACTAATAAATCTGACCTTTTTTATAAAAATAAAACCAAAATGTCTGTATATGTGTCTTTGGTTGTTTTACAGCACTGTTACTTCTCACATATGTTTTCCTTTTTAGACAACTGATGTGTGTGAAGTTCAAAAATTTAGTAATTTCTGTATTTTTTATGATGCTGCTCCACTGTCTTTTTGGTTCATTTTTCACCATGTTTGCACAAGAAATGAACCACAAACATTTTCTCCAATGTCTTTTACTGCAAAATTCAGCAGAGATTTTACTGTAGTTAAAAAAAATAAAATATGTGTTCTTAACGTTGTTACATAATTTATCAGCTGGTTGGAATTCCAATGCTTAAACTTCTTACAGAAAAAGCAAGCAGCAATGGAAGCAGTCTCTCCCTAGCATGGTCAGTCAAAAAGAGTTGGGAAAGCCCAAAGCTGAGAGCAAAAGCAAGTTTCCATGTTATCTTTTTTCCACTTTTCTGTTTCAGTCTCCCCCTTAATATTATCTCTTCTGTTTGCTAAACAAAATATTTTAAGTCTTCCTTATCTCTAAATTTGGCTTTCTTATTCCCCTCAGGGTTTCTTTAACAACTGTATGGTTGAGCCCAGATCATTATTTTTTTGAAGGTTTTTTTTTGTTGTTGTTGATTCATACAGGCCCCTTTATAAATCCCACTGTCAGAGGTTAAATGGTGCAACTGGAGTGGATGGAGAAGAGGTTAGACTGGGTAAGCTGAGGGCAACAACATAGAGTGTATTTCCAAAACCCTGTGGAAGGTGATTCTTTACAGTCATATCAAAGTACTGGTTTTGAGTACTGCACGTCTGGTCTTATTCCACATGGAATGTGTAGAACCCATAAGAGAGTAGTTGCCATAACTTTGAATACAAAGCTTGATTTTACTTCTCTAATTGTTTATTCCTTTGTAGATCCCATATGCTTAAGAGTGGTGAAAATACAAAAAGTGTTCTTAATGATTATCTTGATGATAAATGGACAATATGGATCATATCTTTGCATTGGCCGTGATCCTAGTCTGTGCCTCATGGTGCTATCAGATGCTATTAGAAACAGCTGTTTACAAGTCTTAGGAGGTTTTTCCTGATGTAATGAAAATGACATATGTAATGAACTCCTCACTTAGGGGAAGTATGCCTTATAAATAGGCTAACAGTAAAAAAAAAAAAAAAAAGAAAAAAACTATTTTGATTTTTGAAATAGTGAAAAGCACTGTGCGTTAACCAAAAAAAACTTTAAAAAGCAGAAATTTGTTCACAACGTATTCATTAAAGGTCTTGCCTTTTGTTCAGTAGTCAACAAAAAAGACACAAAATTCAATTCTAGCTTTGAGACCTAGTTACAGTGCATTTACTGGTAACATTCCCAGCAGGGTGAAGATGATACTCACTTATTCTTCTTCCTATTTGATATAAACTTTTTTGAGTTTGGCAAAACTGATGGATTTAAATTACTTTTCCTCTAGCATAGAGCAAAGTTTTCTTTTCAACTGCATAAAGAGCTTCTGACATGTGCTGTTCTTATTCTTAGATGTTGTTAAATTCAGCATAAGGTGTTATGTTGAATATGCTGGTTCTGTGTGGCTGCCTGGCTCTTGGAGAATTTGTCTGCAGCAGACCATATTCTGTTATCAATATCATGCTCAGATAAGATGGAAGGTATGTTTGTAAAAGGCTTTCCTTCTGTCCTTTAAAAAAAAAGACAAAAAAAAAATCATGAGTGCAAGCCAGTTAAAATGGTTGTCTTACACAGAAGCTGTGAAGGTCAAGCTGAAGTGAATAAAGCAAGGTAGGTGCACACACAGCAGATATTCTGTTCGTTGCTGGCCTTTTCTTCAAGTCTACAACATATTTGAGTAATCCTGCTTTGCTGTGAGACCCATGAAACAGTGAGTTGACGTAAGCATGTTTGAGAGCCAGATCAGATCCTTAACACGGTATTGCTACATTACTTTTTCTTTTAAAGCAGATTACTTTTGAACCACTGTAAAAATTAGATTGATTGGATGAAAGTTTTATCCAACTGGGGAATCAGTTTTGCAATTTTGCTATGTTTTCAGGGGTGCAAGTGGCACACCTTATTTTTTATAGCAGAGGAAATTGTTGTTGACCTCACCTCACAGGCTGTATGCTGCAGCACCATAGAGTGTGGTCACTGTTGAGGCACAATGGAACTTTCTTTTATAATTAAATGGTTATGTTCTGGAAAAATTTGCAGATCTCAGAGTTTAGGGACCTGGTATGGGTATATAATTTCAGGAAAGTATTCAGTCTTAATATAGACCTGGCTGGTAACCAGGGGGGAATTTTCCTTTAACTTCAGGTCTTAGATTGGGTTCAAATGAATAATAGGAGAGGATAGTTTATATCACATTAACATGTGATCGTACAGATTGACACAACCTTATCAAAGGACTTGCTCTTATTTGATTTTATCATTGATGATTATGATTCAATTATTAAATTATGGTTCTAAAAAAGAAAGAGGAGCCAGAACAAAGAAAATGCCTGTAAAAGCAAAATATAAAGATACTACAGATACAACTACATTACATTTAAAAAAATGTAGTCTCCAAAGTCAACGCTGTTGCTGATATATTATTTTTTCAGTGCATGCTTCATATTCTTTAAAAATGCTTTGTGCTGCATTGCTTTCACTTGCCTGAAGGAACAGTTAGATGATTAATTACATTGGTTAGTGAATTGTTCAAGCAGAAAACTGAAGAAAACCTAAGAAATTGCTTGCTTTGGTCTCTAATGATACATATCCAGAGTAACTACCTGTTTGTGAGAGGCAGTAACAGTGGGCTATAAATCTCTCAGGTTCAGGCTTTTTCCTCTCTAGTAATCCCAAGTTTTTCTGCTCTAAGCTGAATACTTGGGACAACATTTTAATGTTATTCCACGTGATCTAATTCAAATAATCAAAATAATAGGCAGCTGCTTAATCCTGTTATTTCATGGGATCAAGGTAAATAAAACAAAAAGAGCAAAGGAAAATGCACTTTGCATGTTATTCCTTGTTAGCAAATGTTCATGTTTACCCTGGTTTCTCATTCTGAGTTCACAAAGTAAACAAGATGTGGCAGTTGCAAAAAGTATTTAGGGTATAGTTTAACAGTGAAAGGAAACACTAGCAAGGCTCGAGTGTCTGTTTTGATCCCATCTCTTCAATTGTTTTCTCTCATGTTTTATTTGTTAGAAATCTTATCCAAATCCAAGATTAAATGATATTATATATATATTTAAATCTGATTTTGATATATATAAATATTTATATGCAAAATATGTAATATATATAAAATATATATATTTTATATATATATATGTGAGAATTTGTGTGTGTGTCTTCAAAGACCTTCAGATGTAGTAATTCTTCCTGTGTTGCTGGGACTCCTGAAAAGGATAACTGAATTTCTGCATATATGTTAGAGTATGTTTACCATGTGATAACAACATGTAGAATAAAAGTAATGCTAATAACCATTAGGAATGTAAAGTTTTTTAGAGCATGCTCAATGACCTTTCCTCTCTCTCTATGGTAATGCTACAGTCGGTGCTTTCTAGGCACATGTCAGGTAAGTGGCCACACAATGAAATGCAATGAAGAGAAGTTATGATGAAAAGCACATTTTGGCTCTCATACAGCATGTGATTCTTACACAGTAGAGTGAGATTATTTAGAGCATGTTGTAAGAGTATACGTAGGGTAAAAAAAAAAATGAATTTGAGTAATACATTGTAACTAGTGAAAGAAAACAACTTCTATTACAATAGATAGAAAACAATAATGATCTACACTTGCAACCTGGACATTTTGAGTCAAAATTCGAAAGTAGAACCTTAATATATAGCTGGTGCTGACAGTTGTTGAGATGCTTTTACTAAGATGATGTTCTGAAGAGCTGGATGGACAAAAGCTGACTTTGAGATGTCTTGGGATATTAATATGCTTGCATGTTTTACATAGTTGCTACATTTTACATTGCTCTTTGGATGGTCATGATAAAAACAATTTTCATTAGTAAAAATCCTTGGCCTTGCCTGTGTTATGTGGGAAGATCACATGGAGGTGAAAATCACAGAATCACAGAATATGCCAAATTGGAAGGGACCTACAAAGATCATCGAGTCCAAGTTCTGGCTCTGCACAGGGCCATCCCCAAGAGTCACACCATGTGCCTGAGAGTATCATGCAAATGCTTCTTGAACTCTCTCAGGCTTGGTGTGACCACTTTCCTGAGGAGCCTGTTCCAGTGCCCATCCACCTTCTAGATGAAGAACGTTTTTTCAAATATCCAACCTAAACCTCCCCTGACACAACTTCAGGCCATTTCCTTGGGTCCTGTGACTGGTCACCACAGAGAAGAGGTCAGTGTCTGCCCTCCTTCCCCTCATGAGGAAGTTGTAGACTGCAATGAGGTCTCCCCTCAGTCTCCTCTTCTCCAGGCTGAACAGACCAAGTGACCTCAGCCACTCCTCATAGGGCTTCCCCTCAAGGCCCGTTACCATCTTCAATTCCCTCCTTTAGACACTCTCTAAGAGCTTAGTATCTTTCCTATATTGCAGTACCCAAAAGGACACACGGAATTGAAGGTGAGGCCATACCAGTGCAGAGCAGAGCAGGACAATCATCTCCCTTGACCAAGGTTGACAGTTCCCGTCCAGATATACATTTATGGCATAATGCACCTAAAATCCTGTAGTATCCTCGTGGAAACATGCTTTTGGGATGATTTTCACATTGTGGGAGAACAACAAAGAACGCTGGACTAGCTGCAGGTCTAGAACATAAACAGGCTTTTTAAATTTATAAATCAAATAGGCCATGACAAGAGACCTGATCATGCAGTACTTTTCCCTTACAGATTCTAACTTCTTTTTCTTTCTATTTTCTTTAGTTGAAATAAAGAATATTACCTATTGATGTAAGCAGGTACTTAGAAATTCTCATTGTTATGATGTCAGCAAAGGAAATGATATGGTGAAGACACTGAATAAAACATCTTTGAAGTACTTCTAGGTAATCACAGTAGTAATTCAATATGTGTCATTTTAATGTGAATATTCTTTGAGATTGCTGCATCGACATAATATTTTTTAAAATGTTCATTTTACAGTAGATAGATTAGTCAGTTTGACCTGTAGAAACATAAAAATATTTTAGTGTTAATCTGAGTTTACAACTGTTTAGAAAATGGGCTGATCCGTTATATCTTTAAAAGAATTTTTTTTTTTTTTTTAATGTTATAAAAGAGGATGTTAACATTTGGGAAATTTACTAAGGCTAAGTGAACTTAGTGTGTGGTGACCTACCATAATGACTGTTAATGTTGAGGGAGGGAGAGGCAAGCAGGGAGGAGCAGCTCTCAATGTTGTTTACAGAAAATCAGACTCTCAAATTCTCTGTTGCAAAGGGCATGGTAGTATTATGTTTATGTGTAATCATAATGGAAATTCTGCTGAGAATGTTTCAAAATACTTTTATTGTCCTCTGAATTTCCCTGTGAAAAATGTAGGTCAGCTCCATAAAATCTTTGAGTTGAATGATACAAATTAAATGCCACAAGGTATCAAATACATTTATCTTGACAAAATTCAAAGCATTCACTGAGAATATGCTATTCTGCAGTGTAACACAAAATTTTCCACAGCCGTTTTATCTTAAAAAACCATTGATGTCTTTCTCTTCTAACAATTTTATTTGTATTTTTACTGTTCTGTTCAATTCACATTTTGTTAATTTTGCTCTCTATAGAAACTTACACTTGGATATTGCAAACTTTTTCAAACAACCAATATTTCACATTTGAGGATGCTTCAGGTGATAACATTAATTTAGTAAAACAGATAAAGACTGTTTCAGTAATTAATGATTGTATCAGTCATTAAACAAAATGGTTTCAATTTGCAAGCCTTTTTTGAAAAAGCCTTATGCTTTTCAGAAGTGAAGGAAACTTTCGGTCTTTGCTTTTAGGGTTATCTTTAGCTACAATGAAAAATGTATGTGAGAATTGCAAACGGAACTGAAGTAACATCAGATTCTAGGGGGCAAGGAGTAGTGTTGAATGTCAGAGCTCTAGGCACTTTTCAGGTAAGATAGTTTATGGTATGCAATAATACCTAGAGGAAAGTTTCAAGAAGCCTTTTATTTTATTTTAGGAGAAGCATTGATTCAGAGTCTTTCTTGGTGTTGTTTTGGCAGAAATAGGAATGAGAGGCTATTTGGTTTGCCTTTCCAAAAGGGTCCTTGGTCATAGGATCTCCTTTCCGGAATAGACTGTTAAACAGGCAAGGTGGTTAGTTTCCCCCTTGAAAAGACAATTTTCAATCCCTGAAGATGTATTTGTGTGTTTGCTTCTCTTCCTTTTCTTGAGCACAGTGTATATTCTGTCTTTTATGGGAAACCACATATTCAATGCTTTTATTTAAAATCTGAAAGCAAATGGCCTTGTAAGAGCAAGGTTGAGGAAAAACAGGTTTTGAATCTTTAAGCTTCAATTGCTAAAATTTATTTGAAATTGTCACGATGTGCCTTCAAAAGGGGCTCCTGAATCTCAGAATAGGATTTGACTATGGAGTACAACCACTGAGGCTGAACAGAAAAATTGAAATGTTGGGATTAAATGTGGTGTTGTTATTGTTTCTGCACACAAGAGAAAACCTTTATGTTTTATTTTTACTTTTGGTTGTGATCTTCACAGCTATACAATTGCAGAAATTATCCCAAATGTGTCCTTTAAAATCCGTTCTTCTGTGTGAAGCTGTTGAGTGAAGAACAGCTGTTTGCATCCTAAGTGAGACTGATCGTTTCCAGTGAAAAAATACTCCCTGGAAATAGTGTTCAAATGAAAAATGTACATTATTGCCAACATCCTCAGTGCTTGATGTTCCTTCAAAAAGGAACAGTTGCCTGTTATGGCACTTCATTAAATACTTTGCTCTGATACAAGCCATCTGAGGAATGCCTCAGAATTTGTTGTTCTGTTTCCCACTTCATTTATTCAAATATGTAAGAAATATAGTGGAAATCAGACATGAGTTCATAGCAAAATTTATGGTAGAATAACATCAGGAGTGCATATTGAAATGCATCCCTGGCATGAACAGTAGAATTCTGAAAGACCTACAGTTACCCCAGCCTACATTCACATCTTGCTTGCTTTGTATTTTGTCCTATTTCTTCACTGAATTGAATTCCCACCCAGAAAATAATTTATTAAAATGCTTTTTAAACTTGGTTTCATTTTTCCCACTGGAAATTTCTTTTGAGTGAAATGATCTCTTCTAGACAATTGTAATTAACTACTCTTTAATTAGGCATGAAGAACAGAGAGACTTTGTTCATACTCATTTCAGCTAAATCTTAGTGGCTAACATGGCATGGGTTTTGACATTGTTTCTTTTGATTATTCCCTTATGGACTCTGAAATGAATTATGAGTGCTTTAAAGAGGATATGTTGGATTGACGGAATATCAGTGAGTTTTATATTGGTTAACTGGCTTCTCTTATTTCATAAATGTGCAGAAATTTCCATTCTATTCCTACATGTCTCAAATATACTTCAGTGCAAGAGTAGCTCACCAACTAATATTTCATTCTCTAGAATGCTGCTGCCATTGCACACACAGTAGTACAGGTTGCAAATGGGCAGTCTCACTAGCTTGCTTTTAGCATAAAGGCTCAAATATATAATATGAAAATGCTAAAGTGCCAGTGATTGACCTACCTCAATATACTTTCAGTGCTTCTTTACTCATTTTCATCATGCCATGCCTTGAGGGCCGAGATTATGTCTCCTTCTATGACAAGGTAACCTGCTTGGTGGACAAGGGAAATGCTGTCAAGGTTGTCTACCTGGATGTTAGTAAAGCCTTTGACACTGTCTCCCACAGCATTCTCTTGGGGAAACTGGCTGCTCAGGGCTTGGATGGGTTCACTATCTTCTGGGTAAAAAACTAGCTGGATGGTGAAGCCTAGAGAGTGCTGGTGAATGGAATTAAATCCAGTTAGTGGCCAGTCATGCCAGGGCTCAGTATTGGGGTCAGCCCTGCTTAATATCGTTATCAATGATCTGGATGAGGGAATCCAGTGCACCCTCAGCCAACTTGCAGGTAATAGCAGGTTGGGTGGGAGCACTGGTCTGCTGGAGGGTTGTTAGGGTTGTCTGCAGAAGGATCTGGACAGGCTGGATCGATGGGCTGAAGCCAATTGTATGAGGTTCAGCAGGGTCTTACACCTGGGTCACGAGAACCTACACAACTCCGGGTGGAGCGTGACTGGAAAGGGGCCTGATGAAAAAGGGCCTGGAGTGCTGGTCAACAGCCAATTAAAAATGAGCCAGCATTGTGCCCAGGTGGCCAAAAAGGCCAAAAACATCCAGGCTTGGATCAGAAATATTCTTTTAGACTCGTTTGAAAAGTACAAGGTGTTATAAACATGTCAGTCTTTCCCTTGTGAAATTTGATGGGAATTTACCCTGTCCCAACTTATGTAAGTATAATTAAATACACACTTCCAATATTCACTTGTGTGTACCTCAGATTCTTTATATTTGATTTTTTTTAAAAAAATTTTTGAGGAAACTTTTCAATTTGTCAGTTGTTTACTTCAGTTTAATTCTGAGAACTATTTCATGTTTCTACCATCTTTAACTGTTTTTTTGAACATGGAGATTGTCCACTTCCTCTACTGAATTCTGCCTTCATGCTCTTTGGTCAGAAGGAGTTCCTACCTATATATTGAGCATTACCCATTTAAATAGAGTACACCTGGGCTAAAGAGAGTCTTCACTAAGACGTTATTCTAGGCAAACTGGTGAATCAAACAATATATCTGATTTCAGAGTCTTCAGTCACCGGAGCATGACAAAAAAGAAGCAAAAATTAAATAAAGAAAAGGACTAAAAAGACGATCTTTCATAGGGTTTTCACAAGAAAAAAAAAAAGGAACAAACCTAGAAATAGAAAATTAATTACAGGAGTGAGAGAAATCTAACAAATACAGAAAGAAATGGGAGATAAAAGACTTCTAATTTCTTAATCTAGTACTCTTCTGTTGTAAAGAACAAGTGAATGGTAGGATAAAACTGAGACTGAGAAAAACATGAAGTTTGTGGTGGTTTTGGCTGTAATAGAGTAAATTTTCTTCCCAGTAGCTGGTATGGGGCTGTGTTTTGGATTTGTGCTGGAAACAGTGTTGTTGACACGCGGATGTTTTTGTTATTGCTAAGTGGTGCTTGCACAGACCCCAGGCCTTTTCGCATCCTCACCCCACCCCACCAGTGAGTAGGCTGGGGATGCACAAGGAGTTGAGGGGGAACACAGCTGGAACAGCCAGTCCTAGCTGACCAAAGGAATATACCATACCATAAGAAATCATACTCAGCAATAAAAGCTGAGGGAAGAAGAAGCAACTGTGAACATTCAGAGTGGTGACTTTTGTCTTCCCGTTGTGTTACCACTATGTGATGGAGCCTGCCTTTTCTGGAGATAGCTGAACACCTGCGTGATGCTTAGTTGCTAGCTGGGATTAAATCAGGATAATGTTTTATTGCTTTGTCTAGATCTATGAGCAAAGAAAGAACTCGAACAGTTAAATCATGACCAGGAAGATGGCAGAGGACATCATCTTTAAATGCTGCATACCTCTATGACTCTGTAGAAGAGGATGATAGTTGCTGCAGTCAACTAAGGAAGGAATAGCTCCAGTGCTGGAGGATTGATAAAGTCAGGTCATGAGGAATAATTATTAAATTCTGTACCAAATGAACGTTTCAGGGAAACTGGAGACGGGAATAGTGGTTGTGGCTTGGCACTCCAAAAAAGCTGCAGTGACATTTATGGAGGTAATAGCATTTCATTGGGGTTTATTTAAATGTCATTAATGCTGTTATTTTCCCCGTTTTTCTGCTGATCACACTATATCACCTAACTGCTTTTGGCTTAGATTGGTGAATGAATGGCAAAGTTTTCCAGTTTCGAAACAAACTTTTTTAACACTTTTTTTTTTTTCTGTACAGAAAGGATTTAGTCCTTTTTGCCTTATTTTATGAAGTCTACAGGCCACAGCACTCTTCTCATGGCCTGTGCCAGGACCACGTGTTGTTCATTTGGGATTGCATGATCCACATGGGTAAGCTCCAGTCTGATTTATAGAGCTATTAATAAGCATTGGATTTCTACAGTAACTTTATTGCTGTATACCATACCAGGGCCTAATGGCCATATCCAGTCAATCTGCATTTTTCCAAGGTCTGTTTTTCATCCTACAACCCTATAAAAAATACCTGTAATGCAAATAAAAAACAAAACAAAACAAAAACCAAAAACAAAAAAAAAAAAAACCCAAACCAAAACAAACAAAAAAAAGATCTAATATTAAGTCATTAATTAAAACTGGAAAGAAATTTGTTCCCAAAGTGACTTGAAATAACATTACCATGTGCTGTAAATACATAAATAACAAAGATACAAAATTTGGGCTAAAATATTATTAGCTTTTTACTTCTTTGTGTGATGGATTTAAGCCAAAAATCATGTGGAATTTTTCTTTTTTTTTCTGCCATTCCTTCACAAGAAAAATCTTATCCAAAAATGTACACACATACGAAAATGGGAAAATGCAGTCTTTGGGATATCTGTGGAAATCAGACATGCAGCACTACCTTCCACTGGATTTCCACATTTTTCATATAATTTACAAAATAAATCACTGGCAGCTTTCTTGTGGAATTTAGTTTGACAAAAACCTAACAGGAAATTTCTTTCTGTGCTTCCTTACCACTCCACATTTGCTTTAAAGCTTCTATGAGGTTTGTTTGTATGCAGAGAAGTCTAGATGAATAAAAAAGTTGTTGTATGTTTTTGGGAATTGTTGGGGGGTTTGCATTTTATTTCCTATCAGGCAAAATTTCAGGAATATTTCCTTTGATTTTCTGGTTTAAGCCTACCAGTTCACCTTTTCCCAAAAATGCAGTTTATCCATTTGTATCATCAGAAGAAAAAATATTTCTACTACTGGCAGTCAATCTATCTTTGCCCCAATTTTAGTTACATACAGTTTTCAAGGAAGCCATATTTTTATCTGAAGAGCAGTTTTTTCTAATCTGAATTTAGAGCACAATATGATTTAGCAATTTACTTTTCTCCTGTCTTAAGTATTTCTTTAATCTGAAGATTTATTACTGTTATGCCTTTTATTCTTAAGCCTTAACTTGGACTGCAAAAGGTCCTTCTGTTTTTCTCATTTCCTCTAAATTCAAAGATAGTCCATATTTCTTAGAACTCTAGTTCCTTATTTATCTGTCTGCCAATCATTGTGTCTCTTGGGACCACTAGGAAATCAAGTGTTTTTAGTTCTCTGAACAGCTAAAGTAATGAAATTCTGCTCTGAGGTTGTGCAGGTCAGAATTTGACCCCTGCAGTTTATCACCCAATATCCTTCCGTAATGAAAAAACTTTAGCACCATTTATCTACTTATTTTTAACACCCAGATCAAAGCTAATATAAGACATCTCTGAAATTAAGTGTAACCCTTAAGTCCTAAAGGAAAAAAGATGGCAAGGCATTTGCAGAAAGCACTTATAAATGCATTAATAGACTCAAAGTAAAATATATTCTTAACTGAGACAATAATCTTTATTTTGTTTGAAGGAACTCTTCAACCCTTCCCATCTCAGTCTTCTTCAACATCACTGATGCTTCAAGATCACTCCAGCACCCTGTCTACACGCAGCAATAGCACTTGTTTAAACACATATTTAAGGAATTGTAAGGGAACGAGACAGAGGAGGTGAAGTCCACCATCATTAATTGGAAAGTGAGAAGCTATCATTACACAATTGAAACGGCTCAGACTTCTTGTTCAAGCATTG
>VXAY01004333.1:433813-461427 GCA_013399855.1 Oxyruncus cristatus | reverse complement strand
TTCACCACTGGAGGAACCAAAGAAATGTTTTCAAATGGAGGTGTTGGTGGTGATATTCGCTATATTCTGTGGCCCATGCAGGTATAATATATAAATATTTGGTTGTTGTATATTTCAATATTTATTGTTCAAATTATTATTAACAATTCTTATATTGTTTATTTTATATGAAGTATAATAAGAAATAATTATTAAGTTGCCTGGTCCAAGCATCAGCAGGTTATAAACTGGGCCCTAAAATNCTGGTCCAAGCATCAGCAGGTTATAAACTGGGCCCTAAAATCCTGAGACTACTTTAAAACTACACAGAGGTTTAAAGTTGTTTTGTGCCCCTTCCTCCAGGTTAGAATTTGGAGACAGCTTACACTGTCAGCCTTTTCCAGTTCTCTGGTATTACAGGATTTCCTTTATCTCTAGGGTACAGAGTACAGCAGCCAAAGAGAAGAGTTCTGTTGGTGTAAAAGCAATTTATTTCCCTTCTCTGATAAATGCACAGATTTTGAGAACCTGCCTGGTCCTGGGTCAGAGAAACACGTTCAGATTTGAATACTCCATGTTCTTCAATTGAAAGAGTAACTGTTTCCTGAAG
This sequence comes from Oxyruncus cristatus, assembly GCA_013399855.1. NCBI lineage: Eukaryota > Metazoa > Chordata > Aves > Passeriformes > Cotingidae > Oxyruncus > Oxyruncus cristatus. The sequence continues at coordinate 460,838 of VXAY01004333.1, read as the reverse complement.
CATTTCTTTTTTGTTTTGCATCCAGCATGGAATCATGCACTTCTGTGGTGTCAAAGTCCTTGAACCTCACATCTGTTATGCTCCAGAGCATGTCTCTGAGGAGAAGAGGAAGGAGATGCTGACTGCCTGGACCCAGCGTCTGAAGACTCTTTGGAAGGAAGAACCCATAAACTGCTCTCCCGAGTGGTATTTCAAGTAGTGTTCAGGTACAAGACTACAGAGAGAAGATTGTTTTTCTCCATTCTTTTGGATGCTCTATCTAAATACCTGAATACTAATCTCCTAATTCAAATGTCTTTGAAGAATCTGGAATACAGCACCTAGCAGCTTAACTGAAAATACAGCATTTATCTTCCTTGATTCTTGAGGGATTCTCTTTAAGGATGGGTGCAAAACTCTTTGTCAAGCTTTCCTTGCTCACATAAACTGTGATTGATAACACATGTGGTATTTACTGGGAGATTATACCATTGCTGCTTATGAAACAGTAAAGTTTCCCTCATTCCATGAGCACGGTTATTTTAACACTGTTGGTACCGGCTGCCACCTTTTTTTATTGTCCAGGGAATATGCTACCCATACTCATCACACTTGTCGTTTAAAAGAGCAGGAGGGGCCATGAGGGCTCTACCTTGTGCCTTTGAGCTATGAAGCCAGATCATGAGCAGTGCAAAAGGATGTACAGTTGCACAGTGACTTTGACAGCTGGAAAGCCTTGTGGGAAGCCTTAGGCTTGTGCACATGTTCACAAAGCAGTGTTAAAGCTACAACAGATACCAGAAAAGGGAAAAAGCAAATACAAATATTGTCCAGTGGCATGTGCATGAATTGCCTTCCTTTGTAGACTGCACCTCCCATTTGTAAACTAAGTAGCTCCCTAAAATCCAAGGGACTTCTCTATTTTAGTTGCCCTAAGTGAACACAAAAAGGAATCCCGTATGCTTCCTGCCCCTTCACACCAGTCAGGGGTGGTGTTTGGCTCTGGAGGGCATTTGCATCCGCTACACAATCAGAGTCAATGGGCTTCCTTGGAGATCTCCAGCACTGGTGTCTGGCAAGGCAGGATGCCTACCTGGAAACCTGCAGGAGCACTTCCGTCTATGGGTCAGGACCCAGTGGGTCAAAAGGACTGTCTGGCTCTTAACATCCATGATTTTTACCTTGAACTGTAGCAGGATTATTTTTGAGAGCTGTTAACCCTGTTGGTGCATATGGCAAGGGCGGGGGTTCTCACTGAGCTACCTGATTTCTTGCTTTGACCAGCTCACGTAACAGCTGGCTTTGCACTCTGGAATTAAACAAATGTGGCCCAAATAAGAAACGGTCTCCTGAGTCGCTGCCAAGTGACACTTAGCCCTCTGCATACAGCACGTGCATCTGCCATACCTTCTTTGTGCCAGTCTTGTCACACCCCAGCCTCACAGTTCTTTAAGGGCCATTTGGATAATAAACGTGCTGAGCCCAGCAGTGACAGTGTAAGCTGATACACCAGACTGGGAAGTACTACTGCAGGGAAAGAGTCACATGATCCTGTTTGGTCTCATATGAAGTGAAGGGCCCCCTCCTGCAGAAACATTGCCTGGGAAGCAATGCTGCCCAAAGCTGTTGTAGATGTTTGCTTCAGGGTGTGTGAGACAAAGTCTTTAGGTTACACAATCAGGAAATTTGTTTTGGCTCAATAGCTCTGTTACTGGAGAAGGAAAGTGAAAGTTATTAAGGTGGAAAGTGTTATACATCTGAGTTATGGAGAAAGCAGATTCATCAAGAATCTAATAAAGACTGACCTATATTGAGGATACACTTCTTGACTTTATTTGGCAGATACATGCCAGATCCCAAACATATGGTATCATTAGGTGCCTATATCCATATCTCCAGTAGCATGGATATATGTAATCTAACTATCCACAATGGCTGTGCTAGGTCAGAACAAGGATCCTGCAGCCCTGAGTTTTTTCTCCACAGTGGCTATAGGCCACAAAGAGCAAGCACTTCCCATGAATATTGACCTGGGCGCTAACTACATTTAGTTTGGGGGATTTCCTGAGGTTCATACATCTTCTCTATATTTACAAACCAAATAATAGATATCTGCTCTGAATTTTGTTTAGCATTCTCTTGAATTCATGTCAGCTTCAAGCAGCCAATATATTTTGGCAAAGTTCAGCAGGTCAGTTTTTCCTTGCGTGAAGCATTGGAGTAGGGAGGGAGCTGTTGGACGGTGAAGCACCTGGTTCCCAGTAGCTTTGTTTGGTTTCTCCCAGTAAACAGTAATGATCAGTCCCATCTGTTCTTTTACACAATGCTCAGAGTTTTGTACATGTGCATCACTTCCCCTCCTAAATAATCTCCTTTCCAGGCCAAGGAGTCCTGTCCTGCTCAGTTGTTCTTCCAAGAGAAGTCAATGGCCTCTGGTCACCCTTGTTCTTCTCTGAACTCCTCCACTCTCACTATCCCATTACTGAGAAGAGGGGACCAGAGGTACATACAGAGTCAACTCCATGACTCCTGGATTCATATGACTTTCTTTGTTCCTTTTATAATCATCTCTGAAACATGGTTTGCTTTAGTTAATGTTTCCATCTCTTGTAACCCTACAACTTGGCCATCAGTTGTAATGATCAGCTCAAGGCTCATTATTTTATACATCAATTTCGGGTAATTTTTTACAAATGTCCCAGAATCTCTGGACTGCAGGTTCTGTAACACTGTCCTTGCAATACCTCACAATGTGAACGTACATGGAATGGCTGTATACAAACTGGAATGAGCTTAGTTTGGCAATCTGGGATGAGTCTCCTCATTAAAATAGGTGTGATCAGCCCTTGCATCTGGAGCTGTTGGAGCATTAAACTCCTGTTCTGTCTCAATACCAGCTGATCAAGAATCAGTGGAAAACGGGGCATATGCCAGTTCCACTACCAACTTTTTTTTTTTAGTCTTTGAGGGGGAACAATCGCAGTCAGCTTTTTTTTTTTTTTTTTGAGAGAGAGATCTTGAAAAGAAGCCATTTATTAAGTTTGTCCAACACAGTGCAGTCTCGATACTCAGAGAGAAACCTGCATCTTGAAAGTGATCACTAAGGCTGTTCTACCTCTCCAAAACCACAGCTGCCCACATCCAACTGTGTCCTTTCTGTCTTTCCGAAGAGACACCTTTCAGGAAGCTGGCAGGCAGGATCCCCCTGCCCCTGGCAGATGCTGGCCATCAGAAAACACAAAACAGACCATGTCTTCTCCTAGAAGAGCAGATGGGGATACATGGATGATTTAGGAGTTCAGATAGCACGTTTCTGACCATCACAGGGAGAAACGAAGGACATGATTTGTGGGCTGCTATCACCCTCCCAGGCTGATCTGCTGCTTTTCTGGTAGTGCTAGGTAATACTGAGCCGTGAACTCCACTGCAAAGCACCGTGGGGAGCGCAACAGTTCCCCCCAATGGGAAAGATCAGGGCAAAGAGGGTAGACGCTCATCATCACCTTCAGTTCACTGGAAGTATGGCAAAGCGATCGGTCTTCGGTAAAGCACCTGTGTTAGCAACATACCCAACCTCCCGAGGAGAATGGACTAGACGGTATTTGTCGGTCCTTTTAGGTTATCTATTTCCGCCAGCTGACCCCGGGACTGGCATGTGTTACAGTTACCATGTTGACAAACTCCTGCCTCTACCTTTCCCGAACAAACCCCCCCCACACATTCAGCACCAAATCCTCAACAGAGAAAGGCGATTCCGTCGCGCACCGAGCTGCTGTCGGGCTCGGTTACGTGGCCAGGTTTTCGCCATTCACACTGCGCACCGGGCTCACCCAGGCGGCGGCGCTGGGACGGGCAGGGCTCCCGCCCTTCCCTCCCGGTGGGAGGGCGCGCCTTGCGTCGCACGGACCGAGTCACTGCACAGCATCCGGAGCGGCGGCAGCTCCGCGGTGCCCTCGGGCGAGCCCAGACACCTCCCGCGCTGCGAGAAGGCGCGGGCCGGGCCGGGCCCACCTCCCCCCGCCGCGGGGCCGAGGCGCCCCGCAGGGGGCGAAGAGGGCGGAGTCCGCTGCCGGGCCCTCTGGAGGAGGCGGCAGGAGGGAGGAGAGCGGCGCGCCCGGGGTAAGGCACGGCGGCCGGGAGCGGGACCCGCCGGAACCGAAACCACCGCGGCGACGCTGGTGGCGGTTTGTCTGCCGGGGGGCCGCCGGGGTGCCGGGCCCCGAGAAGAGGTGGCTCGGCGGGGCTGCGGCGCTACATCCCGCCCCGCCGAGGAGGGTCGCCCGCGAACGGGGGAACGGGAAGCGGCGGGCGGGGGAGCGGTGCGTGTGAGGAGAGGCGGCCGCGGCGGCAGGAAGCCGCCGGGAGGACGAGGAGAAGGGCGACAAGGCAAGTCGGCTAACGAGGAACTAGGCCGGAGGAGCCCCGCGGCGAGCGGATCCTTAGGCGCTCCCCGCCCGGGGCCAGGCCCGAGTGCTGCTGCCCAGACAGCCTGTTCCAGCTTCCGTGCGAGAACGGCCACTGCACAGACCCCAACCCTTCTCCCCTGCCATGCTCCCTCTGCTCTGCTCCTAAGAAAACTCATGTTTTGTTACACCTTTGCTTCCCTTGTCTTGCCTCCTCCTCCCCTTCTCACGGGATCCTTTATGTAACATGCTCGTGATCTTGACACAGGTACTTTCTTTGCTATTTCCAAAAGCAAAAGAAAAAATCATTCCTCAGTGAAAAGATGCGTCATCTGAAAAACCTGAGCGGAAGGGAAAGGTTTAGATGGAATGGGTTATGAAAGTTGCAGTAATAGAGTTGAGATGCCCTGACAGCTTTTGAAACAGCTTTAACACATGCATGTTTTTGTCCTCTGCTGTAGCGACCCTTCCATTTGTCTCCTGGTACCTATATTGGAGATACCTGTTTTGGCTCCTGTTTTTTATTCCCTTCTATTACTAATAACTAAGTGGCCGTGAGTTTTGATGCTTGAAAACGCATTCATTTCTTCCAATTATACTTTGTAACACCTTTCAAAAATTTATGTGCTGAGAGCATCATTAAACCACAAAGGCTGCAATCAGCATGTCACCATTTTTCATATTACCACACTAATGTGCTCAGCAATCCTCCTTAACCACACAGATCAGTAACAAATCAATAGAACCAAGCACACTGCTTCTGAATGGTGATCAGGCCCAATATGACCTAATGACCAGGTCATGACTCTTGGGAACTTATATGCCCCATAGGGGCTAGAGGAGAGGACATAACCACGATGTTAAAAAGAAAAATGCCACAAACCCACTTACTATACTCCTATCCCTCTCTAAAGAACACCAGTCATACTGGTGGGCAAAAATTCCTCTCTTCTAGCAACCAGTGTTCGGAATTTTCATAACACAGACTGGCATGTGGTAAATATGAACCCATTGTAATACAGATGTTCAGAATAGTATATTTAAAAAGTTGCTTTATAGTCAATCAAATATAGAGATAAGGGCTACCTCACAGAACACAAATTAACCCCTGAAAGTATGTGTAGCTTCTGTAAGGGTAGGCTAAATCAAACTGCAAAATTTCTGTTCTCTTAACCACAGATACTTAATGTATGCATTGGTGTATCCTAAGTACTGAGGATACACGTGAATTACCCTGTATCTCAATAAAAAGCAGTAAGGTTGGAATGAACTTGAGTCTTTGAGCTTCCTGCCTTGATTTTTTTATCATCATTTCAAGGTAGCATAAACCAGTATCTCATGTTAAATAGTATACTGGAATAAGTAGTCTTTGCTTTAAAGCCTGGCTAGAGATTGTTTTCCTGTGATACTCAATCTACAAAAAAGCTTTGGTTTTGAAATAAGTCATTACGTCAGAGAGCTTCCATTCAGATTACCTAATTACTTAATAACAGCAACAAAACCAGTAATAGCACCCTAGCATACCCAAAGAGGAGGGTTCCCTCCCATCTTGAATGTTATCCAACTCATTTCAGCAGATAGCTCATGATTTCAGACATTATTACTTCTTTTGAATTTCCAAGACTTCTGGTTACAGTTACATGCTACTTTGTAGGAACAGGTATTCACAATGTAAATAGGAACAAGGTTCTTTATTGTTGCAGTTTGAGGCAGAACTGGTTTTTTGTCAGGTTATAATGGTATTGAGCTAAATGCCTGATCATGACACTTCTTTTTCCTCCTTTATACTACAGGCCCAGAAGCACTAGGGTACTTGATTTAGTTTTCATTGCTAAGCCACAAAGACTGCAAACATGTCTCTGGAAGACATCCACATGAACACCCAGGATTTGCTTGAACAAAAACAATTAGACGCTGGAGGATTTGGAACAATTTCATTATGCTTTCACAAGAAACATGGATATGTAGTATTAAAAAAAGTGTATACAGGACCACAGCGCACTGAGTAAGTTACAGATCTCAGTTCTGATTTTTACCTTTCAGGTAGTGTAAGTCCTCTAAACTCAGTGGAGATAAACCTAAATAGAGTGTAATAATTTTGTGTCTTTGGCTTCTGGAGATACTGTATTTCAGGCAAATAAGATAATGCTAATGGCTGTCCTGCAAATTTTCCTTCTTTCCCCTCACGAGACAACTTTTTAAATTTTAGTTTATTGTTCAAGTGAAGTTCCTGTTTTTCATTTCGAGGGGAGCACTATTGTGAATTGTTAAGAATCAAGAGGACTCTTGCACACTTAAGGAAATGCAGGAACTCAATGGCCACATGATATTTTCAGGCTTGCAGATGCGTTTACAATACAGTTATCCAACTGTAGATGTCCACTAGAAACTAAATGCACTTAAACTACCAGCAGGATTCCAACCCCACATGTATAATACCCAGAATGTAACCTTCTCCCTTGAGAAAAACACATAGTGAACCAAGCCCCCTTGATTTAATTCAAGGATTGAATTAGCTGTTGATTTCAGAGGATTCAGGTCATGTTGCAGCTCTACTACCTCACAGCTATAACAATCCCGAAGCTTTCCCACGAGTCATCCCCTAGAGAGAGACAAAAGTCCACGTTCTTTCTACTTTGAGTTATAATAAATACACTGAGTTTTTATTTTGCCATTGGAAAGCAAATTAAGAGATTCTAGCAGTTTGTAGACTGCAATGACAGTTTTGGATGAACACAGTTAAAACACACAAGCCTGTCAAGTTTATTTTTGGGTTTGTGTTTTTATTTTCTCACTACACAGGCTCATAATTTTGTCATTCCTTAAATTACTGAATCAAAATTCTTTAGCAAATTTTTTAAGTGAGCCTAATGCAAACAAAACAACCAGTTCTCCTACTATGGAAGAAAACAGAGGGGAAAAGCAGTTTCCTTTTAATTCACAGGGTAGGAAACATTAGCAAGCAATATAGATTTTCTTATATCCTTTTGTCTGATGAGTAGAACAGGAGCAGTAGTAAAAATGCCACCCTTTCTTATGTATTATATAATGGATACTATCCTTTTTTAGCACCTTTGGTGAGTTCCCAGCTATGTACCTGTGATTACTGATGGGTTGTACTGAGGCCCAGGCAAAGAGTTGGGCTTTGAACTCATCCTCAACCCGTAATTGTTAGCAAATGCTATCATCCAGTGTGTGGGTGGATCCCTTATAATAAATCCGTTTTGAACATGAACATGAATACCAGCCCTTCAGAAATGAGACCTCTGTAAGTTTCCTGTACAAGAGGTAGTGGAGGAGGTCTTGATCCTCCTTGTCCCAAGGCTCTTTCAGCTCTACCCTGATCCCACCCAAAGATTTGGACATAGACTACCAACAGTGCACCTATAAAAAGAATGCTTATGCACTGTCTGAAAAGCAGGCCTTAAAATCAGGCTGAGTAGACAGTCTCTATGTAAGGTATTAGAGCAGAGTCTTAGAGAATCTGCCCTGAACAGAGCTGTATCAATTAAAAATCAGCTGAAGGTATGGTTAATCTTACAGGGGCTCTAGGGATGTTGACATTTTTGGCCATTGTTCTCATTTTGAGTCAATGTAATTTTCATCCCTGTGTTCTTTCTAGCCTGGCACCCAAGTTCAATGTAATTTCTGTTTTACAGATACAATGTTTCCCTCCTTGAAGAAGGCAGGATTATGCGCAGACTGCAGCATGACCGTGTGGTAAAACTACTGGGTATCATTTTGGAAGATGGAAACTACTCACTTGTGATGGAGTATGTGGACCGGGGGAACATGATGAAAGTGCTACAGCAAGTGAGCAGCCAATTACATCTCTTGGGGTTGATACGGGACTTGAAATGGACAGGATGTTTCTGCCATCTCCAGAGAATGGCCTCTTTACTTTCTCGTTCTTCCTTCTGTGTTAAAAAGTCAGTGGCAGCACTGCCTTTTTTAGAGACAGCAGACAATGACTATGGCTTTCCTCTGCATCACAGAGGAGCAGACCAGTTACAGGTTAAAAAGTTATAGAAGTGTTTGTAGAGATATGTGGAGAATTTTCGGAAGAACAATGCTTCTGTAAATACGGAGTGACTCTAGAATTACTTTAATGCCAAAATTTAGATCCAAGAAGGGCCTTAGAATCATAGAATATCCTGAGTTGCAAGGGACCCACAAGGATCATCAAGTCCAACTCCTGGCCCTGCACAGGATAACCCCCAAAATCACAACCACCGTCTGTGTGAAAAACCTTCTAATATCCAGTCTAAACCTCACCTGACCCAGCTTCATGCCATTCTCCCAGAAAGGTCATTGCAGAGAAGAGAACTCTGCCTGGCCCTCCACCTCCCCTCATGAGGAAGCTGTAGAACATGATGAGGTGTTCCCTCAGTTTCCTCCAGGCTGAACAAACTAAGTGACCACAGCCGCTCCTCATATGGCTTCCCCTCTAGACCTTTCACCATCTTCTTAGCTCTCCTTTGGATGCTCTCCGATAGCTTTATATCCTTCTTATATTGTGGGGCCCAAAACTGCACACAGGACCTGAGGTGAGGCCACACCAGTGCAAAGTAGAGTGGACGGTCACCTCCCTCAACCAGTTGGCAATGCAGTTCTTTTTTGCCATAGCTTGAGCAGAGGTGCTCTTGAGACTAAGAAAGAAACTTTTTTTTAAAGACTGGGCTTTAATTTGATGGTTGTAGTTGCATTTTTTAATAGATGGCATTTCTTCCTCTTTCTTTTAGCTCTCACTACCTTTGTCAGTGAAAGGGCGTTTTGTGCTGGAGATCACAGAAGGAATGCTTTATCTGCATGAGCAAGGCTTTGTACACAAAGACTTAAAACCAGAAAACATCCTTGTGGACAGAGACTTCCACATTAAGGTACTTGTTAAAATATAAATGGAGAAAGCTGGTGATATGGGTTGAAAAGTTCAGTTCAGCTGCCCTGCTTAGTGTTACTAAATTGGCAGGATTGGTAGATGAACTTTGTAGTTTAGTGAGCTATCATGATGAGACTGTCACTAAGAAAGTGTTAGCCATGAGTCACTGAAGTATGGTAGCCTATACAACCTCCGAGTCTGAGATTTGCAGAGTATTCCCCCACCTGTGAAAAAAAATCACTAAAGGCATTAAAAAATATTGTTGAGAACTAATGAGCTATAAATAACAAAACAACTAGAAAGGTAAAACAAACCTTAATACAGAGATTGAAACAAAATGGAATGTTTTATGGATCGTGTCTTTTGTCCTAGATTGCTGTAATCTCTCCTCCTGCCTTTACTTCCTTTTTATTTCTTTCCTTCTTTTGCCTATTATCTTTTCCTCTTTTGTATCCCTCTTTTTTCCCTTAGTCATCCTTTTTAAATGACATCCAGCAGCTACAAAAAGAAAAAAACATCAGGACACTACTTCAAAGAATGGCTTATAAGCCTGTTCCAAAGCCCTTCTATTAATTTTAGAGGGAGTTTGGATCAAGATACCTAGATATAGAGGCTACTGCGGAATAAACCTGAATGGAATATGCAGCAGTCCTCATCAAATATCCTGTTTCTGGTCAAGGTGAGTTGTTGAAATAACCACCCCATTACAGTGTGAAACTACAGAATAAATTTCTCTGAAGAGAGCTCTGTCATTTTCTGTTTCTCACACACAAATTAATGAGTTGTTTGCCAAGGTTAATATAGTGACAAGTGCAGTATGAGCAGTTTGCAGGTAAGAATTTTTTAATTTTTTTTTTATTTTATTTTTCAAAAAACACAAACCCCATCGTGATCTGCTTTAAATATAAATTGGATGGGGTTTGGGGTTTCAGCTTGCTTATATGGACCAGACAAAACTAGGCTATCATCACACTTCATGACAAACTGAAGTGGAACCTAAGATTAAATTCAGAATCAGATCAGACTTTCTTAAGCAGCTTGCTCAAAAGTATCATTTAAGGCAGCTGTTCTTAAGCCATCTGCTTAAATGTGTTTAACACTGTCAATATTTAGAAAAGGAAAGAGTTGTTCTAGGAAACTGCAAATGTAGAAAGATTTATATCATATCTTCCTCTATCACATTAAATCTCCTCTTACTCGTAGACATGAATTCGGACTCCTGCTTCCTCAGCAGCATGTCACTCACATTTTCCTCTGAATACATGACTTCTAAATGCAGCCCGAAACTTCAGAAACACAAGAAGAACAATAAGCTAGTTAGAGGCAACAAGAGAGAAAGGAAAAGTGAGTTAGAAGTGAGGCAAGATATCACCTCAGTTTTTGTTTGAAATAATTGGGTTACACAAGTCTGTTTGACAGTTCCCTGTGGCCAAGGAAGACTGTCTCATTTTCTTTCATTTTTCCTCTCCTGTTGACCCTCTGCTCCCTTGTGTTAGCACTGGTGCTAATCTATCACCCTGTCCTGATGTAGGAAGCCAAACCTTGTTGGCAGTGCTACCCTTCTGTTGGGGAGCACTTTGTTCAGCAAGCTGGTTGCGTGCCTTGCACTAGTTCTTCCAAATAAGTGCCAGTGCAGAGGGAGCACATAGTAGGAGACTGGGGAAAGGAGGGAAGGATTTCTTTCTTTATCAGCAGCTGTTAGTCTAGTTGCAAAACTGCTCCCTAAAGTTTTGGTAATGTCACCTTGTCAAACACACAGTACCCAGGTATCCCTGCTTTAACTTACTCCATGCTATCCTTTTCCATGTCTCTTTGTCATACACATCACATCGGTTTAGATCCCCTTCTTCTCCTTTTGTGTAGGAAGATCTAAGGAAGCTCAGTTAAATGGAATCTAAATGGAAAGAGCATTGAGAGAGGAGGGATATCTGCCCATCTCATTGCTTCTAGATTTGAATCTTAGCTGCTTCTGGTATGAATTTCTATTTTCCCACAAGCACTGCAGACAGACCTTGAACATGATTGTCAATGCAAGCAAAACCAAACTTCTATCCTTACATTGTGCAATTGTTCCAAGTGGGGTTAAGTTAATAATAAAGGTTCAGCCTAATGGTTCCCAGTTGGCAGTGATACTTTATTTAGGGAAAAAACCCAAACCAAACCTACCAATGAACCAAAGAAAAACAAAACAAAACAAGCAAATAGTTTGTTTTCCTTTTTTTTAGTTGCATCTTTTCTAGTGTTTCATTTTTAGGTAGGTTATTATATTATTATTAATAATTAAAAAATTGAACACTGCATGAAATACTTTTTTATCTCCTCTTCATTACAGCACTAGCTCTGATGTGTCTCATTTTTCAGATTGCAGATCTCGGTGTTGCCTCCTTTAAGAACTGGAGTAAGCTAACCCAAGAAGAAACTGTCCGACAGAAGCAAATCAAGAGCACTTGTCAGAACAATGCTGGGACTCTTTTCTACATGGCCCCAGAGCATTTACTCAGTGTTAATGCAAAACCAGTAGAAAAATCAGATGTTTACAGCTTTAGCATAGTGATCTGGGCAATTTTTGCTAACAAGGAACCATATGAAAGTAAGTTACTTCCGAAAGGATGCTATCACAAAATGAAGTTACATTAAGCATTTAAATTTATAAAATTAAGATTAGTAGATTAAGTCACCCATGGCCTAAAAAAGGGCCTGTTTGGCATTAGTTGCATCATTCCTGAGTCCTAAGCATGGACAAGAACATCTGAATGAAATGCAGGTGTGAGCTGAATCTATTCACATCTATATGATGTGGGCACAAACTGGACTCAGTGGCAGAAGTTAGACAAACCTCCTGTGGGCCAGAATGGAAACTTTGATGTCCACTATTTCCTGAGGTGGACTAGTTACGTGTGGTGTTTCCTTCAACGGGAATGAGCACACACAGTTACCGCTTCTCAGCTGCGTGGTGCTAACTTCTCAACATGCACTAGTGTGAGCCATACAGAGGAGCCAACTGTGGAATTCCAGAGTAACACATTTATAATTTTGAATGGATTTTTTGCTAACTAAATGGCTAAATGTTACCTATGTGGCCATCTCTGTGTTCATACCAAGTGCAGAGCATAAGCAAGATGCAGGTTCTAGGGAGCTATTTCTGTCACCCTTACTCACACTGGGCATGTCTTACATATAAAAGTAAATCCAATAATCTTAAAATAAATCTCTAATCCATGGAAGTTAGGGCAGTGGATTCAAATTCACTAGTATGAAATATCTGTAGATGTAACTTGGACACCTTTGAAATCATATTTTACATATCCACAAACACACAGGGAGCTGCTTCATTGTTTCTTTTACTTATGGAAAGGTAGCAAAACCTGTGATCAGGATCTGATAGGAAATTTTATTTTTCAGATGGTATAAATGAAGCCCAGATTTGCTTTGGCGTCATGAATGGAAACAGACCAGACTTAAAGGAGATCACGGATAAATGTCCAGTGGAAATTATTGACTTAATGAAACAATGCTGGGAGCAAGAGTCAGAGAAACGGCCAACCTTTGCAGGTAAGGCATTGCTTTAGGATTCTTTTTGTTTCGTGTCCATCAATAGTTTGCTAACTATTGGAGCAAAACAAACTTGAGTGTTTTCCTCTTGAAATGTAATTTTTTTCTTTGAAAACCGAAATATCAATTCACATGCCCTGCAAAGCATGCTTCCTGTACCTTGACCATGTGTGGTCAGGAACAAGCATTTACAGATTTGAGAAATACTAGTGAGTGGATGGAGCTACGACACTATATCTGATGATAATTTCAATGTAGTATAATCTTCCTGCTGAAATTTTTAGAAGACCCAACGTCAAGGGGTGTAATATAGCTTGACTATGACTGAGAAAATATCCTATTCAAAATATTCTAGATTCAAAAGCTGTCCTAGTAATTCTTCCATAAGCAATCCACCTGACTTTGACTAGCTCATCATTCTTTCATATGGTCAGATCTCAAAACACTTGCAGTCAGTAGAAGTCTTAGCTGAATGGTCTGGAAAGGAGAACTTATAAGAGCATTCAGGAAATAAGTCAAAATCCTGTCTCCTCATTTCTTGTTTCTATCTCCATATATAGTGCCAAAAAAAAAAAAAAACGGATACAAAAAAAACTCTGAAACAACAAAAAAAACACAACCCACAAAGAAAATCCCAACTTATAACAGGAAATTGAGGTTTGTATTTAGACAGGGGCACCAACAGCTTCATATATGGCAGGCATGTGCTTTAATACTCAGAGGAAATTTGTGTACCAGGAGGAAACCACCTACTGTCTCCATATTTAACATACATAATCTACTGCTAATAGACTAAGCTTATGCTTGTACTGGGTTTTCGCTTCTAATTTTCCCATATGCAAGTCAAGGAAAGGTGCCCTCACCTACAGGCCACATACAGAGAAATTTCACCCTAAAAAGGAATACAACAACAAAAAAATCCCTGGAAGTCGTCCTGCTCTTGTTACTGTTTTAAGGCTAAATATGCCATGTGAACAAATTCCAAATATATGTATAACTTCGCTGTTTCTGACTTGATAGAAGTCTTTATTCAATCCTTATCCATGAAGATTGTTAACAGTATGTCACTTTTATTTTCCATTGAAAACCACTTTCACTTAGTTATTTTCTTTTTGCAGAAATTAGTGAAAGATACAAGCCATTTTACTACCAAAATCTAGGAAAAAATATTGAAGAAGATCTAAAGAATTTGAAAGTGAGTAACTTTCTATAGATTTTGTGGTGTCAGTTCCCCACATCCCCTCTTCCCAACCCCAACTACGGCCAGATTCTGCCACTTGGAGGCTGATCATGCTTGACTGACCTGGTTTCCTTCTATGATAAAATGATTTGTAAATGAGGGGAGAGCAGTGCATGTCATTTATCTCAAGTTTTGGAGGATCAGCACTCTTGCCAAAAATACTCTTGTATCTGAGTTCAGATGTTTCTGTCTGTATGAGCAGATGAAAAGAAGTTGGGTGGCGAGTGTCAGAGGACAGCAGTTAACAGGTCCTACTGCAGGCCAGTAGCAGGTGCAATAGTGCAGGGGCCTGGGACCTTCCCTGGTGTACTCCTTTTATCAGTGAGGTGATAGGAAGCAATGGAGCCACCCATAAGGCATGGAGGTGACACCAAAGGACACTTGAAGGACCAGTCAATACAATCACAAGGACAAGGCTGGAGGAACGTGGTGACAGAAACCTTGTGAGATTCAGAAAGGTCAAATACAACATGTTGCACCTGGAATTAAATAACCCCTGGCTTCAGTGCCAACCAGTGGCTGCCCAGCCAGGGAGCAGCACAGCTGAGAAGATGCTCAGGTGAGCAGTGATCTGGGCACCAGCCAAGGCCTGACTAGCACCAGCAGGGTCACAGGCAGCAGATGAAGCAGATCAGCTCAGCATTTGTCCTGCTGTAGGAGATGGAGCTGTTTCAGCCCAGACATGCAATGATTTGGGGGGACATAAAGAAATAGCCCCCTCATAACTGCCCCTAGGTATGAGGAGTTTAATGAAAAGCCGAGCTCTTTACAGTCGTGCATAGTGTGAGGACTAGAGACAACAAGACATAAACAGAAACAAGAGTTACCTAAGGAGGTTGTCCTGTCACCATCATTGGAGACTTTCAAAACCCAACTGCATAAAGCTCGGAGCTACCAACTCTGATCCCATAGATGACCCTGTTTTGAGCAGGAGGTGGGCCTGAGGTCCCCCAAGGTAAATTTCCACACAAGTGACACACTGATTCTGTACTTTGCAAAAGCTCCTCATATATCCATTAAGTCTCACTCATGAAATAAAATGTTATTCCTAGCCATTCAAAAGTAGTAGAATCTGATTTGAAGTAACCTTTAAAATTCTTGGTATTTTTGTCCTGTGTTCAGGCAGTGTTTAATGAGTCTCAGCCTGCTTGAGACCAGGAAGCTAAATCACAGGTAAAATTTAAATTCTGGTGGTTTTCCTGAGTGTCCAAGTTGCTTTCTCTTACTTTTCTGATTGTAAGTTTATAAATTATGGTAAAAATAATCATTTCCTGACTGAGAATAAGAACTTCTTGAACAGTTAGGCTGATTGTGGAACCTTTTTATTACAGATTTTACAAATTTACTCACTTCACTAGTACTGACAGCCATTGGTGACAACTCCTAGCATTCACTCCTTTGCAGTGAAGTGACGCTCAGAGCAGTACATACATAGTATTTTTAACTAAGAAAAATTCAAACTTCCTTGTGAAACCACTCTTTTACAATTTTTTGAAAGTGCTTCCTTCTGTCACCAAGTCTTCACTTGTGGTAATGAAAGTTTCTGATTTTATGTGATGCTTACAAAGCACCAGTGACTGTTCAAAAAAGCAGCAGAGTTTTGCAAAATGAAACTGATGAAACAGATTTCCTGGACTATTTGACCAGACTTACAATGTGAGGTATATATGTCTAATTTATGATAGCAGCCCTAAATCAGGATCGTGGCCAGTTGTACTAGCTTCCTTAGCTCTCTGCAGATGTACTTCTCAAGTCATAGGGACAGAATGACTATTTAGAAAATGGGCTGTGAGTTTAGTACTTTCTCAGGAAGGCAAGCATCCATTACAATCAGGGCACAGAATGTGAATAGAGCATGCAAGGCAAGTCAATATGGTGAATTACTAGTACAGCTTCAGTAGCAACATGAGTTAGAGGGTTTGGGCATAACTTCCCTTCCCTCCTCCCCAGCAATCATGCAAGCAGAGTCCAAAGCCTCCTAACTAAAAGGATCACAGAATGGTTGAGGTTGAAAGGGATCAGAAGTCATCTGGTCCAACCCCCCTGCTCAAGCAATTCAATTGCTCAACTAAAATCCAAGAACCTACAGTTATAATGTCCTTTAGAATGTCACCTTTTGCTTTTGGAAGGATGTTGATTTTTTTGGGAAGAGATGGATAGGAGTTATTGATTTTTAATCTGTTAAAGAACTTCATGGGTTTAATTAATTAAAAAAAACCCCACAAACACAAACCCTACTTTTGGAAATTATTTTACAAGTAAGAAGCACTTGATGAATTTGAGAAATAATTTTTCCAGGTTAAAAAAAAAAATATTTCCAGTGAAGTCTGAATAATGGGAGCATCACAAGAATAGAAGAGGAATAAATTTTGGCTTCATTATAGTGAAGTGAGGATGAGTGTTTACGGAAAGGAAATTGTACTGCTTCTTCCTGAAAATTTCCTCTAAACTCCTTGTTCTACAGGTACGCCCTTTAGTTAAGCTTTGCCTATGACCTGATCATTTGTTCTTTCTTATATACAGAAAATGTGGCCCGAGTCAAATGAACTGGTGAATAGAATGGAATTCCTCCAAATAGATGCTGTACCAGAAGATACCAGTAATGGTGAAGTAGGTAAGTCACTAGCACGTAATTTTTCTGTGTATTTTGCCAAAGATAAAGTTGTGTACAAAGCAAGTACCCTTACCATTAAGGGGTTATGAAGAAACTCAATTATTCAGCACTTCAGAAAGGATTGTAATCACTGAAAAGATTAAATTTCTTCCCAGAAGTCACACTTACTATAAATTTTCCATCATCTACAGTTCAAACCCATTTCATTTTACAGTCTTCTGCTTTCATCTTCCACACTGAAAATTTTGTTCAACATTAGACTTCTCAGTGGTCACTGTGATAATTACTTTTCATACTTCATCTTTCCTCCCATCCTTTTTTTTGTGCCAACTGCTTGCTCTGTAGGCTTTAATTTACTTTTTTTCTCACTCTGTCCTTTCTTATGAATGCTCTGAATATGACCAGGATGCATAATTGTAACATATTCCTTTGTTTATT
Source organism: Oxyruncus cristatus (assembly GCA_013399855.1). Lineage (NCBI taxonomy): Eukaryota > Metazoa > Chordata > Aves > Passeriformes > Cotingidae > Oxyruncus > Oxyruncus cristatus. Next base: position 443,733 of record VXAY01004333.1, on the reverse strand, counting down.
ACCTTGCTTTCAAAGGACTCTAAGGAGCACTAATGGATTATTTTTCTCTCTTTCCTCTCCTATTTTCTGTCAATTACTGGATGAGTTGCATGTTTTGTGATTTTATAGAGGTGTTTCACTAATATGTAATGATAGAGTTTTGTAGCAGTGTATCTGGAATTCTTTTACCAAAGTTTCCTAATGTCAAAGGACATAGGATCTTATTTGCAACACTGATTTACAAGAAATAGTACAAAATTCAGTAGAAGTAAAATTCTGCTCCTTTATCTCACACCACCTGAAAGACATTATTAAATGGGTAATGTTAAACCGTAACGTGCAACTAATAAATCTTTCCCAGATCTAGGTTTGCCGTAACTGTTCCTCAGTAGAACGGATGGACTTAGGGCAGCACCACTGCTGTATTTTTAAATGAGCACAGTTACACTTGCTTAGCAGAAACAATCATGTATTACTGCTGCAGATTGCAGATGCTCTTGTGATTTAAGCATGAAAAGCTTTATTGTGAATCTACGCTGCAGAAAGATGCTATCTTGACAGCCTGTCAGTCAAAGTCGTGGCTTTTTTCTCTAATCAATGGGCATTACTCAGACAGTGATAGTGAAAGGCATCCCACAGGATCTGTTCATACATCTCAAGCTTTCCCTGGAGAAGAGACGCCGTATAGTTTATGCTAATACTGAATTGCTAATAGCTGTCTCTTTTGATGGGGTTATTTCTGTATTAGCTTATTCCTCCCACTCCCTCTCTAGCAGTGGCAGTAGAAGAAGCAGAGCAAGTCAGACTGAAGGTGTACTAATATACAACCACCAAAAGGAACTAATTTTGGTCCTGCCTAATATGGCCTGAAATTATGTAATGGAGGGGAGGGGGGAATAAAAAAGGAAAAAAGAAAAAAATCAGTCCACTGGCATTATCTGAACTAAATAGAAGCACATACATACATTTTATTCCAATTTTACAGTGATTTGTAAGAGTCACTTGGTTTAGGCACTGTAAAATGTTTTCTAGAAAAGTATGAAGCTTTCAGAACTTGAAGAAAGCATCTGTAGTCTTACCCTTAAAAATATAACAAGCAGATTTTTACGTTCTTATCTGGAATGCTGCAGCATGATCCAGATCATACTCCATCTGGTTCAAGACTGAAGTAAAGCTTCCTTCGATATTGAGAATTCATTTGAAAGATGTAGATGACACAGACTGTTTTATCTGGTCGACATTACTTGTAAAAATGTATTCTTTGGGACCACGAAGAGTAAACGAGACAAAAAGAATTCATCACGAAATACCCAGACAGGATACTTTACATAATCATTTTTAAATAAGATTTTAATGACAAATTATTTGTGCTGTATGAAGTTATACCTGTTATTACAGAGGTGTTATTTTCTGTTACTACACAGGTATTATTTTCCATCCTGTTACACTTCAGTTTTGCACTGATTAAACTCCAGTTTATGCTAGTGGCGACACACCAGAAAATCAGACCCTGCAATAGCCTTCAGGACTGCTTGTTTCAGTGGTTGAAACCTTAATGTCAATATAAGCAGAGTGTGCAGTGAATTTTCACACCACTTGAATGAGATTTTGACACTTAAACAAATCTGAACTTCTAGATAAAAATCTGTTACACTTGCCAGTAAAGCTGTGTTTTATTTTATGAAATGCCTTACGCTGAAAGTAGTGTTATATTTTCACCTTTTATATATACCATAATAATAAAGGTAGGTTAATAGAGTCTAATATCATTGCAACAAGTTAAATTTGCATGTTTTCCAAATATTTAATTTTCCTCCCTTTCAGATCAGCCTAATTCTCTACACAGCTCTCAAGGTCCCGAGACCAGTCATGTTAATGAAGCCCTGTTTGCTGCCTCCCCCGAGAACCAGCCTGTTGAGAGCTGTGAGACCTCATTTGCACCTGCTGACGATCTAGAAAGAAAACTTCAGTGTGAATATGACTATCACGTATTCGGGAGCCGGATGGATAAAGCAGTTCCACCTGTACTATACACCCCTGAAATGATAGAGGAAGAAAGGAGACGGAGGGTTTCCTGCGATCCTTTTGCAAAGCCATCTCCTACTTCCCAGAAGAGTGATATACATCCAGGCGCTGAAAAAACAGGATCAAACACTAACCCATATGTCTGGTCAAACCACGATCCAAATTTCCGGTCACAGGCAGGATCAAACACTGATCCATATGTTTGGGCAAACCATGATCCAAATTTCTGGTCACAGGCAGGATCAAACACTAAACCGTATGTCCAGCCAAACCCTGATCCAAACTTCTGGTCACGGGCAGCTGCAAAAACACCAAACCAGGGAACAGTTTTTTATGGGCCAAACCGTAACAGTCTTCTAATAGGAAACCCAGAGGATCTCTATGGATTATGTTTAGCCAGTAACTATAGCCTAAGTAAACCTCCTGTGCCGGAATCTGGCCAAAACCTGCAGTCACAATCCAGTGTAAACTGGTATTCGAAGAATTCAGACACAGATACAGGTGAGATTCCTCTTTCCCCGACACCTGTGTTTCTGAAAACTCACTTCTCCTCTATTCAATGGCCAGTTAAGAGCATTTTGCAGCTTAAGGAACAACCCATAGCAAAGGTGAATTTATTTCATGAAATTCTCTTTGTTTACTTGAAGTTACTTCAGCTCTTTGAAACCCTCTAGCTTTGACTTCATTATGCTGCTTTCACTGATTTCAGGCTGTCAATTGCAAATGAACCATTTCTAAAGCACCAGTGTAATAGAAGAGCACGATGCCCAACACCTGACTCCTCAGCTACCAGCCAAGTAATAGCACACAGGCAGTACTGCAACAGCAACTCCCAAAACCAAGAGCTGCTACCAGTCATTCTAGGAAAGCAAAGGAGAACTTTGACTCTCAGAAATGTGACATTCATACCATAGGTTCTGCTCATGCAGAAACAGCATTTGTAGCATTTCAGAAATGGGTATTTTTAGCTTCATTTGCAGCAAGCCGAGAGACTCCTGAATTTAGGGAGCCAGCAAGGAGCTAAGCCTCATAATTGGTTTCTCCAGAGACATCTATCTGGTGGTGAGGGGGAGCTTCTATTGGTATTTGCTAGTAAGCCATGGAGTAGAAAGGTACAGAGACAGAGAAGGAAGAGAACACTGAGCATTGGCTAAACATAAATAAGTGGTAATTGGAGACCTACATGATAGAACTTTTAGGAACTAGAGATAGCATGAGATACATTAGCCTGCTCCTACTAAATATTGGAGATTTTTAGTATGGTATTATTTTCCAGGTCATCTCGCAAGAAAATAAATGCCTAGCTTTTTACAAGCAGAATGCCACAAAGGTGTTATTCTGTTAAATTACTTATGCAGAGACTCTGATTAGTTGTTTATTTGAGTTTATATGCTGAAATGAATCTGAGAGCTGTCATGTCAGAAGGCAGGCATTGGAATTGTCAACATCACTAATAAAGGAAAACCTTCTGTTCGAAAGGAATAAGGAAAACAGTTATTGTAGGGAGACTGTGTGAAACAGTGTAGCAGATACCAAACCGAGTCCACTGACTTGTTGGGTGACTCTAAACCCAGCTGCTCTTGCTGCCCTACCATGAGTTGTTGAGCTCACCTGTGAGCGTCCCTGGGCTGGAAGTTACATCTCTGCCAGAAACTACTACCACCACCAAAAGATGCAGTGGTGTCCTATGCCTGTGCTAGAGCCGGTCACAGGCAGTGTGCTAATATAAACCACAGTCAATCTCAGCACTAAGCAAGAGGAGCACACTTAGGGGTTTGGAATTTTCCAACTGGAATACCTGATACAAGGCAGCTCAGTCCATAACTGTCATGTGCTGTGATCCACACCGCCAGATGTTCATACACCCACATGGAAGCCCATTGCCCTCACTGGGATCCAAGGATGGTTAATAAGGCTATTAGTCACTGAGCAAAAACCACCATGAGATCATTGCTTAAAGTAGAGTTATTCAAGCAGATACAATCCTGCTAATTAAAAAGCTTCTCATCTCTCTGTATTTGAGAGCACTGTGTACTCACACTGTTACAAATATGGCAGTCATTGTTAAGTACATTTGCTTTTTTATTTACGTAATGCTTTTGGCATTTTTTTGTTTTCTCTCTTTGTTTAGGTAACAAGGATTCCACTTCTTTCACAAGGGGAACTTTTGCATATTATCCTAGCTCACCAGGAGTAAGCCCGGGTAAGTGCTGTAGCCTTCATCTGTCCTGGTAGCCAACCTGCTATCATTGCATCCTGACCAGCAAAGCAAAAAAATTTAGGAACTTGAAATATATGTGTTATTGCTAAATACCTCTAACCATAGCTGAAGTTATCACTACCAGCATGTAAAACTAATTCCTTTCTCTAGCAGAACCTATACACGCTATTAAGCACGATGGATCAAGGTCCACATCTTCTTTTATGTAAGAACTTTTTTAAAAAACATGAAGGCATTGCAAAATCTCCTGCACACCTAAACTAGTCACTTTCTTAGATTAAGCATCAAGCTGCTGTGACTGCCCAACTGTTGAACCACACACGCATTTGGGACACTTTGTCCTATCTTGCTCTGGATTTTTAATATAAATCTCTAGCTCCAGGCTTCATGCTGATCAGCCTTCACTGGGGCACAGGTCTCTACAGTTCAACTGTCTTGAATCCCTAAAATTGTGTTATGTCCTTCAGGAGTTGTTAATATATGCTTCTTTCAAGCTGTGTTGCTTGGGGCACCCTGAACTCTTTAATTAACCCTTTCAAGGCTTGTCCAGTTTATAAATGGTCTACACTTACAAAGAAAACCTGAAACAGCAGGTGTCTTTCTTCTTGATTGTGGACCCCTCAGAGTCTTTAGATCATGACCCAAACGTGACAAGCAGCAAAGTGTAGAGACTTTGGAAAGGAGATTTATAAGCACAGGAAGTTTTGCTGTTAATATTGACAAAGCATTTTGTACACATTTTCGTATCTTGTGCTGGATTCATTTTGTTACCAGATAATAACACAGAAAAAATATGAGATTTCTTCATTTTTTTAGCTAAAAAAGGAAAAAGGAACCATAATGTTATGAGACATGATAAAATGCATTCCTTTTTTTGTAACTTCTAGAAACTAATCAGGCATACATATAAGTATTTCTGACTTGCAGTCTCCAGTTAATAAAAATTCAGTGCACTTAGATTTTCATACATAACATAATCATAGATTTCCACATTTCACATTGCAATTGAGTGTGCAACAAGAATGTCTGTGCATCTAGCCATAATTTTGTGTGATTAAATAGAGAGCTTGGTGTATCATTTTAAGTATCTGTACTTCAATTTTAGACTCAGGTTGTGAGATCCACCATTTAAACTAGAGTTAGAATGTTTAATGGATGATTATCCACACAGAGTTCAGAAAACACTGTCAAGAAAATAGAAAACTGATGTCACCTAACATGAATAGTGACTTAGTTTCATGTTATGTGTGGAAATCAGACAAGAGTAAGCAAAAGACCAAACTACATGTTTAACTAATCACTTCTTATGAGCAACAAGAAATGATTTACTGTAGTCTCACAGAACTTCAAAGTCCTAACTGTAAACCTTAACTTACATCTATGAAAAATAAAGCTGAGATGCAGAAATGAAGCTTTAAAATTTAAAAGGAAAAAGCATTCAAGTAAAGGCTGATGCCCTGAAGCTGTTGGCCAACCGAAAGTGAGACTGCTACTACACATTTCCAAATCACAGGGAACATTATTTACAGTCTAGTAACTACCAGCATGTAAAGCTTGGTTATGGCACTTCGTTATAGAACAGACTGGGCTTTCACTGAAGTACATTTATGTCACACTGCATAGTGAAAATACGCTCACAGTTGCCATAAATGGCAATTTCTACATTAATGCAATGAAAACATTTAATCACTTCCCTTATTAGTAGAACCTTCTTCCTCCTTATGTTACTTCTTGACATTTTGAACCACATGCAGTTGTTTATAAATTTGTATTAAAGTCCCTTATACAGACGACTCAGTCAAGTACAACATTAGTAACAGCTCTGGAATTCAAATTGGATCCTACAACCACATGAAGATTGAAGAGCACAATCAGCACATCAGCACTTCTCCTGCTGCTACAGAAGCAAATTATAGACAATATGAAGCAATGGGTATATTTGGTAAGAGAAATATCTCCCTAGTTTTCATGTATTCTCCCTCTGTAATTATCCAAGAATCATTTGGTTTGGAATGTATGAAACACTCAAATTGGTAAAAGGAAGGCGAGGATTGTAGGTCCTTACCCGACTTACAGTTTAAATTTTAGAATATCCTGAGTTATGAAGATCATAGAGTCCGGTGCCTGACATCACACGGGGAAATCTAAAAGTTAAACCATATATCTAAGAGCTATGACCAGTTAGAAGATTTTGAAATTTAATGTTTTTTCATTGGTCAATACTAAATTAAATTATCCCTGTGTATTCTTAAGTAAACAAATAATTTGTGTCCTGGAATATAAAACACACCATATATCTGTTTAAGAACTCTAAGAAGGGGGTTTTCAGTCTTGCAGGTTTAAGTCACAAACTATGACAGCTTCAGCTCAAAGAGCAAGTCCAGCAACTGTCCTGTGAATACACATGTTCTGACTGAGCATTTCTTTCCTGGCATCACTGGGTTATGCTGCCTCCATGAAATCTGCTTCTGGTTGTATCACTGAGATTCTGTCCCCAGATGTTACCAATAAATAATTGGGGGAGGACAGGAGAGATAGCGAAAGGAGCAGAAGAAATGTTAAACAATGCCATTTTCTTACCCTCTTCTTTTTGCAGATGATACTACTGTCCTGACTGCCAAACATCTGAATCTAGTGAGAGAAAAGTTGGCCAAGCAGTGGAAGCACTGTGCTCGGAAACTGGGCTTCTGTGACCCTGAGATTGATGAAATTGATCATGATTATGAACGAGATGGACTAAAAGAAAAAGTTTACCAAATGCTGCTTAAGTGGGAAATGAGGGAAGGCTCCAAAGGTGCTACAGTTGGAAAACTGGCCAAGGCCCTCTTTGGCTGCCAAAGACTGGATCTCCTTACTAGTTTGATGAAAATCAAGGATGAATAATTCGACTGAGAACTGTGGGAAAGTGAGGGTGTTTTTTCCTGAAGACCTTCCAATAACAAATAATTCTGAACAGACTTTCTGGAATTCTCTTTCTTGCACAGACTTTTTGGAATAGTTTTTCTGCCAAGCAGTTTTCAATGGCTACCTTCAGAAAATGAGAAAGTTTATGTCAAGATATTTGGCCTTCCAAAGGATAAAATAAATCAAGCATCTTCCTTCTGAATAGAATGATTGTCCAAAGATAACAACAACAATGCAATACAAATATTGATTCAAGGAGAATGTGTTACACAGAATTTCTGGATTCTACATTCTGTCTTGAAACATTTTGGGACCCTTGTTCAGTTCAGAACAAAAGCATGTCATTTCAACACAGCATTATTTGAGTAATAATATGCAAAAGACTGACCTACTTCTTGAAAAACTTGTACAGAAAATTAAATCAGCTCTTAAATTTTGCCAGAAGTGCCAATCGCTTTAAGTCAATAACATTATTTTTCAAATATTTTTATATTTTTTGTTAAATACAGGTGTCTAGAATTATGCAGAACAGCAGCATAAATAAAAGCAAAAACTATTTCTGGCTTAAAAAGTCTATACTTGATATTTTACAGGTTAATATTGCATTAGATTTTGACATTGTTTGGTAGAAAAGATTTTACATGTCAAGTTTCTTATCTGCTTTATGAAACAGTGAAAAAAAGAATTCATTCTTTATGCAATGCAAAGTAAGAACTCTGGAATACAACAGCTTTGGGAAGGGAAAGGTGCCTTATTACCTCTTGACAGAAGACCCATTCTCTTGCTCACTCTTGGGGTTCATAGTGACTAAAATCTTACTAGTTTCTTAATCTCTTGGACTGCATTTATATTAGTAGATGAAATGTGCCTGGGAATGTTTCTGGGTGCTGAGGTTAAGCTGGCATGCTGATGCTGCAGCCTGCTGCCAGGATAGTAAATGATTTAAACCTCAAAAATATTGTGCAAAGGCTTTTTCACAGCGCTCAGGTTGTTTTGGGGAACACTGGAAAACCTCTGTAGTCTAAGTGATGGTATCCCAGTGCCTGGAGATGTTCCTTGCCACTCTAACTTCCTAGTATTGACATAATCTCATTGTGCAAGATCTATGAAAGAATTACCGAGCTGTAAGTTTTTGTACGAAACACTTCCAAGGAAGAATGATACCTCCTATTTCCATAAAATCTACAGGTATTTCCAGCAGATGTTTCAGAGCGGGTAATCTTTTATGCTGTAGATTAAAGCACTAAGTTTCATTAGTGTTCATAAAATGTTCATTGTTATTGTAAAAAAAGGCTAATAATTTAATGAAAGTGTAGTAAGAATGGATTTCTGCTCCTTGATATAGCAGCCACCATTTTAGTGGAATCTAAATGAAACTGCAATCAAAGCAAGCATCAACATATTTGTCATCTTTAAAACTACAAAGCAATAGTGTAAATGGCCCCCCAAAAGGGAGACTTTAGCAGAAATCTATACAAAGAGCATGTCATCCATTCATATACTGGAATGTTTCTATATTTATTGTTAATAAACTCTACATTAAACTCTCCTTTCCATGGAGGGTAGCTTGGGATGTATCAGTACTTACTACAGTAATACTTATATTTTTAATTCCTCAGAATTTATTGCATTGCCTTACTGTTTTCACTTATCAACATGCTAAATTTTATATAAATTCTTGAGTATAATAGAGAATGAAATGTATTACCTGTCTAATATAATGAGCATACACTCAACACACAGAAATGGAGTAGGGGGTGTCTTCTCTGTGTCAGTCCACAGAGAGTTACAGCCAGCAGCTACTATATTACTTCACGAAACAGATTCCCAAAAGATCACAAAGTCCATTTATGTCCTGTTAACACTGGTTGCACTGTATTGTTACATCAATTCCCTAGCCCTCATTGGCTTTTTAAAGTCTCCCATATCTGTAGTCTTTATTATACAGCATGCAATTTTTCCATCATAAGATCCTTGTCTTATTTGTTACACAGAATGAATGCTGATCATTTAACGGGCATACATTAAGTGCTTCATTTTCTCTTTATTAAAGCAAGCCCAAACCTTGTAGAACAAAAACAAGAAGCATTCCAGAACAAGACTTAGGCATAGAGCAGTCCTGGATCTTTAAAGTAGGACATGGGAGATGAAGGTCATTTTAGCTTCGATGGTTTGTCAAATCCAATTCTAGACTAGTGCTCATAGTTCAGGTGACGTTGTAGATGGTATAGCAAACAACCACTAAACTGAGAGCCAGAGACAAACTCCTTTAGTACAGCCCTTAGAGAACTCAGTCACAGAGAAGGTTCAGCTTCCTGGGCAGAAAATCTAAAGTACGACAAACCCTTTAGCACATTGTGGAAAACCACGTAATAGGACCCAATGTCTAGAAGCTGCAGCCACGCGTGCCAAATTAGAATACGTATTTAATAATAAAGATGATTAACTACTGGAATAAACTACCAAGGGATTCTGTGGATCCTCTTGGTATCTTTTAATTAAGACTGGTCTTGTTTCTTAAGATGGATATAGTTGAAATCAAAGCTATAGGTCTCAATACAATGTTAACTAGGTGAAATGTGAAAGTAAACGGTGTACAAGAAGTCCAAAGAAAAGACTTAGTGCTCTCCCCTGACCTAAAAATTTACAGAAATGTTAAGCGTAGCAGGGAGAGATCAGCTAATATTAACTTACTGGGTTGCTCATTTCATCTACCACCCATGCACCAAACCCTTGCTCAAAAAAAAAAAAAAAAAAAAAAAAAAAGATGGGGGGTGTTTTTGAAAAACCA
>VXAY01004333.1:405720-433786 GCA_013399855.1 Oxyruncus cristatus | reverse complement strand
AAAAAAACAAGGATGGAGTTGATTTTTGAAAAGCAACCTATCATGACAGATCAAAAATGCAGGAAAATAATGGGGGCAAGGAAGAAAGAGAGAGATGTATTATGGCACAGATCCAATACCCTTCGTGGCAAAAGAAAGGAGAGGAAGGACAGAAGAGTAATTTCACATCAAACTGGCAAGCTATCAGCCTCAAGGGCAGAGGCAGCAGTAATGCAGCAGCCTTACAGAAATTCTTCATAAGATGGGTGAGGTGCAAGACAGGGAGAAAAAGGCTGCGAGTTCCAGAACAAGAGGTGAAGTCATCCACTTGTGCACAAGGACATTACGTTTTTCCATTTTAAGAGAGCAAGTGCTTTCAGACTTCAGATCAAATACCACTCAAGTACAACCTCCACCTGGTAGCTACAGTTATCATTACACAGCAGCCAATCTGTGCTGAAATTCTTAAACGCAGAGAGGATTGAGTCCTTGCAATTCAGAGCAATTTATTTGGTTAATTTCGTTAGTGTGCCCTTATTAACAGTATAAAAGCAGCTAAGAAATTTGAGGAATTTTTACTCCTTCCAAAATAGTTGCTAAATAATACCAATTAATAATGCTGAGTTAAAAAACTCAGAGAGGACACTGTTGCAAGCATTCGGTATGTGAACATCAAACAGAGCTGGCAACATACAGCTCATCTTCCTCGGAGGCCATTTTCCAAGGAGAGGCAATACACAAGAACTTGGTCTCTGACTGATTGAGCAGCTTTTAGTAAACTATGTCACTTCTCTCTGATTTTTCATCGCTGTTCAATAACAAAAAACCATCTTTCAGCATGGAGGCACATGGAAAATAAAGTAAGAATCTCTGAGCCTCTAAAACATGCCCTGCTATGTACACAGTGAGAAGGAGCTACAGGGAAACAAAATAGGAAGGATCATCCAGTACAAGCAGGGACATATTTAGAGCTAACTACCACTTGGAAGGCTTTCTTCACTTGATCCTAGTGCCCTCATTACACTTTTTTCTATCCCTTCCTCATCCCAGACTCTACTGACTAAAGAAAGTGCTCCTTGCAGCATGCCAGTTTCCCTCCTGGCATACCAATGAGCACCGGGAGTGAGCTGACTGGTGCTCATTTGTTCCCCAGCACAAAACAGCAGCTAGTGAAAGTGCAGCTCCTTAATACAGCCCCTGGGGAGAAGTGTAAAGGAAAGTTCGGATCAATACAGGATCTACGGTGCAAAGTCTAGAAATTATCTTTGTGCTAGAGGAAGTACTGCCTGTGAGAGAAACAAAGGAGACCAGAGTTCTGACTTAAGCTGGGTTTCCCCCTCCTCTATGACTCTAAATAGGTCAGTTCCTTTCTGTTTAGCACAGTTTCCTCATCTCTATGGTACAGACACTAACTTCTGCCAGAACTAAGATATGATCAGATAATAAGCATTAGAGCTTACAGAGCTCAGAGAGGCTTGATGAGAGCTGTTTGAAACCAAAATCCACAGTAATCACCTCAACAAACCAGTAATACTGCAACCTATCATTCAAAATACATTTTGAATGATAGGTTGCAACTCCTGTGTGTCCCTGCTCATTAGCTGAGAGAACTAAATGCAGCACTGGAAAGGACATCTGGGTCACCGAGTTCATCAATATAGATTTGTACAACTCCTTCCATAAACAAACCAAGAACCATCTTCCAAATGTTACTCTTGCCCTGTTCGAGGAAGAAGCTGTTTCTTCTTTTGTATCAGAGTATTTGGAGTCATTTCATATCTCTGAATCTAGAATGCCCTGAATTTGAACAGAAATTATGCCAAGATTGCTTGGATTTACAAGATGTAGACCATATTCAACTTCGAAATGACAAGACCATCTCATACTGACATGCTTTTTATAATGCAGTTATTCACAAACATATGAAAGATATGCAGACACTGTTTCAGCTGACAGAAAACTAGCCTTTACTAGCAAAAGAAAAATGCAGGCAAACATAAGGAAAATCATTAAATATGTGTCTGTGTTTTAGTTTTTCTTCATCAGCCTGAGAAGTTCTTTGAGGCAAGATATCTAGGATCTTTTTCTACTAGCTGTTTTGCTTATGAAAAAGCATCCTTTTCTTTGTGATATAAGTCCAATTGTTCTCAACTTGGCTAATATTGTAGCTAAATAGGCCTCTTGCTACAAAATCACGTGCTGCTACTCTCCACACTTTGCAGCTTCAAAAGTCATGCCACATTTACTCCATCTTTCTTTTTTGGAAGGCCAATACCAAATCACAGAAACATCAGCATTTTCATATCTTTGTTCTGAATTCTGCAGTTCATCACTACTCAAATCCTACTTCTTTATGGAGCTGAAGCTACAAGGTTTTGTCCTAAGGTGAAAACATTGCTCTAACAATCAATATCCAAGAGACTCAAGAGCCCAGGCATCAAAATATGCATGAAATAGCAGCATATTTTGCTTCATAGAAATAGCTAAAATAAATGAGGTAAAAATGATCAGTCGGTGCATGTACAGACTGAAGAAACAAAGTCTACAGCAATACCTGGATCATTGGGGATCCCAACCAGTCACAGATATGGCTCTAACAAAGTTGGAGGACAGAGTGATGGCACTGTGCTGAGCTGAAATGAGACTCCTAGGCTCATGAGCCAGGGTGTGGGAGAGGCTGGTCATGGCCATTAAAGCCTATTAGTGGCTCGGTGGCCCTGACAAATGAGTTCTTCTTTGAAAGCACAGCGGTGACGCCCTCCAGAGCACTGTGTGGATATTAGAGAGAAATTCTGCCAGCAGCAGCAGTCAGAGGCTGCCATTAAATGCAAGTTTCTGTCTGTAGAGATGACCATAGTGGAGAGATGGGGCAACACCAAGGTTGCCAAAAAAATTACGAGGCCCTTAAGAAGCAAAGGGAAATTTGTGTTCAGGGACACGTCACGAGCAGAGCAGTGCTACCCCTTTTAAATACTTTTTTTCTTTTCTTTTCCATGCAATGGCCAGAAACAGGTTGTTTCCAGAACCTGAACCATCAGTAGTAATCAGACAAATAAAAACATCTTATGGGAGTGGACAGGAGAACTAGTGCTCCAATTGTTCTCAACTATTTCATGGGCTGTGTAAAAGTAAGCCCACATCTGGCTTGCTCAAAGTTTTTTCTCTCCATTCATCCAGTAATTTAAGAGGAGAACCTTTTTTAGGAAATAATTGAGCTGAAATACTGAATTCTCCCAGATGCTTGTCATTGTGCACAAATCTGCTTTGTTAACAAGACCGGATGTTCTGGTGAACTGAGTAGGTTGAACACAGTTTGAATATGTGAGTTAGCACTTGGTTTGTCCCCAGATCATCCACCACCTGCATCCAGCCTTGGCAGAGTCCTGCTTCCATTGCCCTGTGGGCTCGGACAGCCACCCTCTCCTTGAGCCACCCCTCATGATGCCAGTCATTATACACAGACACAGAATAGGGTCTTTTTCCAATGCCATTTCTGCCCAACTGCCATGCCGGTTTTCTCTCCCCAGCCCAAAGGCAGCAGGACACTGCCCTTGGGAGGGGTGCATGGTCCAGGCACTTGGGAGAGGAATGGCCACTTTACAGGCCTCATGTGTTCCAGAGCTGTGATTGCAGGCCTGGAGACAACACAGGGTGCTACACCATGACAATTTTTTCTGCAGAGGGACCTCTCAACTTTCGTCACACTGACAGCGGAGTTAACCCACCTGAAACCCCCCAACCTAAAGTGGTATGTGAATCTCCTCAACTCCCTTTTCTCTCGTCTGGGAAGGGCTTCTGGGTTTACCTTACTAATTACTTCTTCCCCCCACCCCTACATTGTATAATGAGCCCTTTCTACCCTATGCCTCAGCACACACTCTGAGAATTTGTCACATTTCCTTCAGCCATTGTAGGTAGGGGATATGTAGAAAGATTAGATTGAAAGGTATTCTAACAGGAATGAAGTCGGATACAAGTTTGAGACCTTTGCCTTTGAAAGCTCACAGTGATACATGAGCTAGGGAGCCCCTTTTGATTCATGGAAAATGCAGAATTCCAAAAAAAATTTAAGTTTGTGCAGCAGTAGGCCAAGCTACTATTTTTTTCCTAAGCACAGAACAGTCAGCCGTCTCCTCCAGTCATTTTTCACCAGAAAGAAATGTAGACAGTGACACTCACAACAAAGATGAGCCTCTGAAAGTGGCCTAAGAACCAAGGAAACTGTAGGGACTTGTAGATTTCACCGAGCAAAGGCAGCTTGTCCTGATGAAGGATTGCTTGTACTTAGCCATCCTAAAGACCTTAATCTTATATAGTTTGATCTGCTCAGGGGATAAACTGAACCAGTATGCTTACACAGTTGAGTTAATCTCCTTATGCACTGGGATTTGTTATGACTGTCATTCACCTCTAAGACTTGTTACTCCCAGGCACACATATGGCAATGGGGTGGGAAGGCTGACAACTGTTTCCTCTCAGGGCAGTCACTGAGCTTCCGCCGGGCTGGAGTGAACATGTAACACTCACCTGTCTTGAGGAAATTCCTCCCATCCAGTGATCCAGTGTGTAAGGCAGAAGACATTTAGCCCTACGTCTGTTTCAAGCTTTGTACCAGCTTTCTGCTTTTTCCTGACTACCTTCTCCACCATCAGCCTGGCTGGCTGCAACTCAGGCTGGTCCACTTGCCTCCACGCTTGGAAAGCAGACACCAGGGAAAGCAGTCGGTGTCCTTGGTGTTCTATGAGCAAATTGTGAGAAGGTCCAGAGGACAGCAAGACCAAGTGCTGTGGTGAACAAACACAGTCAGGTTGCTCCAGAGGCGGCTGGCCCTGAGCAGTACTGGCACTTACCAGGCCAAAGCCCTTGGCCGGGAGATGAGTATGCTCCCCACAAGCAGGCCCTACAAATAACACCTGCTGAAGCAGAGTTAATGATTTCTGCCGAGGAAATGCCTGGGCTCTGGCACGCTGAAGGCATCACCACAGGGGAGCTGCAGCCCCCAGAGCTGCCCTCACTGTCCCAGCTGCCCGGGAAGCTGTTCTCCAGGCAGACCTGGAGCCACAGATGACCACTGTTCTCACAAGTCCATGGTGCTTCTTGCACCTCGGGCAGTGCTGGAGGCGGAGTCCACGGCTTCAGATCCCACGCAGGCCTAGAATCTTTGCTCCCTGCAGAAATCTGCAGGTGGTGCCGTGCCTCGGGGGTCTCCGCCTCCCGCAGAGGATGGAAGCGCCCACTGCTCCCCGCTCCCCGTCACCGCCCAGCAGCCGAGCAACCAGAGTGGAGCTGGGCGGGAGTAGTGCCTCCCCCTGGGGATGGAGGGCGGGATCATGGATCACGCTGCGCGAGGGGAAAACGCCCCGTGAGGCGGGACCGGCACCACCCTCCCCGCAGCTCCCGCCGCCGGGCCGCAAATCAGCGCCGCGGGGGGGCGGGCGCCGCCGCCCGGGCGCCAAACCCGCCCCGCCCTGCCCTGAGTGACAGCGGCGACCGCCAATCAGAGGGCGGGCAGCGGCCGGCGCCGCTCCCTGCGCATGCCGTGGGGAGGGGACAGCTTCGGGTGGCGCCGCATCCCGCCCCGGGGAGGGGAGGACATGGGAGGGGAGGCGGGCCGGCCCTTCTCGTCTCCTCCCCTGCCCTCCAGGCCGGCCTCGCTGGGCGAAATGTGTTGTCGGAGCGCGGGCCGGGCCCTTTGGGCGCTGCCGCAGCTGCAGCCGCCCCTCCGGGTAGCGCCGTTCGTGCCCCGGGGACCGGCCGCCTGTTACGGGTAAAACCCACAGCCGTCTCCTTCCCCCCTACCCCAGTTCCGTCCTCCCTTCCCGCGGCTTGGGGAAGGGCATATTTGACAGACGGGGGCTGCGGGGGGGGGCGGTGCGGGTGTTGGCAGAGGGGGTGTACACTAGGTCGAGGTGGGGGGAACGACAAGGTGGTATTCTGAGGATCCTGCTCCTGCTTTCCCTGTGCTGCAAGGAGCAGCCCCTTCTCGTCAGGCAGTGCCCGTCACCCACCCTTTGCAGGTCCCCGCAAGGCAGGACGTGCTGCTGACCCACCGCTCCTCTGCCCACCTGCTGCTGACAAAGGGGCTCCCTGCAGGGCGCCGGCGTTGCAAAGACAGTACATAGGTCTAATATATATGTATATAAAATACTGTTTGTTCTGCAAATCCTACCAAGGAAAACTGACGTGCCACGATAATGTTTTCCCCCTGCACAGATAAAGACTAGGTTGTATTGTAGCACTGCCGAAACAGAGGTAGTTCCCAGATTAAGCTGCACTCCTACAGGAGTTTGAGGTGAAGTACAAGATCTGCCTACTTTGCATCTGTGCTATCTTGGCAAACATAGGCAGTATATATCCAACGCTTCCCAGAGAGCTATAAACCTTAGCATTACTAATTCAGATAACAAATAGTGGGGTGGGTTTTGTTTTGTTTTTCCACGGTTTCCACTTATGCCAGTCAATGGAAAAATACAACCCTTATGAAAACTTCACTTCTGTTAAGTCATCACACTGGAAAGCACACTGAAGTGATATCAGGCTCACAGAAACTTGGTATTGAAGAGACCAAATCTGCCTTAGGTGTAGCCAGTTCCAATACAGTTTCTCAGTGCATTAAAAAAAAACAACTTATTTGTTCTTAGTCTGAAAAGTGTTGAAAATACTCTCTGTGTGAAACTCCTGGATTTCATTGGACTTCACACTGAGACACAATCCAAGAATAGAAAAGCATCACAGACTCAACAAAATTCTCAAGCCCCTGATGTTAATAATTAATCCCAAAAAATTTAGAACTTCATGGAAAAAAAAAAAGTAAGCATCTGAATTAGGAAAGCAGAACACATAACTCTGTCTGTTGATACTATGTGTTACTAACCTTTTTTTTTTAAAGGTAACAAGATGGTGATTATTTCTGTTTTGTTAGGAACTGAAAGAGGTTTGTCATCTATTAATCAGAAGAAAAAAATTCACATATTTCAATAAAATTTAATAAGACCAAGATGCTCATTTGCTCTGGTGAGAGCAAAAATAATGCTGAAAATAATGACAAACCAAAAGATGGTATATGAAGGATTAAAAAATTCTTTTATAAGGGGAAAAAAGTGGAAGTTATTCAAAAAGGGGATAAGGCAGCCATCTGAATACTGCATTCAGAATTCAAGTTGGGAAGCATATAAGCCACATCAGGTGTGAAATGTAGACTTAAAGGAGATTTAACATTACAGTCAAACTAATCACTTGGATCAAATTAGCATAACAGTTCAGAAAAACTCACTGAAGTTATAATGGCACAATGAATTTCTTTGAGCTGTACTCTTGCCACAGATCTGCATTTGTATTCCAGTTCTCAGATTGGGTCTGCACAGGTAGAAGGTCCTGATTCTATTCTGCACAGTCACTGCTTATGTTCAGGCATGGGGCGTGATGGGTTATGTAGACCTAAGATTTTATGTAAAATCCAGATATCTTTGCTTTGAACTGGTTCTGTGGTTTAACTGCCACTTGTGTATTGTGAACCTGAGCTTGCAAGCTATTGGTAATTTTCCTTATGAAAAGGGGTTAAATTAGTGGGGTTTTTTACCTGTAATCCACCATTTAAACCCTATTTGGATGGAACTGTGCTTACATAATCTAAGTAGTTCAGACTTTATATGTTAAAATGGAATTTTTAATAAACTGCACAGTGCTTATCATGGAATAGAAATTATTGTTACATCTAAGAATGGAAAACAACATGTCTGTATGCATGTGAAGTTCACACTGATGAATTCATAAAGCATGACTATTTAATCTGAGTAAGTTGAGAAGTGCAGGGAATGAGGGCTAATCATTAGGTAACTCATGGCAAGATTTTTATCGTATTACTACCTTTAAATAAAATGAGTTAGGGTGTTAAAAAGATTTCTTGCAACCATTAGGGCACAAATTTGCTTAGGAGAACAGATGTAATGATTTATACTGTTATGAATATACTTTCAATCTGTGCTACTTCTGCTTTCTCACTCGGTGTTAGTATCTAGACATGGCATCTCAGGTCACCTATTTGCATTTACACACGTCTTCCTCTCTACTGAAGGTTAATGTAAGGGTTTAAGGGTTGGGGCTGAGAGGTAGCCTATGCAGTCATTTTCTGTGATAATTTTTTAGTACGTGGATTTATTGGTCATGTGGTATTTTGCAATTATCTGTTATCTCCTGCTGAGATTACACTGACAGAAATATTATTACCACATTCTTTTTCTCTGCTCTCATCTCAGTGCAAAGTGGTTTCCATTGTAGACCCTGTGGTTCGCGCGAAACCGTAACAATAAATTGTAGTTTCTTTTGCAGATGGAGAGGTTCAGTTTAGTAATGACGAGGTGAACACCAGCCATTTTGAAAAACATGCTGTGACAGAATGAGGTTTCTCCTCTGTAATGTATTTATTGCAATATGTTTCTGTAGCCATGTAAAGCTGCTTTTTTTATTCTCCTTGTTACACCATCAAGACTTCTTTGTTGCATACCCTTTAACTTAGTAATTTAACTACATTTGTGAAACCTAAGTATGAATGCTACATAGTGGTCGCAACTGAACACTTCTCTGCTCCTGAAAAGCTCTAAAGCTCTTTATTTAACCTGATGTGCACCCATGAAAGGAAAGTGTTGTCATTAATATCCAGGAAAATTATTCTGTATTCCTGAAGTGACCGTGTAGTAATGAAAATTAATTGTCTGAATGTTTTCCTATTTCTCTCCCCTTCCCCCATCCCTAGTACCTCAGTAAAGTCTGCCAAAATCCAAGTGAATGGAGTCCACCTGCATTATCAGCAGACGGGAGAAGGAAGTCATGCGGTTCTTCTGCTTCCCGGAATGCTAGGTCTGGAGATTTTATCTTATCTTTGTAGAGCAACCACCTCTCAAGCTAGAATGCACAAAACTGTTCTGTAGTATATACAACAACTGATTATGGAGCATCATCGTTTAAAAAAAAATTGCTACACATACAACAGATAGGAAAATGCGGAGTTATTGCCATCAGTTAACAGTTTTTAAATATTTATCGCACCAGGTGCCTTTTATACAAGGTCTTGACTTGTGTAATGGTCACTCACCCTTCTGGATTTAAGTGTGCAAAGGCAGTGTCTGGGACGGGTGGCAAATGGCTACATAAGGTGAAAAATAGCAGAAGGGTGGTGAAAATCAGGTCAGTTCTATTTGTTACACAGACTGAATTATGCATTCCTTTTTAGAAGCTAGATGCATTCCAGTTGAATTAGTAGACATGATGCAGCACTTGCAGTTTACAGTGAAAAAGTCACAGTTAAAACTTGCTTAAAGGAATATTTTCATGTTTTGATTATTCAGGGCAACATCATTAAGATTCTCAGTGGCTTTTTGAGGTGGACAACAGGTTCTGCTAGATAAGTGGTTTCTGTCCATCTTTTTTTAATAACAGCCTTTTAAAATTAACATAGCCTGTTTTTTCTGGGTTCTTGCAGTTCTAAAAGACCGATCACTTACTAACAGTTCATAGCAGGCTGTCAGTAGGACTTATTGTGCTCAGAGTTGGGCTAATGCTTAACTGAATTGCTGGATCAAGATGATAGGATGTCAAGAACTGAAGAGCAGGAAACATTTGTTCTTGGCAGCGATGTTTTCAAGTCTCCATGAAGTGGTTCTTTCTTTCAAAGAATTCTCAAGGGGAGAGTGGAAAAAAGTTAATACTAAAAATGTTAATGCTTTAAAAAGTCATATGTTTTAACCTATTCATTTTAAATAGCTTCTTAAACTAGTGATACTGTTGCCAATGCTAACTCTTTAAATAGACATACTGTATTTCTTCAGTTGTGAGTAATATTACTATTAGGTGTACATTGCTATTGTGCAGTTAGCATTAGTAAAAATAGTATCTTTACCATTGTTAAGTTTATGGTTTAGTATTTTGGGGCAACATATGGGAACAAAGTTCTCATTCTGACTGTCATATCCTTCTTCCATTTGTACAGACACTAAGTTTTCAATATTATTTCATTATTAGACTTGTAAGTTTGATGTGGCAATAAGATAAGTACTTTCAGGTCAACAGAATTAATTAGTCTCTAGACTATTTGTAAACTACATTAAATTGAAATAGAATTATCTCTCTCTTGCTAGAAAAATACTAAGAAAACCACAAAAACACAGCATTCAGATATGTTCTCAGTCTTGTGTAATTTTTAAGTAATAAAAATATATCATAAAAAGCATGTGCATGATAGTGCAGAAGTCATACATAACCTCTGTAAGAATATGATATTAGTCAGTTTGTTGTTGGCATTTTTCAAGCAACCTAATATTTTGCTTCTCACTCTAATATAACAATGGATAGCCAATTTTCTATTTGATTTCCATCATTTAAGCGTATTAAATCTGAACAAGTTTTAATGAAATAGCAGTTGGTACTGTTACCACATGACCATTATGCAAATAAGACATAAATTGCAGTCTTACCTTCATGCTAATGTTCAGAGATAGCTTAATGCAATAGACTGGAGTACTTCATCTTTAAATCCTTTGAAGATCTGAGTCATTAATAAAAGAAACGGTTTTGCATCGGAAAAAAATGGCTGTATTTGGCTTATATTGGAACTATACATGTTAGGCAAATCAAAAGTTACACCGCTATCTCCTCAGGCAATGAAGTATTTAAAGGTCAGCTTTAAGCACCAATATCCTCATGGAAGTGCTTTATCAAATAACAACTGTCTGACGCAGTACTTTTCACCTACAAATTTGTAGCTAGAGTCAGTATATAACTCCCCTTTCAGTTTCACCTGTGCTTCCTGGGTAAACAGCAATGATCATGTTAATGCTTTAAATCTGTTAAAGATAAACCCCTAACCAGGTAACTCTGAGATCCTTTATTAAATTGTCTGTGTAGAGCACAGTTTGTGATAAGCTTTCATACCTACCAGAAATGGTTTGCTCTGAACATGTTGCAGATGGTTCTAGAGGTTTTAATTGGGGTACTTCCTGTCTGAGAGTTGCAACGGATAGTTACACTTAGAGATAAAGAGTACTTCAATTGTTGGATAATCTCTTTTTTAGAATAAAATTACAAGTTTCCACAGGTTTTCATATATATATGTATATATGAATATATATATATATATACTATGTATGTATTATGGTGGCTAATAAAACTGAAAAATTCTGTTTCAGGGAGTGGTCAAACTGATTTTGGACCTCAGCTTAAGTTTATGAATAAGCAACTTTTCACAATTGTTGCTTGGGATCCTCGAGGATATGGAAAGTCCATTCCTCCATCTCGAGACTTTCCTCCAGATTTCTTTGAGAGGGATGCAAAAGATGCTGTGGATCTTATGCAGGTAAGTCTATTCTGAGATTTTTTTTTAATTTTTTTTTTAAAGCTGTCTTTCTTAAATTTTGGGAAGGAGGAAGGTTGTTTCCAGCAGACAAGTTATGCAAAAGATGGTACAAATGAAGACTTTAGAGTGAGCAAGTACACACTATTATGGAAAATATTTTCTTCTTCCGTCTATTCTGCAAGATACATAGTGGCTCAGCAGTGGGAATTAATTATAAAGCAATATGCATTTATTCCAAGACCTGCCCTAAAAGGTTTGCAGCCAAGAACCATATAAGTTTAGGTAAAGTGTATGTTACAACCAAAGTCTATGCAGTGGTTTAATTGAAGAGATTACACTACTGAAAAGCTCTTTGAAAAATTTCTATCTAATAGAATCTTGGCATTTTGCTTTGAGCAGCCCATTTTAAGAAACATTTGATTCTAAAAATTTACCTGATGCTTTATATTTTACAGCATATTACAGAAATAGTTTTTGTGGGAAATCAAAGGGTTCCTATGACCATACCAAATCTTAATAACTAATACAACTATTGCGATTGCGAAGAATATAGCCTAAGGCTGTTATTATTTCTCCTTCTTGCAGATTTTTTTATTCAAATCTGTGTTTCTGTGTTCTTCTTTTATTCCATTCTATAAGCGCTGACACAATTTTCTGGTTTAGTTTTAACTAATATTTTGGCTTTGTTACATTAAGCTGAACAGTCTCTTTGGTCATGTTAAGAAAGCTGGCAGGGCATTCAAATTCTAAAAATATGAGACAAGATTCAGACAGTCACAATCCCACTGAATTTCTGTAATAAAAAATAACCTTTCTGAAACTCATCTGGAAATGGAAGCGCGGCCTTCCTGGTGTATTCTGCACAGTGAAACAAAATAAATCTGACAGCAGAATCGGGATTAAGACACATATTTGCCCTCTAACCTTAAAAGCAATCTCTCTGCATTGTAAATCTGCAATTTCTTCTGCTACTCTAGCAAAGCAAATAAAGATGCTGCCATGAATAGGTGACAAACTTTCAGTCTAAATGGTTGTAATCCCCTTCTTGACCCTGTTCAAATACCAGTAAATGCAAAATAGAAAACAGAGCTTTCCCCAAAGGGAATGTAATCATGTAGCTTCCAGTCAAACAGGACAGCAACCTACCAATCTCTAGAGCTGCCAAAACAAATGAGACATGGCATCCTGGGTTTTTTGAAGATGTTTCTTAATAAAGTGTATAATAACAAATTATTAAAATCTTCCCAAGCGTGGGTTGCTTGCTTCTATTTTAGCGTATTATAAAGAATAGCACAAATCCCAAGGAATCATTCCAACTGTGATATGCAGAATATAATGGTTTACATGCATCATCCAGCCTACACTCAGCTAGAAAACATATCCATATAGGGGAGCCTTCAGAACCTCTGTTCTAGTCTTCTTCAGATTCTGGTGTCTCTGCTGGAGATGTGAGTGCTGCAAGCTTCCTATGAAATAACAAAAGCTGAAATTCTGCTGAGTATTTGGCACCTTTATGCAGATGACACTGTTCTGTATCTCTGTATGTGTTCTCTGAAGGAACTTGCTTGAAATAAAAGGAGTACAATGCAAATAAGTCCACTTCCCCACACTCCACCCCAATGTCTAATGCTAGCAAAGTCAATAGCATTGAAACAATCATTAGGGAAATAATTAGTATTGATATTTAAGAAATTCTTACTCTTCAGAGCTACTGTCCTAGTGAAGGGATGAGCTTGGGCTTCTCCATGCTTTTGTAGATCAGTTGTAACTTTGGCTTGTGATACACTCCCTGTGACCCAGTTAAAACACAGAGCGCAGAGTGCTTTGTATTGCAACTCACTGTTGTATGTTTCTTCTCTCACAGCATATGTGGTCATTTGATTGCATTTCACATAGGTCTAGATGGAGGTGACTGAAGGAGATTTTGCTCACTTACAGAGTAAAGGCCGCACAAAATCCCCCACAGGATTGTGCTGTACAACCAACTTTCAAGTTATTGCCAGTATTAGGTAGAGACCTGTACTGTAAGTAGTTCAAAATTAAAGCAAACAAACATGCATACCTTATCCAACACATCTCTTGCATCACATTGTTTTTTGGAAGGCTGCAAAGGACAAATTAAATTCCTCCTGCTGGGAAGGCATCCTGAGATAACCCAAAGAATGTATCAAGATAATGGCTAGTAAACAAGAGAAATACTTCAGGCAAATAGATCTCAAATAACCTGGCATAAAGAACAAAAATTTTAATCAGTTATTCCACCCATCAACCAGCCTTGAGCTCCATAATTTGCTATTGGCCGTAAGGTAACAGTAGGAACAACATTAAAACCATAACCTTCACAAGCACTGCTGCCAGCTCTCACAACCTGCCAAGACACCAGTAATCCTTCAGCAGCACAATAATGGAAGTTGGTCACAGATAACTACTGTTTCAGCAGACCAGGGCCAACTGGTCAGCTACTAAAATTCATAATTCTCTCTTTTCTTGCTGTCAGCTCTTACTTTACTTGACCTTGTCTTTCCCCTACCTTATTTCTTTTCTGTTTAGTAATTATAGCTCAGCAGAGTGAAATCTAAAATTGCTCAACACTACAGTGAGCAGTATAGCAAGGAACAAGCCAAAACCAGAAAAGCCTTATAGGGATAGAAGTTTGCTAAATATCGAGCTGACTGATAGCTATGCCTCACTTG
Source organism: Oxyruncus cristatus (assembly GCA_013399855.1). NCBI lineage: Eukaryota > Metazoa > Chordata > Aves > Passeriformes > Cotingidae > Oxyruncus > Oxyruncus cristatus. The sequence goes on along the minus strand of VXAY01004333.1, from coordinate 419,767 downwards.
AGCATCAAGTTTACAAGCAGACTAGAAGCTTCTTTTTTTCGCTCTGTAGTTGTTTCTCTCATTGCCTGCATTTTTTGCTTTCTTCTGTCCCAACAATGTACTGGACTTCCTAAGACACCAAGCACCAGAGAAACTCATTCAGCTAACTTGCTTCTTTTCCTACAGAAGTACACTATCTTCCTTAATCACATCTAAAAGGCTGCAAAACAAAACCAAAAAATACTTTGAAACCTTTATATTTGCTTGTGAATGAGTTCACAAAGTGAAGTTTCTATATGCAAAACTACAAATATCGCTTAATCATTGGACGTTGTCGCTGTACAACCTTCAGATGCATTTGCTCCTGAGTGCCTTTACCTTCCCCACTCTTTGCCCACTGAACATAACAAACACAAAATCCTCTCTCCTCTTGCTCTAGTACCCTCTATCACATGTTCTGATTTATGAGGAAACGAGAGTTTCAAATTCTAGTGGAAAGCATTACCACACAATCATAGAATATGCTGAGTTGGAAGGCAGCCATCAGGATCATTGAGTGCAATTCCTGGCCCTGCACAGATTCCCAAGAATCACACCATGTGCCTGAGAGCGCTGTCTAAATGCTTCTTGAACTCTGTCAGGCTTGGTGCTATGGCCACTTCCCTGGGGAGCCTGTTCCAGTGCCCAACCACCCTCTGGGTGAAAAAAATTTTCCTGATATCCAGCCTAAACCGCCCCCAATTCAGCTTCATGCCATTTCCTCAAGTCCTGGCACTGGTCAGAATGAATTAAGGTCTTGGTTGTTGTATTTTTTTGCCCTGAGCCTTCCTTTTCGAGGAGGAGGAATTTCATTATTAATGTTTTGAATTGCAATTCATCATGAAGTAACATTTAAGATATACACTTAAAAGCTTCAGAAAATGTGAATTAGCCACTAAAACTTGATACAATCCTTTAGGAAATACTTCAAGCATTTTTTGGTTGTTACAGAGCAGATTATTTTTTTATCTCAGCTAGCATCAGTAAATTAGATCACTGGGTTCCATTTTTTTAGTCTTACGCTTTTCTTTTTCTTAAGTTTAGCTTGATCTTAGATTACCTACCATCCACACTGTGATAGTCTTTGCCAACTTCATACCAAGAGAATCCACAGATTCTTCATACCGTCAGGCTCTCTGGAAGGTCTTTATTCTCCATTGTAAATAAACATTTCTTTTCTTTTTTTTTTTGAGTGCTTTTTTAAATGCATCAAGATTCTAATTAGGACTACTGCCTGTTTCATAAAAGAGTTTATAGAAAATTGAAATGGTGGTGGGTGTAATGTATTGTTTTCTAAACAGTTGACCTTCTCTCTAGTATTTTTATGTATAGCAGGAACGTTATACTTTCTAAATATGGGTTGTTGTATTAGTTCAACTATGTAGTGTTGTATCTAAAACTGTATGTTAATTTTCAAGAAATATTTGATGTTTGCTTGTAAAACCAGCTGATGATTAGCATATAACTTTCTTGTCTAAATCAAGGCACTAAAATTTAAGAAGTTCTCCTTGCTGGGGTGGAGTGATGGTGGAATCACAGCACTCATTGCAGCTGCAAAGTATCCAAATCTTATCCACAAGTTGGTTGTCTGGGGAGCAAATGTCACCGTTACTCAAGAGGATGTGAGAATTTATAATGGTATGTACAAACTGAATATTGTACCCTAAATGAATTATTTTAATTTCTTCTTGACCCAAGAGTCTTAGTCTTGTAATAGCTAAGTGGAGACAGAGTTGAGGATGCAACAAACCTAAAGAGACAGGACATGAAATTCACTACATTGCTAAGTATAGAGGTAGATTAAAGTTATAGTGAAAAACTCCCTAACAATTACTCTAGGGGTAATCTAATAGATTTTTTAACAAGTCCTCAGCAACTTACACAGCGAAAAAGTGTAAGTTATAATGGTAGTTTTCAGAAAGTCAAATTTTTGTTGCTATAACAAATTCCTAAAAATAAATTCCAAATAATACTGTTGACCCCAGGTTTGATTTCTTTTCTCACATCTTGCGCAACCTTTAAACAAGATCCACAGATAATCACTAGGCTAGCACATAACAGCTTTTGCCTCTAGGGCATGTATAATAATATATAGAGAGAGTAGGAAAACAAGTTCATAACTTACCTATTAAGTTCAGGAAGCAAATGAATCATTCAAGTTAGTGTCCCAAGATGCCTTTATAATTTGAATTCCTTTAAAGTTAATTATTGTCATTACAAAATCTTTGCAAGGTAAAGAAACCTGGGATTTCTGATCCTTATTCCACTCATATGAAATAGAATCTGATCACTTCTTTCTATAAAGGAAAACAGCAAAAAAACTGGTAGTGAATTCAGAAAGGGAACATAGAAATTAAGAGTTAGCCATGGAGGCTCTCAACACATATAATTTCATTGTAGTGACTGGAGTTTGATTTATACCAGCTAGGAAATCTGACTAGCTTCAACTAAATTACAAGTGTATGTATTACACATGTGTATTTACCTCACCTATATTGAAACACTTTCAGTGGTGGTAATAGTAGTATACTTTTTAGTTCAGAAAGCAAAATGCTTTTTAGCTCTGTAAAAGTGCTGCTTTATTTCTTTACATGTTTTTGTATTTATGAAATTTTTATTATATAAATATGAAGTGCATATCAGTATCAGACAACAGGCTAAAATGTAAAAATAAATAAATAAATAAACAAACAGATAAATTAAGTCCTACTTCACATGGAGCACCCACTGCAATGCTGACCTTTGGCCTCTTTGTGTACTGGTGCTTTCAACATCTCTGGGTGATGGAGCTCAGAGAATAGCAGCACAGGTCTTCTACAAATGGCTCATCAGTGCATCTCAGCTGCAGTGGAGGGTTTCATAGCAGAGAGCAGTGTTTATTTAATATCTATGTCCTTTCAACATTGGCTTCTCCCTTCTCTTTATAAATTGAGGCCAGCCACAAGGATAAAACAGTAGATTCCAAATGGGAAACAGCTGTTCAGTAACACCTAGCCTGGAGTGAGCAAACTCATTTCCAATCAGATGTTGTTATAAAACGCTTTCAGTCACTGCTACCTTTGTCATTTGGCCGGACAGGTTCTGTTTGTTAATTAACACCTCACTCATTTCTTCCCCAAATTCCCATTTGAAAACAATTAAAAGCTTTGCTAGTGGCATATATGCTGTTTGATGATTCAGTAAGTTCAGGCTCTCTGCCATACCAGCTTTGTTTCAGGCTTTATTGGTACAAAGCTGTACACCTGAAATACAGTTTAGTGAAAGTCACCCATTTGGACTTAAGTTTGTGAGCACTACTGAAAATTCTAGAGGGGAAAAAAAATAGGTAAATCTGATAAATAAATGACTAGACTGTCAGATTATTTGTACAGCTTTAGCCAGCCTGCCATGAGTCACAGAACTCTACTAAGTAGAATCACTTGTTTTTCTGTAAGATCATGATGGCAAATGTGCCATGATGTCAGCCTGCTGGAATGCCTTAGTAAGAGCTTCCTTCCTCTGAGAACTGGTAGGAGCCATGGAAGAACTTCCATCCACAAGCCAGTGCAAAAGGCTAAAGGATATAAAAAAGAACTGCCAGTTCTGGCATGCTGATATAAAACAGTCCCATTTTTATACACAAGGTACCTCCTTGAGCTTATCTTCTGAAAGCCCTCCAAAAAGGACAATCAGAAGTTTTAGAAATGAGGCCTTTGATTATAATTTTTTTCTGTTGTTCCTTGTGACCATAATGACAAGATGGTCCTTCACAACTCAGAAGACCCCAGCAGAGGTTGCACAACCCTCTCTTTTATACCGTTTTGATACTATGAATTATTTAAAACCATTCATTACAGTTTCAAGTTTGAAAGACATATTTGCAGTCTGGTTTGAAAACATCCTCATATTAGGTGTTGCCAGTGCTGGGTTGTATCTTGTTGCTGGAAAAGACTTAACGTATTTCAATGTTATTTTATGTAGGCATCCGAGATGTTTCAAAATGGAGTGAAAAGGTCAGGAAACCACTGGAAGAGATGTATGGACATAACTACTTTGCAAAAACCTGTGAGGCTTGGGTAGATGGAATATCTCGCTTTGCTGAAAATTCAGATGGTAAGGCTTTTACAATATTGAACTGAAGCAATTCTAGTAGCAGTTCTGGATAAAGATCTAACGGTGCTCGCAGTAGCCAGTAAAGAAAGGACTCTGCATATGGCATTAAAAGCTATGTCTGACACACTCAGGGATAAAGCAATTACTTTGTAGATGGTTCACAGAACCAGCAAGATACAGGAGGAAAACACATTTATGGAAAACATTAGCTGATGAGTCTCTCCTCTTGTTCCACCACAAAACTGCATTATCAAGTCATTGCTTTTGTGCAGACTGAACAGGAGAGATTCTGCTTAAGCAGAATCTTCTCCTTTACTGTCTCAGTGTCAAAGGATTATCTCTTGGTGACACTGTTAAGATATCCCAAAAGCGTGTTCTTTCCCGTTTTTACAAACCAGAGCTAAAGAACTCTTTCAAACCTAGAAGCATATGAGTTAAAAAAGAAGCAATGTCAGATTTTGAGAACTCAGAATTAAAAAAAAAGGCACATTTAAAAACCACTATTGACATATCTTAGTTGTTTAAAAAAATTTTAAAAAGTAGTTGAACTAGACAATATAATTGTGTATCTCTGCAGATTTCTGCAATTACTCTACATAGACATTTTCAGCCCAGGCTATAAATAATGATCTACAGTTCTGCTTTAATTCAGAGGAAATTTCTTTTAATGTGCTTAAAGCAGAAATACATAATACATAAAAAAAAGGAGTTTGTAACTCTTTAACACATTTTCCCATAGCGCTCATACTGAAAGACAAAAGTGACATACATTAACAGGCAGCAGATACTACAAGGAAAACCTTGCTTCATTTCATTTTTTTTTTCATAAATTTTTGCATAGAATCTTCATGGGACTAGAATTTCTCCAAGCAGAGAGATGTAACAAATTATGATCTGAAGTTATTTTACCCTTTCTAGAATGCATCTCCTTAAAACTAGTTTTTTCTGAAGTGCAAAGCCCAGGCTGGTGAAACTGGCTGTGGCATCCTTTCACTGGCTGCACATGCCTCAGACACTAAGAGATGAAGTAACTATGAAAAAGAAGCCACGTAAGATATGGAGACATGTAATAAGAAGCTGAATTATCTGGCTGTTGAAACTGGGTCAGATATTGAGAGAAGACTAACATTTGCCAAAAGAGTTGAGCAGCTGTTAGACTGCAGATTTTTTCCAGGGGAGAACAACATACAAGCCTCCTTGAAATTAAAGTTAAGACACTGAAACAAAGGTGCAGATACAACAGATATAAGAAAAGGGGTTAATAAAACCCATCAGAGAGAAAAGGAGGACAGCAAAGCTTACGCTGGTCAAAAACTCAACTCAGGGTCGTTTTAAGAAGTAGACATTTGCCCTAAATGGGACAGCTTTTAGCTTGAAGTGTCGTAAGAAATGAACTTTTAGAAGGAGCCAACACTTAATGAAACTAAGTTGCACAAAGTTGCAAAATCCAGGAGTCTTGCTGCTGTTACATGCTTTACTAGGAAATAACTGCCAACTATGACCTTAGATAGCCTAAATTGACTTGTTCTGAAAATCATTGAACATTTCTGCAGGTGTTAGAGGACTGTGGGTGAAATGTTCTAAATGAAAATATTTAACCAGTAGAACTGCAAACTAAGACTCTATAAATAAGGAAGCAACTGGGAGAAATCTGTGAAACAGCCTCTGACTTTAAAGCTGAGGAAAGTGTGTGTGTATGAGCATTAACCTCACAGCTGTTGGTAGCTGCAAGGAGACAGCTACATATAGGACAAAGTTAGCTCAAAGAGAAATGGAACATGAAACTCATCAAGGATGTGTTGCCCAAATATTCCTTTGTGAGAAGTTAAGCAATGAGTTTGGAGAACTTTGGCAATGAGTTTGGATACTGGGTTACTAAGGGATAAGGAAAAAAGAAAGGGGGGAAAATTCAGAAGAGTCTTTAAGCAAAAGCATTAAAATTACTTCTAATGAGATTAACAACTAGTAAGCGTAAAATTATTCTTGAGGTTCTGAATGGGTAGGGAAAATAAACTTTGAATAGTTTTAGTATAATTTGTATTGAATGGCTGTGCCCTTGTATTGGGTTTGCAGGGCCCGGTTTTGGTAGCGGAGGGGTGCCTACAGGAGTGGCTTCTGTGAAAAGCTGCTAGGAGCTTCCCCCATGTCTGGCAGAGCCGATGCCAGACAGCTCCAAGATGGACATTCCACTAGCCAAGGCTGAGTCAATCAGAAATGGTGGTAATGCCTCTGTGATAACATATTTAGGAAGGAAAAAATGTTATTGCAGCCAGAGAAGAGCAGAGTGAGATTGTGTGAGAGGAGCAACTATGCAGACACCTATGCAGCAACTATGCAGAGTCAGTGGAAAAAGAGGGTGAAGAAGTGCTCCAGACTTCAGAGCAGAGATTCCCTTGCAGTGTGTGATGAAGACTATAGCGAGGCAGGTTGTGCCCCTGCAGCTCATGAAAGTCAACTGGAGTGCAGAGATTCACCTGCATCCCGTGAAGGAGACCCATGCCAGAGCAAGTGGATGCCTGAAAGGAGGGTGTGAACATACGGAAAGCCCATGCTGGAGCAGGGACCTGCAGACCTATAGAGAGAGGAGCCCACCCTATAGCAGGTCTCCTGATAGGATTTGTGACCCTGTTGGGACCCACAATGAAGCAGGCTGTACCTGATTGTACCCTGTGGAAAGGTGACCCATATTGGTGCAGTTCATGGGAAACTGTTGCCCATGGGATGGACTCACGCTGGAGAAGTTCGTGGAGGCCTGTCTCCCATGGGAGGGACTCCACTCTGGAGCACGAGGACTCTTCTGGAGCAGTGGCAGAAACAACTGACCCTAACCCCCACTCCCTGTCTCCCTGCACCCTGTGGGGTAGGAGGTAGAGCTGGGAAGGATTTTCTAAGATTTGTTTTACTTCTCATTATCCTGCTCTCAGTTCATTAGTAACAAATTCCATTAATATCTCAAAGTTCAGTCTATTTTGCCTGTGATGGTATTCGGTGAGTCATCCCTCCCAGTCCTTATCTCAACTCATGAACCTTTCATTTTATTTTCTCTGCCCTGTCCACTTGTGGGGGGAAGTGAGAGTGGCTTTGGTGGGAGCCTGGCACCCAGCCAGGGTCAACCCACTACATCATCACAGACAGCAAAGGGTCTGGGAGGTGCAACAGGCCTGAGTACAACCCAAGTTAACTTGTTCATAGAAGTAGCAAATCTTGTAAGCTGACGACCTGTGTAACAAAATGCAGCATTAAGACCAGGGCTGTAAGACTCTAAGGCTGAAAAGAACAAAGCCAGGAAGCAGAGGGATGTGGCTTTGAAGAATCAAAGAGAGCCTGGGGGAAATGTGGAACAGAGGTACTTCATTCTCTTTCTCCTTTTGTGCTAGTATCCATTAATGATGCAAATTGCAATGAAGTAACATTCTGGAGAAAGGTATGTTAACTGTAGTCCTGCTTACCTAGTTCAGTAGATTAATCGCACAGTATCAACAAGGAGAGGAAATAGCTAGAACCCAGTGGAGTTCAGAGTCCTCTACAAAAGCAGTTTCAGTCTTTCATACAATTTTAAAATAAAGTGTGACCTTCATTTATTTTTCTCCCTAGGTAATATCTGCCAACAGTTGCTGCCAGATATTAAATGCCCCACATTTATAATTCATGGTGAGAAAGACCCTTTGGTCCCACAGGCTCATGCAGAATACATTCATAAGCACATCAAAGGCTCTCGGTAAGTTATATGATGGAGTTTTTATAAACCATTGTTGAAGAGATGAAGCAGTTCAAACTCACAGTGTTTTTTTTTTAAAAAAAGTATTTGGACAAGTTGTCTCTGCCACAGAGCTATTCTAAACATCCCTAGCAAGTTACAATGCAAACAGTGTAGCTGAACCTTTCTTGCAATATAAAAAGTACAGCATTTTAATAAGCTCCTTCCTAAAGCCCTCTGAGAGAAACCAAGTTCCTTTTCCTCTTTTGGCTAGTCACACAGAACCAGCACTCCCCAATATTTATCAAAACAAGCAAATTTCTGCTTTAGTTGTTGTGACCATTGCATTCTTTTTGCTGGAAGAGACCTCATTTCTGTGCCGTTCAGTAGAACAGGTAACTTAGATGATATGAATGGGGAGAGATTCCCAGTTATTAGAGAGAAAAACACAGGATGTCTGTTTGCTCTGCCTTGCTAATGTGAACCACAACCTCGAAGACTTTATGTGTCCAACTGCCCCATGAATTTTCAGTGTTTTTAAGAAAAGCAGAATAAAAAAAAAAAAGTGCAACTGTTCTCCGAGATATTACTTTATCAACAAGAAAAACCTGAGGGTACCATGTGCTTCATGTGTGCTGTGGTTTTATCCCACAGAGCAACTAAGTAACAATCAACCCCTCACCAGTGGGATCAGGGAGAGAATCAGATGAGTAAAAGGAAAAAACTCGTATTGAGAATAAGACAGTTTAATAGGTAAAGCAAAAGCTGCACATGCAAGCAAAGCAAAGCAAGGACTTAACTCACTGCTTCCCATAGGAAGGCAAGTGTTCAGCTGTCCCCAGGAAAGCTGGACTCCATCACACATAACAGTTACTTGGGAAGACAAACATCATCAACTTCAAACATCCCCCTTCCCTCTTCCCTCAGCTCTATATGCTGAGCATGATGCCATAGGGTATGGAATATTCCTTTGGCCAGGTGTGGTCAGCTGTCCCAGCTGTGTCCCCTCCCAACTCCTTGATAGTAAGGAGTACAAGAATCAGGAAAGGCCTTGACACTGTGTAAGTACTGTCCAGCAATAACAGAAACATTTCCATACTATCAACACTGTTTTCATCACAAATCTGAAACATATCCCCATAACAGCTGCTGTGAAGAAAAATTAACTCTATCCCAGCCAAAACCAACACAGTTTGAAAATTCCAGAAATGCTTCCTATAAAAAGCTGGGATTCTACCAGCTGAATTTTCTTCACAAATTTGCACACAAATGCAAGAATTGTATTACTACTTACAGACTGTGATGATTAGCAGTAGAGAACACAAGTAGCGGGGGGGGAAAAAAACCCAGCCACCAAGCACATTTTTATGAATGTAGAACGTAGGGAACTGTTTTATTGGTGTCATCTCTGTGCAAAAATGAGTGATACAATTATCTCAAAGTCAGCCCTGCTGATCATAGGAATGCATTATGTCACAGGAAAGATAAGAACAAGAGACCTTCCTAACAGTCACATGCAGGTGTTTCATTCCCTGTCTGCCAGTTACTTACTCCTATGTGGCCTGCTCAGAACACCTATCATCCTTTTTGGTTTCACTGAGCTCCAAAATGCTCCAGATGCTGATTGAGCCAAGTCATGACAAAAGCTAGGCAAGGATCTGATAGCTTCTTTTTGGAAGACAAGCCAAAAAGGAAGCACTGTTAGAAATTGCCATCCAGTAAAATGTAAAACAGTGATTCTGTGCCTGTCTTTGTGCTGAAGTGCTCCCCTGTATGCATATCTCTCAGAAAAGAAACCAGACTAATGATATTCTCAGAAATTAATGCTTGGGTACATGGTCCCCTTCTTCTCTGGTTGCACTGGAAATGACATGTTCCATTGTGAAGCAGAAGGAAAACCTTAAATTTAGCACATTCTCAGTAACACATGTTTCTATCATCAGCTTTTCTTACCTTGATTTTTATCCAGTAGTAAAGTAGAAAAAGCTTTTTCTGATCTGTAATGCAGATACATTTCTTGTTTCTCTTATGGTAGAAGAGTGTGCCATCACTCTGCCTTTGCATGGTATGGCTGGAGTTAGGTAGCATTACAGTAGAAGGAAATGTTAACAGCAGTAGAAAATAGCATAGACAGTGATATAGGTTTGTGCAGCTGTGCTGCTTAGTCTTTGAAGAAACAGACTCAATGTTTCTTTTTTTCAGACAAGGTATGCTAGAAAAGCTGGGTACATTCACATCCTATTGCTCTTTTCCCAAAAAAAAAACCCAAAAACAAAACAGCACTTGTCACCACCAAAAGATTGATCCCCCTTGCTGTAGTAAGACACGCAGGCAACAACATACCAGTCAGAATGGCTTTAGCTCTGTTGAAACTGCTTAGTATATGGTAGAATAAAACAACTTAAAGAATTTCCCACCTCCACGTAAAGAAGTGGACATACCTGATGTATAAAGTTTGTCTCAGATAGAAAGCAATAGTTAGTAGCATTTTAGCATGTCACAGATATCCCAAGATCTAACCTTCTTAGCAGCTACCACTTCTAAGCTTTTGTTATAATCAAAGAAGGAAGTTCTGACTTCCCTTTTACTGTAATGAATGGTATTAGTTTTGGATTGTCTTCTTGCAGAAAGATTAGACAAACACTAACTAAGTTTGAGTTGTGACAAGAACTCTACATTTCTGTAGTGATCTCTTCAATGTGTTCACTGCCCAGCACAACTACCGTTCTGTGAGAGACAAAAGTGCTCAGGTACTTCACATAACCTGAGAGCAGGTTACATCTTTGAAAGGTATCTTCTTTGTAGATCACAGAAAAGGCTTCTAGAAACTGGGCAAAATTTGTTTTAAGCTTATTTTATCCTCCTCAATGTGGGGCAATTGGTATGCCTGTTGCTTCAACTGTTGCTGTGGTTCACATTCTGAACCAAATACCTAGGGACAGTACTTGAGTATTACTTCAGTTCCTTATTGGGTAACCAAGAGCAAGGAAAAGGCAACAAGTATTTTGATTACCTATACTCATGGAATAAAACACATAATCTGTGTTTGATTTTGTTCCTCTTTTAAGGTTGCTTCTGATGCCAGAAGGAAAGCATAATTTACACCTGCGTTTTGCAGAGGACTTCAACAGACAAGTTGAAGACTTCCTACGCTGACTTGAACTGTAAAACAGGTTAGAGGTGCTTGTCCTTTGACTCATTTAGGAGCTTCAGATGGCTTTCCATTTTCATTCAATTTATAGGTGGGACTGAGTCCTGTAAGAAAAAAACATTAAACACATTTGCATGAGAAGCATATGTCTTGAGAATACGTAAGCCTCAGTGAATCAGAGCACACCACTGTGCTGCAAGATTTCTGACATCTTTAAACTTACTTGTTGCCACGCAGGCTGAGCAGCTGTTCTTTGTCCAATAGAAGTGTTAAGAAAGACAGAAAACGTGATCTAGAATACATGCCTTTATGTGTTCCTAACATTAAAGGACAAAAAACATTGTGATAATTAGAATTCGGAACTGTTACATTGAGAAACCTGCCAAAGTTACAAGTGCTGAGAAGATAATTGGGTATACAGTTTCTAGAAAACATGCTTCACCACCACAATCAGAAGTCATTCAGTATGCATGCCTGCTTTACAGAAGTTCTTTTGATACCAGTGGACTTAAGCTTCATCCTCCTCCCCTTCCTCTTCAAACTCCCCCTGCTCATCAGCAGTGGCGTCCTGGTATTGCTGGTATTCAGAGACCAGGTCGTTCATGTTGCTCTCTGCCTCCGTGAACTCCATCTCATCCATGCCCTCGCCCGTGTACCAGTGCAAGAAAGCCTTGCGCCGGAACATGGCCGTGAACTGCTCCGAGATCCTCTTGAAGAGCTCCTGGATGGCCGTGCTATTGCCGATGAAGGTGGCGGACATCTTGAGGCCACGCGGGGGGATGTCGCAGACGGCCGTCTTCACGTTGTTGGGGATCCACTCCACAAAGTAGCTGCTGTTCTTGTTCTGCACGTTGAGCATCTGCTCGTCCACCTCCTTCATGGACATGCGGCCCCGGAAGATGGCGGCCACCGTCAGGTAGCGCCCGTGGCGGGGGTCGCAGGCGGCCATCATGTTCTTGGAGTCGAACATCTGCTGCGTCAGCTCAGGCACCGTCAGGGCGCGGTACTGCTGGCTGCCGCGGCTGGTGAGAGGGGCGAAGCCCGGCATGAAGAAGTGCAGCCGGGGGAAAGGCACCATGTTGACCGCCAGCTTGCGCAGGTCGGCGTTCAGCTGGCCGGGGAAGCGAAGGCAGGTGGTCACGCCGCTCATGGTGGCCGACACCAGGTGGTTGAGGTCCCCGTACGTGGGAGTGGTCAGCTTCAGGGTGCGGAAGCAAATGTCATACAGGGCCTCGTTGTCAATGCAGTAGGTCTCGTCCGTGTTCTCCACCAGCTGGTGCACAGAGAGGGTGGCATTGTAGGGCTCCACCACCGTGTCCGACACCTTGGGCGAGGGCATCACGCTGAAGGTGTTCATGATGCGGTCGGGGTACTCCTCCCGGATCTTGCTGATGAGGAGGGTGCCCATCCCAGAGCCTGTGCCTCCACCCAACGAGTGGGTCAACTGGAAGCCCTGGAGGCAGTCACAGCTCTCCGACTCCTTCCTCACCACGTCCAGGACAGAGTCCACCAGCTCAGCGCCTTCCGTGTAGTGCCCCTTGGCCCAGTTGTTGCCAGCCCCGCTCTGACCTGCAGGGCAGACCACAGGCGAGGTGCCACATTAGCGCCCCAGGGACAAACAGACACGATGCCACTTTCCCCTTCCCCAGAGGCTCCACCCTTCACTTCCCTCCCCGCTCTGCCACTGGGATTCAGGTCCCCCAGGCTCATTTGCATGCTTGCTCCGAGTCTTTTCTGTGTGTTGAGTTCCCACTCCGGGACTTCTGCATCCCACGCTCACTCACCAAAGACAAAGTTGTCAGGACGGAAGATCTGTCCAAAGGGGCCGGAGCGCACAGAGTCCATGGTGCCAGGTTCCAGGTCCACGAGGATGGCACGTGGGACATACTTGTTACCTGTGAGAGGAACCAGCACCAGCATTACAGCCCCTGGACTAAGCAGCCAGTGTCACAGGAGCCCTGATGTTCTCATCTACCTCCCCACACTTCACTGGAGAGACACACTGTCTCAATCAAGACTGTGTTATCAGTGCCTTTCTGAGAACAAAGGTCTCTTAGAGGAGTCACTGGCAGATGACAGCTCTTGTTCAGGGATTTTTCCAGCCTCAATGAACTGACATGCCTGCCCCATTTGTTTAAGGACATCTGAGGAATCAGGCACACTTACCAGCAGCTTCATTGTAGTAGACATTGATCCTCTCCAGCTGCAGTTCACTGTCCCCATGGTAGCTGCCTGTGGGATCAATGCCATGCTCATCGCTGATGACCTCCCAGAACTAGAAGAAATTTTTGAAAAATGGCAATTAGCTATTTCCAGTGCCAGTGGGAACAGCTGGCCAGTGCCAATCACACACACCAGTGCAGTCTGTGCATGCCGTGGCCCTGACCACTCCCTTGCATTGCAGGGCAGCTGCTGGGCAGGAAGGTGAGTCAGTGCTCAAGGGCTTCACTGGCCACAGCAGCTGAATTAACGGAGGGCAGACAAGAAGGCAGGGCACTGAAGTACAAGTTAATTTGTTTGTAGCTCGTATCCAGAGGGTGACCTCCCTGGGTATCTCAGTTTGTCCTCCTCCCATTGTCTAGCAGTGGCTTAAGACCCTGTAGCCACTACAAGATGGCAACACCTGCACACCGTCGGTGGAGGCGGGTAATCCATGGCACTGACACATCTCCCGTTTCCTCCCTCGGGAGCCGGCGCCGTGGCTGCAGAGGGGCGAGGCAGCGAGGGGGTTTCCGCGGCTGCCTGCGGGAAGCCACAGCAGCGCCGGCCCGGGGTGCGGGCACATCCCAGCCTGCGCCCAGCCCCGCGCCGCCTCACACCGCCGGGGACAGCGGGCACAGGGGCAGGAACCGCGACGCCTTAGCAAGTTACCCCGGGGCGCTTTTCGTTTCGGGACGGAGATGCGCGCTACCCGCGGGGTGCGAGCCGGGGGCAGCGCCCCGCTCCCCGCGCCGTCCGTACCTTGGCGCCGATCTGGTTGCCGCACTGCCCAGCCTGGATATGCACTATCTCACGCATGGTGCCTGTCTCCGAAGCTGCTGTTCCTACCGCCTCCTTCGCCGCCCGCTCCCGCACTCGGCGCTGCGGTG
>VXAY01004333.1:392051-405676 GCA_013399855.1 Oxyruncus cristatus | reverse complement strand
CGCAGCCCCTTAAATCGAGCGCCGCGCCCCGCCCCGCCGCTGACGCGGGGCGGGAAGGGCGCGGGGCGGGCCGGGCCCGCTCATTGTCTCCCGCGTCCCGCTCGGCCCTGCGGCCGGCCAGCGGTGGGTGCGGGTCTTGGCGGGGGTGTGGGCGGCAGGCAGCCTGCGGCCCTCTCACACGCAGAACGCCGCGGGTTTGAGGCGCTGGAGGAACCTCGCCTTCAGCCGTCAGGGGGAAGGGCCGGAATCGGACATGGCATGGCACATCTTGGGGTGAAACAGTGAAAAAGGAAAACGAAAGCACCTGACTCCTCTGTGCACACCTGTTGGAACTCGTCCCCGTGCTTCCTTTGCCTCTACCACGCTGCAGTAGCAAAGCACGTGCTGCTATGTTTTATTAGCACCCTCAAGCCTGTATTTCTAGCTCAGGCCTGATTAATAATTTTTCAATATGTTTTAAGCACAAGATCGATTTTTTCCATAGCTCAGGCACCTGAAACAAGCAGGGATAGGGTGACGATGTCAAAGCCCACCACCGCTTTCAAGCAGCACAACTCTGTTTTAGATAGTGCTGCTAAACCTGTACTTGTGGAGTTCCAGTTTCAGTGACACAGAGGACTGGCATGAGCTTTTATGCTGATACTAAAGAATGCTTTTTTTTCTGCTTTTTTTATCCAGCAGTGATAGCAGTTTAGCACCCATCCAAATGGGATATCTTTTTTTTTTCCTATAAGTGAAGTTATGTTATGTCTTACCAGACACCTGCCATACACATCTCATTTTGGAAAATTTTGGATCCTGCTCCTAGCATCTCTGCTTGATCTCTCATAGGAAAAAAATGAGCTAAGTATATCTCTCATAGGAAAAAAATGAGCTAAGTATATGGTGGGTAACTAAGGGTAGAGGGACTGTTCAAGAGCAACAGTGAGAATACAACTGAACCAACAGGGATACACACCTGTATCTGCACTGCTTCCAAAGATGTTTTCTGAAACAAATTTCAGCAGGGTCTGTAATGGATTGTGGAGAAACTATTGAACTTGACTATAGAACGTTTATTGATTCACAGCAGTAAATTTTTTAGAAGTGAAAGTAGCTTTGCCACACAGCGGGCCAAACTATTGAGGACAGCTTTACACTAGCACAAAGGAAGGGAGATAGCTCACAATCAAGCAAGGAAGTGGTGGAACAGGTTGGTAAAGAGGATGCAAAATGATGTACCTTGTATTCAGTATAACGGAGCTGGTAGGGGTTGGCCTCAAGCACAGTATTAAAGTGCCAAGGGGGACAGCGTGGTAAGGCAAGCTCTCAAACTTTTCCCAAGCATCAACAGGCTCAGCACAGTTAACACTGTTTATTTTGTTAAGGCTTTTGAACTGTCTCCTATAACATCCCCATAGGCCAACTGATGAAGTATGGCCTAGATAAACAGACAAGTGAGATGGAGTGAAAACCAGCTGAACTGCCAAGCTGAAGGGCTTGAGATCAGCAACACAGAGTTCAGAAGCCAGCCACTGGTGGTGTACCCCAGTGATTGATCCTCAGCCAACACCATTTAACTTCTTCATTAGTGACTTATATGGCAAGAGAGTGCACCCTGAGCAAGTCTGATGATGATACAATACTGAGAGGAGTGGCAGATATGCCAGAGGGTTGTGCTGCCATCCAGAGGGAAAAGGGCTGACAGGAACCTCATGCAATTGAACAAGGGGACATGCAAGGGCTACTTCCTGTACCTGGGAAGGAACAACTCCCTGAAACAGTACATGCTGGGGGTCACACAGATGGGAAGGAGCTTGGCCAAAAAGGACCTGGAAAGCCTGGTGTACACCAAGTTGAATATGAGTCAGCAGTGTGCCCTTACAGGAAAGGTGTCCAACAGCATCCTTGACTGTATAAGGAAGATTGTACCAGCTGGACAAGGAAGGGGGTAAGCTGTGGTGAGGCACATCTGGAGTTTTACTGGTTCCCCAGTACAAGAGACAGATGGGCTTATTGGAGTGAGTCCAATGAAAGGCCACGAAGGTGGTTAAGGAACTAGAGCATCTGGGGCTGAGAGCTGGGACTGATTGTCCTGGAGAAGGCTCAGGGGATTCTTATCAGTGTGTATAAATACTTGATGGGAAGCAGTAAAGAAGATGGAGCCAGGCTCTCCTCAGTGGCATACAGGTGAGGCAATGGGCACAGACTGAAATACAAGAAATATAAAGATAAGAAAAAAAACACTTTGTTCTGGTACAGGTTGTCCAGAAAGATTGTGGAGTCTCCATTCTTGGAGATATTCAAAACCCAAGTGGACACAACCCTGATTAACCTGCTGTAGCTGACCCTGTCAGGCAAAGGAAAGGACTAGATTAGGTGATCCCAGAGTTGTCCAACCTCAACAATTCTGTGATTGTATGAAAGGGAGAGGGAGGCTGTATGTGACCAGAAACACTAGACAGTTTATTCATCTCACTGTCACAGTATATTATAACATTATATTGCAGTTACAACTCTTTCAGAACCAGCAGATTTTTGCAAAGGTGAGGCAATAATTGATATGGTAAGTCATACCACTATCAAGAAGAAAGCCAGAATGATCAAAGTTGTTTACATATTGCTCAGATTAGCTGTGCTTAACACAATATAAATCAATGCATAATGTCACCAGTTTCACTCATTTTTTTTTTTCATCTATGGCAAGAAATACTAGTGGCTAAAGAAATACCATATCTTTGCTTGGCATTTGTCTGCTGTGACCTTGGAAAAGTACTTTGATCATATTTTCAAAAGTAGCTCTCAGTTTGCTCCAGTGAATTGACTTGCTTATCAAGTGTGGTTCCTTTCCTTCCCTAGTGCAGAAATCTCATCTGCTGTGAAATGTCACATGCACAGATTTGCTTAAGCTTTGCAACACGGGGAATTAAGTGTGGTGTTATTACGTGTGGCTTTTGCAATCACAAAATATCCAGGATTTTGCTGGCACTGAGATGTTTTCACCACGTTCAGTTGAAGTTTGTGTTCTTTGTATCCCAGCTGTTGTATTTTCCTCTGACATATTTCTTAATAACAGGTAGCCTTTGTTCCTGCTAACACAACTCATGCATATACACCTGTACTTGCTATAGGCAGAGCCCACCCTTATGGGAGGCAGCAGCAGGCAGTTACATCTTCTCACTGCCGGTGGAACTGCCACACAGCTGCACCTCTGGAATCTCTGAGGTATCCACACAGACACTGAAGAGATTTTTTGGGTGGCAAAGTATTCCTGGCAATCTACAAAGGACTAACCTGAAGCACTATGACTCCTCCTGAAGGCACCTGGACACTCCCTGAGATATCTTCTTCCTACACGCAGTGGCCTCCTAAGGCTTTATAGTTATTCCACTAAGGATTCTATTAGGAAACTAATTCTTAGATGCTAAAGCACTGATCTGTCTGTAGATTCCCACTGGTTTTTTTGGGGGGGATATAGCTCCAGGTTTTAAATTGAGTACCCAAAGGGAAGTACATGTTTCTGTGTGCAAGTTTGCTCACCTACAGCACTGCTGAACATGCATGAACACACAGTGAAACAAATTAAATGTCAATTACTTGAATGTCAGTTCAGAACCCTCTATTGAGGCAAACACTTCAGCAAACCTTAGCTATCAATGCTATTTAAATAGGTATGGGAATTTGCTATTGCTTGGGTGGGGGTTAATATCAAAAATCTATAAGAATTCCATAATTTCTAAACGTTCATAATTGCAAGCGAAAGCCAAAACTCTCCCATTCATACAAAGGCAGAGCATGTGCCCAGGAATGCCCATAGGTCCCTCAGCAGCTGAAAGTCCTCAGGAGCCTGCTCCCTGCCTGTATCAAACCCTGCCTTCCCAGTTTCCAAGGCAACGGCAGAGCCCGGCAGTGGATGCACAAGGGAGGCAACAGGGATCCCACAACATTTTCACGTCTGTCCATGATTTCTCATTGTTTGAGAAAGAAGCACAAATGTACAAACGTGAAAGCTGCTCAAACATGCAAAATGTCTGCCCATGGCTTTATTCTCTCTTATTTGTGATGGGTGATGTCATGTATTGCTCAGGTACATATATCAGAGACTACATGACTTTTTGAGTCTTTCTGTTGGTACTCAAATGAACAGGCTCTGTTCATTATCTTATTGTTTGTCTTCTCCCTGGTAACTATGATATTCCCACCTGATGAGCACTGTCTGAGGTCACCTTTGGAACGTAACGCTTCATCATTTGCAATGTGCATTAAAATAGAAGAATATTCTGCCAACAAGAGAGTGGAATAATTGTGAAGGTGTTTTTAATGTTAGCAATAAAATACCTAAAAGGAAAATCTATTTTTATTTCAAAATTACAACCCACTGCAGGCACTAGAAGCAATTAAATATAACAACATTGAGCACGCTTTTATGAATGAGCAAAAGCAGTTTCATTGTAGAGCCCGCTACACTTGTGTTCGTTATACCTGTGTATCTGTGTGTTTGGCCAAGAACAAAAGAGGAGAGAGGATAAGCCTGTGAGAGAAAATCACATTACAGAGTAATTTGAGATGCCGTTAATTCTGAAACAACCCATGCAAATTTTGAGGGGAGAACTGTTTCTTCATGAACCTAATATTTCTGCCACACCATATGGTTTCTATAGTGAACTTAGATTATAACCTCTGAGAGTCAAGCATTTCTGTGAAAGTGGTTGTACAGGACACAGCAAATAGAACCCCACTCATCTCACTTCCAAAGGTACCATAATAAACATGATCACATGTCATAGAATGACTCCAAAAAGGGAAAAATATTTTTATCATCATCAGGCAGCAATTTGCTGAGAAGAAAGACAAAACAATACAGCCTCTCATTATTTCCTCTTGGCACACCAGATGTGATGGGGTAGCAGCCAGATGGCTCCTGCCCCTATCCAGGCTGCACCTACCTTTTAAAATTGCTCAGTAGATAAAACGCATCTGCTATTTCTACAAACTGGGTCCTCCAGTCAAGAGATGACTAAGATTCCAGAATCAATATAAATGAAATGTTGATATCACATTTTCCAGGGCAGCTTATTTCCTGCACGTCATTGAGAACAAGGCACAGATAGTGACTTTGATCTGCTAGTCACTGCTTCTTTTGTTCCTTAGCCTCCTTGCCATATCTTGCAATCCGATAGTTACTTGTAACTCACACCGACACTGAGCAAACTCTGAACTTCATCTTGCGACGTCTGCTAAGAGATGCAGTAGTTTGTGGTGGGATTACACATACATAGTTTAAATTTGCCGGGGCTGTCTGCAGGAGAATTCAGAGTGCTGCTGAACAAGGTGGCTGAATCAATTGAAGATCTTGTTTTGCTCTCTCCTGCTTCCAGCTCCCTGCCCTTTCCTCCTTCTTTGCACAAATTCTCTTTCTGACACACTCCCTAACTGAAGAAAAAGCTTCTTCCACCCTTCTAGTCTTCCGTCCCTAACTGTAGATTTTAGGGAGATGAAGAGACAGGTAGAGGGCTCAGACATTCCCTGGAGCTGCTAGAGGAAATAACAAAAGGGTAACACCTGAAGTGGGCCAAGGGGAATAGGACCACCTTTTTTAGCAGCTGGAAAATATTGAATCAGCCATGCCTATGAAAGTGGCAGTTTCCTCTATGCCCAGGAAATTTCTAATCTCTGCCTGCTAGGGTGGAGCTGGAGTCCTAGCTGGTATTTTCAAAAACCACCCATAAAATTAATTTATTCATTGTAAGACCAGCATTATGCTGGATGCAGAGGAGCATGCTGTAAGAAGTCAATGCTTGAATTTCATTTAATGTTTGTAAAGCTCGTTGTGAGACCATTTGAACTTGAAAACTCTGTTTGATTGCTCACTATGAAGGCAGGCAGTATCTTTCTATTAAAGTCACGGAAAATGTAGAAACATTTTTCAGTGCAAAACAACACAGAACTTTTTACTGAATAAGCTACACAACCTTTGCCAGGGTAGCCACTTCATCCTCTGGAGCAAGTGTTTTCACATTCTGCTTAAGCTGGATTATTATCAACGTTTTTGTTTGCAATGATACAGGCATTCTTGCCAAAAGGAAAAGAAAATATGCCTTAAACTTACCAAGGAAACCAAGTGAGAAAAATAACCTGACTGTAAAAAATGACACATGGGTAAACTAGGACCAGTTGGAAAATCTCTACACTACAAGAATCAAACATTATTAAACAAGAATTTAACAGACCTATCTTGATTTCCTCCCTTACGAGTGGAATTCTGCCCGTAAGGGAAAAATGACTTTGAGTGGAGAGAAGGGAATGACCTAATGTTAAATTATTTCTTTTTTTACTCACACACTGTAAATAAATACCCTTCTTATACACACACTTCAAAAAGACAATTTTTCTGTCTGGCAGATTCACAAATAAAATACTTAAAATAGGGTGGAAATTAGGAGCAGGGAAACAGTTCACTTTCTTCTTCAGAGAGAAGAAAGAGTTGTCACCTGCAGTGTGTCCTTTGCTGGCAGAACGGCTGGGGAAGGGCAAACTTTCATAGCTCCCCCGGTATCCTCCCTCTGCCTTGGTTTCAAATGCTCTGAGGGCTCCAGCTGGAGAAGTGTCCAGGAGAGTCAGGGCCAAGAAATGTCCTATTCCAAAATGCATCATGTCCTCAGGCACTTTCCTGTGACCAATTGCTTCCATTTTGAATTTTCATGTAGGCAAGCTGAAGATAAAAACCATCTAAAATGGAAGTATCTGAGAACCAGTAGTCTACTCTTTCCCCTTTTAATAAATAACAAACAGACTAGGACAGGTGATTACTGGAGTATGAAAAGGCAGGTGCTTATTATGAGTGGATTTTAGATTGGAAGGTGGAAAATTCTCAAAAATCTTCTTTTTTAGTTACATACAAGATCAGCTCCTAATACTTGTTTATAAAGGTTCATTTTGAGTTAAAGAGAGGAAAGAAAAATAACCTTGCTTTGATTACCTCAAGCACATATAGCACATCAAAAGTTTCAGGCTTTGTTCTGTGGAAATGTAGAAGCAACTGAAAAAACACATGGGGAGATTGAGAAGGGGATTATTTGTGAATTAAAAAACGTGAGTCCCTACAACGAGCAGGTTCAGGAGAACAACACTACCTGTAGACTCATATGCAGGCTCTCACATCTGGACGGTCCCTCAAAGTATATGCTCATTATGCTTTAATGTGGAAAAGAAACATAGAATAACTTCCCTTGGGAGAAAGGGTACGTAACAAATAGAGGGGCTAGTCATATTATTTCTGCAGAGAGGATTTTACCTCCTCGTAGCTAAATACAAACAGAAATGTTACGCCTCATTAAACAAAAAGTAGTAATTAAAGCACCTCCCCCTGAGAAGGGGAAGTTAATATAGTTTAACAGTCCTTCTTAAAAAAAAAAAAAATAATAGTAGCAAGACAATAAGATGTGGAGTTTTGGTTGTGGGGTTTAGTTTTGGGGGGGTTTGGGGTTGGTTTTTTTTGTTGTTTTTTTTTGTTGTTGGTTTGGTTTGGGGTTTTTTTTGCTTTGTTGGGGGGGTTTGGGGTTTTTTTTCCTTTTTCTTTGTTTTTTGTTTTGGTTTGGGTTGGGTTTGTGGGTTTTTTGTTGTTTTTTGTGTGTGTTTTTTTGTTTGTTTTTTTTGTTTGGTTGGTTGGTTTTGTTTGGGTTTTTTTTGTTGTTTTTGTTTTTTGTTGGGGGGAGTGGGGTGGGGACACAGGGCAGGGCTGTTTGGGAAGTGATTTCAATTGAACCACCATGACAATTGTCCTATTCAAAGCCACTACTGGGTTTCATCTTGGTCTTAGACATAACTTTTCTAGGGAGCTTACAGGGAGGGAAAAGCAAAAAGGAAAAAGGGGAGAACTCTCTCTGATGCAGAGTATTTCTAGGTGCCCCAGCTCTTCCCAGTGAGGTAAGAGAACTTGTCCCTCTTGCACCACTTTGCCACAGTCGCTTCAGGCAGCAGAACTGTTTTGCAGCATTGCAGCACCACCTGCTAAGGATTTGTCAGTCCATCACAGTTTCTTTAAGCACATAGTGCTTGCACACATAGAAGAACCTACTAGCACTATACTCTTCTGAAGTATGTGGCACATGATATCATCATCCATGAGATTTCCCTGCATGGACTAGTGGACCGCCCCATTTTTGAAGAGAATTTTCTGGAGAGGAGACCAAACATCTTGATTCTGTACTTTCTCCGGATTATAAATCCCATTGCTACTCTGGTTTACTATGTTCTTTGCCTCATGCCTTCTGGAAAGATACATCTGTCAGCAGGATGGGCCTCAGGTTTGATTCTTAGATTATCACGTCACCAGGACCATAGTATGCTTAATACAAC
This sequence comes from Oxyruncus cristatus, assembly GCA_013399855.1. Taxonomy (NCBI): domain Eukaryota; kingdom Metazoa; phylum Chordata; class Aves; order Passeriformes; family Cotingidae; genus Oxyruncus; species Oxyruncus cristatus. Next base: position 397,339 of record VXAY01004333.1, on the reverse strand, counting down.
CCAATTTCTGATGTATATAGGAACTTCACATATGTTGGGAAGAAGAAAATCATTATTGCTCTTCCCTGACAGAATGGAAAACATCTGTTGAAAACCAGATGTTGGCCTACATTACCTTTAAGAGTTTTGAAGAACCAGACCACATACTGTACTATATTTCCACAACACTGTTGCTTCAGTGGTTTAGAGAGGTCCTAGAACTAAGCCGGGAAGGGAAATTAGGAGAGATGGCATCATGATGGCATTTCCATGTAAATTAAGCCTACATTTTACCTAGTTGTTTTCACAACCTTATTTATCTTTACCATCTTGCATTTACCAGTGGACAACATTGAGTTGTTTGACTTGGTCAAGACATTCTACTAACATGCTTAAAAATTCTATTCATTTAACAAAGGGAAGAAATAAATAAATAAAATATTCCCTTCCCCAACACCATCAGCTCTTATTGTCAATAGAGGAGAATACCTCCCTTCAGGCCACGATTGATATACTGAAATGAAAATATATTGCTTTATATAATTAACTTCTATCTCAAAATAAATCAGTTATTGTACGTGGCTTAAGCTGCACACCACTAAGTCTGTATTATCTATGCCCATTTCTTCCAAACAGGATGTCTTTAGCCCTAGATGTGCTGTTTGTCACACGGGCAAATACAAATCAACACCCAGGAGAGGTTAAGGCAGTCAGATTGCCTAATCTGAAATTCTTTCAGTGGTTCTGCTTTCTTTGTGAAACAGAAAAATTGCAATACATGCACTTGTTAAGACATATCTTTGTTGTTTGGCATACAGCAGTCACCTCCAGTTTTTATAGTGAATGTTCTCCTGGGCAGTAAATGCAGCTAAAGCTCAAAGATGGAAAGAAAAAAAAAAAAAAGGTACTGTAGCCCCCAGGCCCAGTATGAGACTTACCCTCCATTATATTTCACTTACTGTTCCAACCAAGCTTTGAACCTTCCCTTCAAATCTTTCAGTATCCCCTTTACCTATATTTCTCTCAACTCCTGCTGAAGTTAGGTTTGAATTTTTTTTTTTTTTTAATTATTATGACTGGCAAATAAGCTGTGTAGGATTTATGAAAGGACATGTTTCTGTCCAAGTATTTCTATTTATGGTTTTTCTTCCCCTAGAACAAAAAAACCAGAATACAACAGCAAGCCACGTAGGATGGTGTCCTAGTTTCTAGTAAGGGAAGCTGTAGTGAAATGTGTCACTTGGGTAACTATATTTAAGTGTTAGCTGGAGACGTTGCGTAATTACACTTTGAATTAGAAGCTAGACATGCTGAACACTAGTGAAACCTGCTACAGTGTCACAGCTGAAAGGAAGGTATTTACTATCAAAGTCACAGCTTCTCATCTTTTAGTGAAACTTTGTTTCGATTTGTTTGCTGGCTCAAAGCTATATGATAAACAGTTTCAAGTGCAACCCTGAGAGGTAATTTCAAGGCAGGTTACTTTGGCAACTAGATAAAGTGTTATTTTCCCACAGGGCCTGAGGCAGCATGTATTAACTAGGTTACTAAAACAACCTCAATTTGTCTAATGTTTAATCCTAGAACTGCTCAAGTGCTAAGAAATACAAGTACTGTTGTGGGAATACACAGCTGTATTTGTTTACTGACAGTTCAGGCAGTTTAAGCGCTTCTCACTCCTCTGTACACCAGAAATCAAGCCTACAGACGAGAGAAAAGCAAATGCCTGTTGTCCTGCACACCGGGTTTAGAGGCCCATCAGCAAAGGAACAGGGTACTCTCAGAGCAGTGTCCACAGGCAGTGGAGTCAAAACAGGCAAGATATTAGTTATGCACAGCAGCTCCCTTTTAATTCTCTATTCCAGTAATGCCTTGCAAGCATTTCAGTAAAGGATCACAATAGAGGCTGCACAAATGTGTATATCAGCTCTTTCCGAGCAGTGAGGACCAGAGGAATTGTAGCACTGGTAGCAGTTCTCAAAGCAACACTTTTCCAAGTACAGGACCTCTCCTTTACGTGGTGTTTGGATTAACTAAGACTAAACTATTGGGTTACTGCTACACTCCATGAAGGATTTTTGTATAAGTAATAGGGTCTGTGAGACTTTGCTAACTGCTGACAACAGCACTGATTCATTCAGATTCCTGCAACCTACAAGCACAGCAACATAAATCCCCCCTCCCTCACTGTAAGGAAACCACACTTACCTTTGCAAAGATGCACAAGGTGCTGCCGCACTTCCCTCCCCTGCCCACGTAGAGGTTCATTTCCTGCCACAGGGACCAGGAGCAAACAACCGTCCTGTTAACATGTAACTTGGAGACAGCTATTGCCAGGGTATCTATAGGTGACTACTCCAAGATTACATGTTATGCTCTGGACAGCCTTTTGAGACACATCACCTAGAAATACATCCATCACCTTGTATCTCCTAAAGGGAATTGATTTCCCATAGAGTCAATCCTTTTACAGTTAAGGGCTAGTGGCTCTTTTTGGGAAACACATGGATTTTATTCCTGAAGAGAAAGTTCAGGTTATTCCTGAAGAGAAAGTTCAGGTCTTGAGCTCTCAAGTTGTCTACTAGTGCAGACCTAGTAGACAGAGTACAGACCTATGCTCCTCTGCATGCAATTTTTATATTTAGAGAGGAGAGCTGGGGGAAGATCTCAAGTCAAATCACAGTCAGCCACCCATATGTATGTACTATAGGCCCTGGAACAAGTTAAAATAAACTGCTGAATGGCAGTGGGGAAGCCTGCAGCTATCCTGTCAAATCAGTTTTGACAGCTTGTAATGTAGAATTCAAAACCTTCTCTCTGACCTCACTGCCATGTATGTCCATAAAAAGGAGTTGCAGGATGTTCAACTGCAGTGTCTTGTTTCTACCAGCTAAAGCAGCTTTCACCCCAACAATTAGATAAGCTGTTACACACAGGAGTTTTCATAAATTAGCTGCCATCTTTAGCTGAGCTACTACAGTTTACGCATGCTGCTAAATTAACAGCATGAGAATTCTTGTTTTATTGAGCTCAACCTTTCACTGAGGTTAAGGAATAAACTGAGAAGTAAAGTTACAGAAAACTACACAGAAATTACTTGCTTAATCTAGAAAGAAATAAAGCAGAGGAGACAGTTTAGGACACAAAAAGCCTTTATGTTTGAGAAGTTAACCATTTCAACAGAAGACTCTGAAGTATTTTTGCAACTACTGTTACATTGGACAGTCAAGGATACAAAACTGCTGACAGAAGCAACAGTGGAGAGCACCAAATTAAAAAATGCATGCTTCAGCACAACTGCACAGATTCCTTCTCTCAATGAATACTTGCCTGCTCAGACTATACTTAATGCCTACCCATCTCAACTTTATGCCTCATCCTCCTCCCCTTCCTCTTCAAACTCCCCCTGCTCATCAGCAGTGGCGTCCTGGTATTGCTGGTATTCAGAGACCAGGTCGTTCATGTTGCTCTCTGCCTCCGTGAACTCCATCTCATCCATGCCCTCGCCCGTGTACCAGTGCAAGAAAGCCTTGCGCCGGAACATGGCCGTGAACTGCTCCGAGATCCTCTTGAAGAGCTCCTGGATGGCCGTGCTGTTGCCGATGAAGGTGGCGGACATCTTGAGGCCACGCGGGGGGATGTCGCAGACGGCCGTCTTCACGTTGTTGGGGATCCACTCCACAAAGTAGCTGCTGTTCTTGTTCTGCACGTTGAGCATCTGCTCGTCCACCTCCTTCATGGACATGCGGCCCCGGAAGATGGCGGCCACCGTCAGGTAGCGCCCGTGGCGGGGGTCGCAGGCGGCCATCATGTTCTTGGAGTCGAACATCTGCTGCGTCAGCTCAGGCACCGTCAGGGCGCGGTACTGCTGGCTGCCGCGGCTGGTGAGAGGGGCGAAGCCCGGCATGAAGAAGTGCAGCCGGGGGAAAGGCACCATGTTGACCGCCAGCTTGCGCAGGTCGGCGTTCAGCTGGCCGGGGAAGCGAAGGCAGGTGGTCACGCCGCTCATGGTGGCCGACACCAGGTGGTTGAGGTCCCCGTACGTGGGAGTGGTCAGCTTCAGGGTGCGGAAGCAAATGTCATACAGGGCCTCGTTGTCAATGCAGTAGGTCTCGTCCGTGTTCTCCACCAGCTGGTGCACAGAGAGGGTGGCATTGTAGGGCTCCACCACCGTGTCCGACACCTTGGGCGAGGGCATCACGCTGAAGGTGTTCATGATGCGGTCGGGGTACTCCTCCCGGATCTTGCTGATGAGGAGGGTGCCCATCCCAGAGCCTGTGCCTCCACCCAACGAGTGGGTCAACTGGAAGCCCTGGAGGCAGTCACAGCTCTCCGACTCCTTCCTCACCACGTCCAGGACAGAGTCCACCAGCTCAGCGCCTTCCGTGTAGTGCCCCTTGGCCCAGTTGTTGCCAGCCCCGCTCTGACCTGCAGGGCAGACCACAGGCGAGGTGCCACATTAGCGCCCCAGGGACAAACAGACACGATGCCACTTTCCCCTTCCCCAGAGGCTCCACCCTTCACTTCCCTCCCCGCTCTGCCACTGGGATTCAGGTCCCCCAGGCTCATTTGCATGCTTGCTCCGAGTCTTTTCTGTGTGTTGAGTTCCCACTCCGGGACTTCTGCATCCCACGCTCACTCACCAAAGACAAAGTTGTCAGGACGGAAGATCTGTCCAAAGGGGCCGGAGCGCACAGAGTCCATGGTGCCAGGTTCCAGGTCCACGAGGATGGCACGTGGGACATACTTGTTACCTGTGAGAGGAACCAGCACCAGCATTACAGCCCCTGGACTAAGCAGCCAGTGTCACAGGAGCCCTGCTCTGCTCCCATCCGCTGCTGAGGACATGGATGGTGTGGGAATTTGGAGGGAGGTAGCTGGGGATGGGAAGACAAAGCAGCCATTTAAACTGTGCAGGGGCGTCACCCACTGCAGGGAGGGCTGGGGGACCCTGTCTGCACACCCTACGCCCCCTCCCCCGAGAAGCTTATTACAGAGGGGCGTTACCGGTGGCTTCATTGTAGTAGACATTGATCCTCTCCAGCTGCAGGTCGCTGTCCCCGTGGTAGCTGCCCGTGGGGTCGATGCCGTGCTCATCGCTGATGACCTCCCAGAACTAAGGGAACCGGAGTGAAGGAGCGTGAGGATGGTCAGTGCCGCCACGCCCCGCTCTCGCCCCCTGGCCAAATCCCCGCTACGTGGCGGCCGCGGATTCGCCACGCGTGGGTGCGGCCCCCCGGCCAGACGGAGCCGCCACCGCGCCCCTCACACCCCCCGCCACCGACGGGAGGGGTGTGGCACCGGCTCCG
>VXAY01004333.1:377888-391275 GCA_013399855.1 Oxyruncus cristatus | reverse complement strand
CCCCCCCGCCGATGCCTCCGTTCACACGGTGCCGGCGGGAGACTCCCCTCCCTCCCCTCCTCGCGGGAGCACCGCGCCCCCGCCGGCATCGCCGTGGTTGCCGCCCCTCCGCCTGCACCAGCCCGCACTGGCGGTGGGGAGTCCCGCGCCCTGACCCATTTCATCTGCTGCCGGCACGACGCGGGGGCGTTTCCCCCCGTACATAACCTCTCGTCTTCCAGCCCTGCCCTCGAACGATCCCCTCCTTCCTCTGCCCCGGTGCCGAGCTCGGCTTCTCTTTCTGCGCCTGAAAAGCTCGGGTTTAAGTCCCCACAGCGGAGCCACGAGCCGCTCTCCAGTCAAGAGCCCCGCTCCGCGCTGTCTCCTGTCCGGCCGCAGCCACCAGCGACCCGCAGCCAGACAATAGACGGCGCGGGTGGTGCTGCACAGGGCCGAGGGGCTTGAGGGGGGGTGGTTCCCTTAGCTCTGCAGCAAGTGGGTCTTGCTCTTCGTGGCTTCGTCGCGAATTCCCAGATGCTGAGGGATGAAGAAACCAAAGAGGGGGGCAGGGGAGGGTTGAACGTTTGCTCCCCAGAGATGCGGTCCGTCGTTTCTTTTCGAGCAGCCCGGTACGGCATCGCGGGCATTACAGCGGCCGCAGGGAGGGCAGGTCGGGGCCGGAGCGAAGGGCAGGGCACTGCACATGCCCACGCCGCTGCAGGAGGAGGTCGCGGGGGCGGAAGAGCACGGGAGGGCGGCACGGTTCCCACCGTCTCCGGTGCCCTTCGGGGCGGTCAGCGCGGCGGGTCTGCTTCTCCTCGGCATCGCCTGTTTCACGCCGCGGTCTGGGTTTACGTGTGCAGCGGTGGAGGGTGCGGCTCCCCCCGAATGCTGCCTCGGCTAGTCCGGGCTAGCCCAGGCGGGCCCCCCGCAGCCAGTGCCCGGAGGGACTCCTCTAAACCCCGTTTTAATGACCCGCTAGATGAAGGCTACTTCATCTATTCTATACTTCAGCTATTCTAGAGGTGCAGATAAAAGCACATCACCGTTTCCGACCCATATTTCTTCAATATACTCTCTCCTTTGTTCTACCCACGTGCCGATGTCCCTAATCTTTCTAACTTGGTTTATGCAGATCGATAACCCCGCCTATGGATCACTCCAGATCGGATCTTACATTCTTTCAAGGCAATCTGCAGCACAGCCTGGCGTCCTCTGATTGATACGCCAAAGCATCCACACCTTTCTTTTGTTCGCTTTACGGTGAGAAGGCATCCCATCTCAAAAAGCATTCTAGAAGAATACACTCCCACGTTTGTCTCTTCGATGGTGATTTTGAGAAAGATAAATCTGATCACTTCCACTTCCTGTGAAATCTGTTTTTACCGGCCTAAGCCAGGAGCAATTTAATTATTTGGTTGACTACGCTTTGCAAACAATGTGTAGCTGTAATTCCAGGCGAACATTTTTTTGTGGCATGCTAACTGCATAATCAACATCCACATCTATAATTACTTGTTCAAAAATAGCTTGTAGATTAGCAACTCCAGGGGACCACTGACCACTTCAGGTAATGATTCAAAGTAATGCCAGTCTTTCCCATGGCTGCAGTGGGTGTGTTCCTGAAAACACTGTTACAGCAAAACTCTGTTACAGCAGAGCTGGTGCAAAATACAGGTACTGTAACTGCTCGCTGCCGTTATTTCCAAGTATTCTGTGTGTTCTACGCCGTATATTAGTTTTTTACTAGGAGAATTATTGACATTTCAGCATGAAGGGGAGAAGCTGATTTTACACATCCTCCATACCTACGTTAAGCTCATTCCTAACAGCTTGAGACTTCAAAGGAAGCCATTTTAAAATCCAATTCAGGGAAAACAGATTATTCACAGTGCAGAAAAGAAACCTAACCTAACTGCTTTATCTTAAAATAAACTAACCCATATATTTGAAGCGAGGGGGGATTCAAGCATATCTTCTGTATAGAACTTTTTGAGACTGTAAGAAAAAAAACTTAACACGCGGAATGTTTATTTCTAAAATAAACATCTGCTTCTCAGAGGGATGAGGGAGGAAAATCCATGTCTAGGTTTTCTGCAGCCCTTATACCAGGCTCCTTAGAGGTGAACAGCAGCCATTCAGATCACTTTAGGAGACTTCAGACAAGATCCAGCTTAATTCGAAGGTAAGTGTTTGGATTGAGGGTTTCCCAAAGGTTTGACATATGTTGTTGGAAATTATTTGCAGGGAAATGAAGTGTTCAGCTGTTAGCTGCCCTTGCCTCTCTTCCCCCTCTCTGTATCTGCCTCACACTGATGTGACTGTCAGCGCAGCCCCTGCCCCAACCCCGGGGCCGGCCCTGGCTGGGCTCCTCCATCCCCATCTCCCCGGCAACCGGCCCCCCCCCGGCAGAAACGAGCTGCACAAAAAAAGAAAGGAACAAAAAAAGCCTGCAACGTTTTCACTCGCCAGGCTGATTTCCCAGAGTGTAAAAGCACTGCGGGAAGGGGACTGTGGAAATGGTGGCAGGGCAGGTGAAATGTCAGTTAGCAAGGATGTTCACAGCCATTCTCGACGGACCTTACAGAGGACGAATAACATGACCGCAGCCAAGAATTTGTTTAAAGAAGCTCAGAGGATCAGCCCAGTTTCATCTAATGTGTCCTCTCCCTACTCCCTTTGGTAGTTCCCATCCTCCCATCTGCAAGGTTGGGCGTGACAGAGCCTCTGTCTGAAGCTATTGAAGTGGTCACTGATGAAAGAAAGTCCTGACTTCCTTGCTAGATGCAGAAGGTGGCAAAAGCCAGCTAACAAAAGCCCAAAGGAAGGGCTTACTCATTTGACTTTATAATAGAAAATACGTGCATTTGTGGGATGTACTGCAGCATCGTTTGTGGGTCATTAGAAGGTTTTTCCTAAAAAGAAACTTGCTTTTCCTTTAAGAAGACATGCACCCATCCCATGGCTCTGCATCCCATTTCGTGGGGATCCCATTCCTTGTCTGTGGCTCCTCTCAGAAGGATGGAAATATCTTACAAACCTTGAAGTTATGCCCAAATCCCCAGGAGCAACACCTAGGCTTTCTGTATCTTGAGGGGCAGCATGCTGCAATATATAAAAATGAGAAAGAATTTTGGACTCTCATAAGTTGAGGGCTTATACCTCATACCAGGCAGGACATCTAGGGTGGCTCATTAGGCCACTTATGGCAAACCAGTATTTCGCTCCTCGGGGCACATCATTGTAACTCAGCGGACAGTCAGGAAGGCATGGGCTGGGAGGAGCCTGGGTACATTTAGAGGAAGTCAGGGTGGTGCAGATGAAGTGGGAACATTTTGCTAACAAAATTTTTCATAGGGGTATCTCCATTCCCATATGCCTTTGTGGTTTTGCGTATGGGTTGCTTTCAGGCCATGCCAGTGGCTGGAGCCACCTGTGCCAGCTGAAAGGAAAGGACAAGACTGGTAGTAGCCATGGCTGTGTGCTGTGACCCTCATTAACCTTGCCCCCAACAAAAAATCCTGGCTGTAACACAGCCCAACTGCACAGCCTAGACCCAAGCTCCTGAGAAAACTGCTAAGCTATGGGAAAACCAGCAGCCCAGCACCCAACCTAATAAAAGAAAAGGTACAAATACAGACAGAGAGACAATTATAGGAACATGATCATCAGTAGCTCAAGGACAGGGGAGAATCAACACCAGCATGAAAAGCTCTGGGATCCTAAAGGAAGAAAACAGGGAGGTGGTAGAGAACTGCAATGCATCAATGCTGAGGATGCATTCATGGAAGAAGCAAAGGCCAGCCTGTACCTGCCTGGTCTGTCTCTACCCATCAGTGCAACACTTAAACCCCAGAGCTCACCACAGCCAAGCTATCTTCAGACCACTGTACCCAGGACTGACAACAGTGTGTGCCCAATGACACATGCGCAGGGTGACCCAGGACTGGACAGTGAGGGGTGGCCACGCCATCAGTGGTGGCCCCACACCATCCTGTCTGCTAGATGGGTCATCCAAAAAGCTCTAGTGGGTGAGATCTGAGCTGTGATGCTGTATCTGCAGCCCCCATATTCTCCTGAGCAGCACCCCGGGAGAGTAGGATCAATCGCATACAGTGTATATTTGCCAGTGGGCCTCAGGGCCAGGGCTGCTGCCCTGTAGACCCTGTCAGTGCTGCCCATCCTGGGGCATCCCTGACCTCAGCAGGGGTGAAGCCAGGGACTGCTCGTGCAGCTGTCTGGGGTTGCTGCACATCCTCCCCACAACTGGCTTCAAGCGGATGACACGATTATTTTTTTCACTCTTTCACTGCTGCTATAAGCCATTTATTTGAGCAAATAGTTGAAAATATGTGACTGTTTCATTTTTGCTGAGTTCACCTGCCTGCTCACCAGTTCCTCTTTACTAGACAACGTAAGGATTAGTTTCACAAAACAAAAGATGGAGCAAGGCTGTCAGACAGAACTCCACTCAGCACTCTCAGAAAGGAAAACCCCCAGACTCAGACTAAGGACTATCCCTGCAGCACCTTGTCAGCAAAAATTACAGCAGTAGGAAGTCCCAAAAGAGGCTGTGAAGGACACTTGGCACCACACGACACCTTTCACATGCATAGCGCCACGTGTTGTGTACTCGGTCTCCCTGGCACATGCTGAACCTGTGGCAGGCAATGTAATTTTTTGTTTCATCTCACTCACACTAAGACCCTCACATAGGCAGATAATAATAATTCAAACATCTATAATGTCTTCAAGCACACTTAATAGATGGGAACATAAACTGCCAAAGCGCAAAAGAGAGTTGAAAAATGGTTTTCCTAATTAGGAAATTATTAAATGTTGAGAAGCAAAGAGCAGGTTAGGAGGCAAAGGGCAGTTTTCCTGCTATTGGGTGAGAGTGCTGATGAGAAATTGATCTGCTCTCTAATAAATCTGCTTGCCTGGCCACCAAACACGGCAAGATGTTGTATGGAGGCTGGGGTCCCTGAACCAATGATGGGAAGGCGTTTTGATTCCTATGTGCTCTGCTCGCCAGGCATAAATATTAATAAGGTTCCAGCCTCAGTACTGGTGCTGATGCAGCTGTTTCTACATTCATGTGGAACAAATTCAGTAAATGCAAAAGAGCAAGGCATGAAAGAGAATATTCACTTGCTTGTCTGAGTTATTCTTGAAATCTGGTCTCGGTCCTTTCTTTCACAGGATTGTGTGTGTGTGTGTGTATTCGAGTTGAAGTGAGATGGAGAGAAATTGCATACTCTGAGGATCTTGTTGTAAATGACAGTGTCAGAAGGTAGAACCGCTGTCAGACCCTCATTTGCAGCCGTCAGGTCCAAATCTGGAACCACAGCAATACAGGATCCACACGCCTAGCAAATACTCCTTTTTTTCTTTCCATTCTTCTTGGTTAAACAATTGTTCTTTCCACCCCAACGACTCATCCTTGAAACCCCGACAGCAACACGCTGCCCTGCATCTGTACCAAGTCGAGTTTGTAATGAATCCATTGCCTCCCTCGTCCAACTCAGATTTGGTAGGTTAGGGAAGCAAGAGTCTTTGTAACGGGCTTGAACAAAGCATTTTTTTCAAGGTCTTCTGCCACCACCCTGCTCTCTCCTCCCTGCAGTTACATTGCGGCTGGCAGCGCTGCTTGCTGCAAGGAAGAGTGTGCTTGTCAACTCGTTAACACTTTCTTTTTCTCTTTCCTAAAGGCATGGTTGTGCAAATGAATTGTAAAGATCTTACCAGGCAGCTGCTTTGGTTGCTCTCAGCGCCCCTGAGAGCATTTTCAGAATACTGGAAAGAAAAGAAATACAATCTGGAAAGCTGGAAAAAAAAATGGCTCTAGATCACTCATATGCATCATAAATCTCTGTGTTACTGGCAAAGAAAATGACTGTTCGAGAGATTTCCGTCTCCCAGGCATCAGTTGCCCTCCCGCCTTGGGCTGGAGGGAGATGATCAGAGTATAAAGAGCTTGCAGTCGAAAAAAGCAGGATTTGGGGGAGCTGCACAGGGCTCTGCTGTGCTGTCAGAACAGCAGTACAGCCGTTCTCCTGATAGCAGGATTTACACAAAGGCTTTGATCATCTGGTTTATTAAAGCTGGAAGCATCCTTACCAAGATAGAACCGGCAGCAGAGATGAAAACAGTTTCCAGCCCTTCCTTCCCCTTATGTTTTAAGGACTCCCTGCGGCTGAGGTTGCAGCGATGGGGAAAAGGTGGCAAAAGGGGGGCGTGGCAACACAGGGCCACATTGTCACTCGAGGAGAGCAGTGTAAGTGCTTGGTAGGTGCTTGTAGGGGAGTGCAGGGGAGGGAGTCAACCTTGCCCATAGAGTTTCACGGGTTTTATAGGCTGAGGCCTCATCTTTGCACAGGTGGAGATGCAGGTAGGAAAGCAAGCCATCCAGCAGTACCTCAGGTGTGCACACTGCAGCATTTTGCACAATTGCTTAATGAAGTTCATCATTACAAGGTCTATCTTCTGCTCTCAGGAACTAGCAGATATTTTTTCAATTGATTTATGTAGAAGCTGGCTCAGATCCTGAATGTATTACAGAAGGTATCACTCCCAAATGCCATGAATTCCATTGTCTTCTTCTCTTTTACCATTTTCCCATTTCTGGTTCTCCACAGGATTTAGGGATACTTTTCACCTGATCTGTGTTTGCCTCATGAGAAACATATAACAAATATCTCTTTATGGGACTTCATGCACTACTAAGAAAGGCCACCATCCATCCCAGAATGCTTTAACAACAGCAGCAACAGCACCTGGCACCAACTTTTTCAGACACCAAGCAGAAAAGGGAGATAATTTCTCATGCTTTCTGAGAGGCAGCAGAGAATGATATTTTTCAACTGCTGTTCAAGGCCGGGACACAGACTTTTTGAAGACACAGTTTCAGCCTCTTGGGATCCTACTTGACTTTGAAAATAAGGTAAAAGGACTCTGATAACATTCTCCTCATTGCTTTCTACAACTACCTAGAGGAGGTTGTAGCCAGGTGGGGGTTGGTCTCTTCTCCCAGGCAACCAGCCGTAAGACAAGAGGGCAAGGCCTTAAGCTGTGCCAGGGGAGGTTTAGGTTAGATATTAGAAAGAAATTCTTTACGGAGAGAGTAATCAGCCATTGGAATGGGCTGCCCAGGGAAGTGGTGGATTCTCCATCCCTGGAGGTTTTCAAGATGAGGCTGGATGTGGCACTTAGTTCTATAGTCTAGTAACAGTGGTGGTGGTCAAGGGTTGGACTTGATGATCTCAGAGGTCCTTTCCAACCCATCTGATTCTATGATTATATGATTCTAGGGTGGTGTGTTCTGACAGGAAAAATATTTTGTCTGTTCTGTTGTCATGCAAATAGGTAATACCCCCATCTAGAATGAAGTATTATTTTAAAAGTTTTTTACTTAGGAGATTGGAAGCAGATCACTGAAATGATGTTAGTGAAAATTATGCTCTGTGTTATCATCAGTAACATCAAATACACTGACTAGGTGGTAGCAGTGGCTGTTTGATATACTTGTTCTAGGACATAAAACACACCCCTGATCTAAATCATGCTTAAGGTCAGTACTAGGAACGTGGAGAGACTCGCTGAAGCAGCCATATCCTTATGTATCAGGTAACATTGGGCTGTTCTTTAGTAATATACAGGTATTAAACTACTTTTGAGATATTCACTCTTACTGCTAAACCACTGTGTTCAAAAGAGCAGGAAGGAAAAGCCAAGAGAAAAAAACAGGGTTGAGCTGAGGTTCTTCTGAGCAAACACTGGAGGGCTGCTAAGGGACAAAGCTAGGCCTGTTTGCTTCTGTCCTCACCCAGGGAGGAGGATGCAAAATAATCAAAGCTGATTTTGTACAGCTAGTTTTGCTTGCAAATGGAAAAATTAAAAGGCCATGGCATTACTTTAAGAAGTAATGAAAGACAGCGACTGTTTGGAGAACCAGACTAAGAGGCAGGCCCTTGCTGCCATGCCTAAGAATGGGAGAAGCTGTTTGCAGCCAAGTCCAGTCAGACCTGCAGGCTAAGAGTCCTGTGACAGAGACTATTAAGTCCAAGGCCCAGTCTAAGGAGCAAAAGAAGATTCATGGAAATTCTGCCATCAGCAGAGGAAAGGTAGCCAGAGGGGTGGGGAAGAAACCAGAAGTGCAGCAAGTCCTAAAACCATGACAACAGGAAACTATCTTTAAAAAAAAAAGGAATTTCATTCTACTCTCAAAGCATCTTGAATGTTGGTCAAACCTTTGTGTTTGTGGCTGCCAGTGCTGCATGTTGAATCAGTAATTTCCACAGCTAAGAACATGACTCTCTGCAACCTGAGCAGACAAGTCAGCCTTTGAGTCTGCAGCAGACTGACATTCCCTCTGGTTCAAGAGCACAGCATACTCTACACATGTTCTGTACTCTGGCCTCGCATCCTGTCAGGTGACACAAGAACAGAAAAATTGCAGGTGTGTTGTATGTCACATAAGATCTAGGAATTGGATTGAGCAATACAAAGGAAAACATTTTCCAATACTATCTCATGGGTTTTTTTCTTCCCTTCTTGGCCTTTCAAAAGGTCAGTTCTTTTAGGCTTTCACACCTGTGCCCTTTCCTGTCACATCATAGGTATGTAATAACCTATTGCACCCGTAGATCTCACTACAGCTGTTGGCATTTGTGCACCAGAGTCGGTGTCAGTGAGCTGCTTTGGGATTCTCCACCATGAAGTGTCCTATCTGTGTATAAAATATAATTTCCAGTCGGCTGCATAAACCTCTGCTTGTCCCTGAGGGGAGTGATGAGTCACTCTGTGTTAATGCCTTCTGTCCAGAGCGACGAACCCACACGTCTCAAATGCTCCAACAGATCAAAGACAAGTTCCTCCAATAACTCATATGACAATAAAAGGAAATGGCCTGATTTGATAATAGCAGGAATTTAGGCTGGACTCATAAAGGTCCTTATGAGCTGTGCATTACACAGTTTTATTCAGCTGCAGGGAGATAGGAAATGGTTATTGTGCTCTTCCAGTCTGCAGAGGAGTAGAAGAGATTTGCACAAGGCCACCACGTCAGTTGGGTGCAAAACAGCTATGATTTCTTGATTTCTAGTCAAACACACCGTGCAAAGGGATTTCAAGAGGCAGAGAATCACTGCACCAGGTGCATTCCAGGCCTCATCCCACCTGCAGGGAAATCCTAACAGCTGAGGTTACAAACTCCACCAACCCCCCCCAACAAAACAACAACAACCACCCCCCAAAAAAACCAAACCAAACCAAACCCAACAAACCTGGAAGCTGGTACCTCAAGTCTTTTGGAAATCAGGAACTGAATTTCCTTGGAGCAATGCCTGCCTAGGGACCAACAGGTGCATGAAGTTCCTTTGTAGCAGTTCTACTAACACTGTCAGCAGAGCTACAGCAGATGCGGAATTGTTTATACATCTACATTTTGTATTTGCTTTCTGATGGTTTCCAGACATGAGAGTTTTTCTGTTTGTTTGTTTGTTTGTGTGGGGTTTTTTTGTTTGGTTGTCTTTTTGAGGGGGACCTGGCCTTGATATTACTCTGGATTGTGAGATTCATAGCATGAATTTGGTGTAGTCCTCCTGCAGATCTCTTAAACTGTGATTTTCATACAAGTTCAGGAGTGTGATTTTTCCATTTTTTGATGTTACAGGAGTAATTTCTTATCACATCTAAACCAACAGCCTATGCCAGGATCCCAGGAAAAGGTTTTGACCAGTTTGGTTACCCAAACTGACTAATCATCAGATTAAATGAGCACTAGAAAGAAGGACTGGGTCAGCCACATCTTGGATTGGTTTAGATAGTCACAGCATCATGACTGTGGTGACTGCAAAGTGTAAGCACAGACACTTCTCCCTTTCTTGCTCGCCTGCTTATGCCCTCCATGATGCCAGCACAAGTCTTTAAGCAGTGGCACAGCAAGCTACATCAGGGGACTGATCTAGCTGAGAAAAACAATCCAATGATGACAAAAAAATGAAGTATGTTTTCCAGCTTTTCAGGTGCACAGGGAGAGAAGAGGACCCCTTCAGCCATTGATGGAAGTCTACATACAATGAGACTCCAAGTCTCAAATGAAGTAGGCCTCTGAAAGTCTGGGACTGCAGCACAGCTACTGCTGCAGCAGCCTGGTACCATGAAGCCTTACCAGAGCAGTTGGGAGAGGTTTTTTGGCTTTATCGAGCAGTCATTTACTCCTCTGAATAAAGGACAACCAGTCAAGAAAACTAGCACATCCTGAGGCATTAATAGGAGGTTCACTGACACACACTAATGGTCAACTGCCTTCTCACATGTCAAATTCACATTTTATTCATGTAGGAGCTAAAGAATGCATTTTGGAATCAGAAGAATTTGCTTCTCTCAATGATATTCCAGTTCATAACAATGTGCTTTACATCTCTTAATTCCACGAGTACCAGAAAGATTTACTCCTGACTTAAAATGGTACTGGAGGGGAGACCACGGTCAGTAAAAATCAGGGTTTAGGATCTAGTGACTCTTGTGGGCAATCTAACTTTTGGAGAACAAGGAGCATAGAACTATATACCTTTACAACACATTTCCTGGGGCTTGGATCTTACCTGAGCAGCAATATATATACACATCCATATACACATGCAGTGCTTTTGCTAAGGTATGTTTGCCTTACCATTAGTTTGCTCTCCAGTGTCTCACTGCAGCCGAGGCTCGTTCTAGCCTCATACCTGACAAACAAGGCAGACTTACGGGTGCTGCTTTCAAGGCCACAGAAAAACAGATGAGCATGTTGAAGGAAATGCAAGGGCTCCCATACACAGTTAGAGAGTGCTTTCCCCTCTCATTTTGCAGGGCCTCTAATGACCTTGCAGTGCTGTAATCAAGAAATTAATTTCACACTTGATGGTCTGGTTCTGCACAGCTCCACTCACTCTTCACACCTGCATTGCAAATAAAAATGCTTAACCAGCATTTTACTTGCTAGATGTTTTTCCTCTTCTGAGCTTAAACAAGAATTTAGCATGATTTATGGAGAGCAGCTGCATTTCACAGAAAAGCATTAAATACATAGAACTGCTTATGTGCAGAGGAGCCCTGTGACTTACTTTTAGAGGTCTGCAGGGCTTGCGATACAGAAGGAAGTTATAATCGCTGTGGAGAAGACTCCTGATGAGAAGAGGAATAGATCACAGTGTGATGAAACAGGGACAGCTCCCCATAGGGAAAAGCAAGACTGTAGACAGCCTTGGAAGAAAAATAAGAAATTTGTACTTGATGTGGAAAGACAAGGGAAAAAAAAAAAAAAGAGTACTCTTACTTTGATCTAGCACATGACTTAAACAAAAGTTTAGCACAAGGAGGCCAAAAATTCTGCTTGGTGGGGAAAGACACACTGGGCCAAAACTTTCCTAGAACAGATCCTCCACTAGGACTTCACTGCAGAAGCTGTCTCTCCCTGCATAGCAGAGAAATTGGCCCTGAACACTTAAAGAAGGATTTGCCTACACGAATAAACCTGTCTGCGAAGCTGTGCAACATTCTACCTTTCACCCCCCTTGGAGTCAATGGAAAACAGGAGGTGTTGCTTCTCACTCAAAAGACAGATCTAAAGCAGCTCAGGTGAACTGTGCCCTAATATTTTCTCTTTTCTCCCCTGATCAAGCGAGCCTGGGGCAAACCTCCTCTACCACCTGCAGGTGCCTAATCGCAGGAATCTCACCACTACCACCTGGGTGGCTCCCAGCAGACATTTTATCCAGATTTTTATTCCTGCAATGTTCCTGGCTTGTGATAGTTTTTGCTGTTTTAGCTAGTGGCCCTACACACCCAATAAGTGCAGAGTGAACCTGCAGCTGCAACAAGTAGAGAGAGGGAAGTGTTTGGTGCATGCAGCCAGCACTCAATCCCTTCCAAGGCGGCTTTCGTCACTTATTTGCCTGCCTGGTTTCACAGTTGGCACAGGTGAAGTGTCAGTTTGTAACAGGCTGCTGGGACAGGGAGAGGCTGATATTTGAGCCCCAACATAAGCCTCAACTTCTGCACTACCTCACCTTGTGAAGGCCAACCCATGTCACAGCAAAGCGTAGGGACTGGCAGTGGGGTAGGAGCATGGGAAGAGGTGGGTAACAAAACAAGCTTGGTGCTGCCTCAGCGGCGAGGCCGGGGACAGACATAGCAGGTGTCTGACACCATACATCCCATAATGCTTTTTGCGAGCAGCAAGTGACAAATGTAGGGCAGGGGAGGTGGCCTGCAGCCCTCCCCCCCCCCCCAAGCTGATCCTGTGCCATGGGATGTCGGGGTATGGCAGCTGAGCTGGGCTTAGCTGCCTCCCGGGATTTAGTGTCGATGTGGCAGCATGGGCAGATATTAGCAGGGCCGAGGATTTTGTCTTTTGGCAGATGCCAGAAGAACTGGAGCAGCTCAAGGAAGAAAAGTGACGAGCAATTCCTTTCCCTCCCCCCATTTCTTCAACGGGAAAATGAAGTCTTAGCACTTGGAAATGGAAATTTTGATTTCTAGCAGCATGTAAGAAATTGGAGGCAGAGGAAATGCTGATTAAAAAGCCAATCTGTACCATTAACTTGCCTGTTCTTTATGCAGAGATGGTCGGTGCCCGTGCCATTAAGATACAGGTTTCCCACTGTAGAGGGCCCACGGCCATCAGGTAGTCAACAATATTCTTATCAGCAACAGACGGTACAGTTTAGAGAAAATCCTTTCCACTAATGACCGACTTAGCTGTGCTCCAGCTGAAAGCGTGGTGAGCACTAAATTCACACCCAGAGCAGGGCTTTTCATTATTCATGGTTCCATATCCTCTGGAGGTTTGCAAATCCGAATGGTTTGCTTTGTAGTCTCCCACAACACTGAAAGTCTCCAGAGCTGAATGAAGCCAAGGTCGCTGTGACCTTCCTCCTCCCCTTCCCAGAGGCTACACAGCACCACGCCATCCCCTTTAGTCAGAAACGCCGGGGCTCCTCTCGGGTGACTCTCCGGAGCCGCCGGAGCCCCGGTTGCCACCGGGCGCGCCGCCACATACAGGGGTTCACCTGCCATCTAGTGGGGTTTTCCCATCCCTGCGGCTGCCTCCGCCTGCATCCCGATCCCGGGCGGGCAGGGGTCACCGCCCGGGGAGGTGTGAGCCCCGGGAAAGCTTTGTACGCAGGGTGGGTGTGTGTGAGGGGTGTACGCACTGGGGCTGTGTGTGTGTGTGCATCGGGGGTTTGCACCGGCGGGGTGCCTGCACACCGGGAGCAGGTTGTGTCTTTCGGCGGGGGGGCGTGGTGGTACGCGGAGGAGTGTGCACCGACCGGGGGGACCGCGAACTTCAAGGGGTTGGGGGCAGCGGGGAGGCGCGTTCCCGGAGGTGCGGGTGCGTGTGGCGGGGTCTGTGCACGGACGG
>VXAY01004333.1:351084-374547 GCA_013399855.1 Oxyruncus cristatus | reverse complement strand
AGTACCCCCCCCCCCCTACCCCTACCCCCCCCCCCCGCCTCTCCCATGCTTGTCACTGTTTTTTCCGTGTAGTTTCCATTCTGGTCTTCTTCACAGGTTCACAGTGAAGTAGCATGCAATGCCACTTGCACATAACTACTTTCATTTATTATACTTGCCAGTTGCATTCCATCATCTACCATGTGTTCCTGCAAGGTCAGGTTTCCTTCCCTGAAGCAGGAGTTTCAGTGCTGCTGCGCATCAGTGTACATATTCTCCTTTTGTTTTCTTTATAGCCTGGTAGGGGTCCTAGCCACAACAGCTGCATTTGGTATATTGGCTCTATCTTCTTCCTTATTTCTGATTTTTTTTTTTTTTAAATTTTCTATTGCTAAAGACACACACGCCTCATTCCTATTTCTCTTTCTACATATTTCTATCTATATCTTCTTGTATGAGGTGCAGGGACTGTTTCTCACCATCCTGCCCAATTGTTTTGCACAAGATGCTTCTCACTAGTCAAGAAACCCAAATCCTAAAAGATTGTTTCCTGTAAATTAGTGGTGGCCAATTCTTAAGGATGACTTGCCCGTTGGTGCCTCCCTTACCTGCATATCCTGAAATCACAGTGCTTCGAGCTGAAGTGACTGCTGATTAGTGCCATGTCTTCATCTTCCCTCTGTAGGGACTGGCAGACTCTTGGTGAAGATCACCTCAACTCTTTTGAGTATTTATCATCCAGGTACAGTTCCCTTCCACCACCTCTTTTCCAGCACGAACAGTGTACATACTTACTCCCAACACTTGTCCTGTCTGTTCTGCTCCCACTGAGCTTCTCTTCAAACTTAGATTTGGGCCTTTGCCCTGTACGTGGGGTTGTAGGAGTGGGTCTGTGCTGCTGTAGTTTCTCTTGGCACTCAGCATGTCCCAGACGATGGCTGCCGAGGAATTTTTTTCCTCCACTTTGAAGACCTGGAGCAACAGGGATTATTAACCGGGCTGCATGGAAAGCAGACCTACTGGAGGGCTTTTTAGGTAAGCCTTGTCCTTTACAGCTTTCAGCTTTACTTTGAGGTTGCAGATGGTCTTCCGTGGAGCTGTAAGATCTTGCCTCCTATGTTCTTTTCACAAGAGTACACGTGTCCAACCTAATCTGTAGGAAGCAGGGACAGAAAAGGTCCCGCTGCCCCTCAGAGCCCGGGCACAGTGGTAGGAGCAGAGGTCCTTGGTATAGGTGACCCTAAGGGATTCACAGTGTTCCAAGGATCTGGAACAGCATCCTGGAGGCGCTACTGGACCTTAGACAAACATAATTTAGAAACTGAGTTTTGACACTGCAGTGTCAACTATATGGTTTTGTTAGCTAGGATAATGGTATTAATTAGTTCAGAATTAGCATTGCATTCATTTAGGGCATGATGATGAAGCACTAGCTCTTACAGAACATGCTGCTTTATATCACAAAAATCTAGTGCCAGGTGCTAATTTTTGCAATCGGAGCAAGATGCTGCATTATATCAGCATTTTGTAGTGCCAAATCTTAAAAGGCAAACTAGTCCTTCCATTTCAGAGCAGCTCTACTTTCTGAGACATGAAGCTGGTAACCTGTTAGAATAGAAAAATAGTAACAAATTGATTTGCATAATGAAAATGCCTCAAAGGAATTGTTTAACTACATTTTATACACAACACATATATATCTATTTTTTCTGTAGTTAACTTTCCTATTTAGAAAGGATTGAGATATTAGGAGTCCTGGTGTTTCTATTTTCAAGTTTAAAAAGTTCAGATGATGTTTCTGAATATTCAAGCAGAACAGTCTGATTCGTCTCTAGCATCATCAGCTCTCAGCTCATTCCCTGAAAAGAATAGCTCATGACCCAAATACTGTTTTTTGTCTTCTATTTTACACAACTAATTTAAATTTAGCGCGTGTTTTTCCTGTATGGTGCTTACAACCTTCACAACATTTACCTTTAATAATATAAAACCAGAGGCACAAATTTGCTATATTACTATGATAAAATCTAAGTAGGCATCCATTTTATTTATAAAACACTTCTTGGTGTTCTCTCTTCGATTTTGATAATTAAGTCTTCCTGTCCCAGTGGACAGTGGTTTTTTTTTTTTTTTTGGTCATTGTTAATTATCTCTTAATGGAAAGCAGCTCTTAGTTTTGTAGCACTTCTCTCTAAGTACTTGTCATTACGGTAGCCTGGAACTTTGTGTTTGGCTGTATGACACTCAACCGAGGTTGTTCAGCCTCCTGGAGTGATCATGGACACTGTATGAACAAAGGTTAAAGGAAACAAAGTTACTGACAGCAGGCCTAAACATACTATTTGGGGCCTTTTAAGGGGTTCACAATAAAGCAGAACTTGGTTAATTGGGGTTCAGTCACTTTCTTGTGCGCTTTCCCTCTATTAATGTTTTACACAGCATAGACTTACCAACTCATAAACTTTATTTCAGTGCTGACTCCAGTACAGTCTGTAATTTCACTTAAAATAGTATATTGAGGAAGTATCCAGAAAATCCAGTAAAAGCCCTGCAAGGCTTTCCAGTGACTAGCGGCTTTTTGCATCAGGTCAAAAACTAGTTGATAGTCACCAGTTTTATATTGCGTCTATCAGTGATGTGCAAAGTTTTGCCCAACATGCCAATGGTAAGGTAATTGTTCTGCTGTTCCTTCATAATTGTAACCAGCACAGCAGGAGTGGAGAACATCATCTTAGAAATCTGCACAATATGGCTTTTTAAGAGGCTTGCTTAAAGACTATCATCACTTTTATATACGAACAAAATATGGCTGACTACTCTGTTTTGTATTTTAGCCAGCAAGACCAAAAAACAGATATTTGTCAGCTACAATCTTCAAAACACAGACAGCAATTTCACCTTACTCATAGAAAACAGGATCAAAGAAGAAATGACGGCTTTTCCAGAGAAGTTCTGACTTTGCATCATTGTAAAATAAGATGAATTGTTTCAGAAAAACTGATTGACGTTTTCACACTGACATTAAATTAGTGTACTTGTTTTGTATTATTTTGATTGCATTTGTGGTTGTTATTAAATATAAATGGACATAGATACACTTGGACCTGGAATTTATTTTTTTGCAAATAAAATTTGAAATTTCAAAGCAAAATTTTTTTTGCTACCCTGCTAAGTAGGATAGCAAATGGATGTTACAATTGATGAAGATCACTGTAAAAATGCATGCAGTGTCTGGCCTCCATGCAGTACTGGGATCTGCTGGGAAACCAGTTCCAAATTATATCTGTACAGTTAATCTACTGTGTACTAGCACTGAACACAGTAGAGCAGCTTTTAGTGGTCAAATAAAGAAACCCCTCATTTTTGTATTGTAAAGCTGTGACATGAGTGTTACTTTTCTCCTTTTAGCCCCCGTTGGTTGTAGTACCAGTGCTAAACACTGGATTCCCTTCTCTCCCTTGGGCATTAAGAACATTAGAAGGGTTTCACAAAGTGTTACCTGTACATCCGTGAGGACTACGTAGAAGGAAAAAGCACAGCTTGAATACCAGAGCAATAGGTAAATCTGTCAGGCTACTAGAAGAGCACACCATGTGTAAATCGAGCATATGCATTAGAAAAATCAGGGCAGTCCACTACCCTGACCACCACTGCAGAGTATCCTGCTGCTAACTTCTTTGGACATGCTTTTAGGTAGGATGGGTATCCTTTCAAAGGCAGATCCATGGGCTATTTTGTTTAATGAGAGGGCAGCTAGGAGTTATCTATCCAGGTTATTTTTTTTTTTTTCCATTGCAAGTTGAGCCCTGACTCAAACATAAGCTTTTGATACAAACAAAATTTACTAGTGCTGCTTCTAGACAACTATCCTAACCCCCTGCAGGAAACTGATGAATTTACCTTGCTGTGGTACCATAACCAGCAATTAAGAACTGTAACTGAGAGGTCACTGATGTAGGAGGTACAACTGCTATTGAGTCTCTTGTCCCAAAGTGTTTGAACAGCCAGTGGCTTCAACATGCTGTATTTGATGTGGGCACAGAAAGCTCCTCCTTACTTGGTGGGAACAGCTGTCCATCTTTGGCTGCAGTTCAGGATCAGAATCACAAAAAACAATGGTTGGAGGGTATTTTCTTTTTAATTTACACCACCCAGGAAACAGTCAACTACTCTTCTACAATGGACTATATTGATAATTAGTTGTAAATCAATGTGTTGCTTTAATTAACCTGATTTACAAACAGCTCATTCTGTTTGTAGAGGAGGGTAGGACTGTTTGCTGAGGCATCAGCTGCTGCTGGGTGTTTCAGAAGTCACTGTGAGGGAGCCAGACCAAGGAGAGCAAACTGATGGGACAATGTCATTTTATTCTGTACATTTACATACAAAGTTCTTCTCAGTAGGTACAACAGATGTAACATCATGCAGACATTTAGCTTGTAAGACTGTTTTCAGTACTTGATTTAAGCTTGTGCTATGAGGAAGCACCACCAGACTATTCATGATCAAAACATACAGTAACACGATTCTTTAAAACTTCATCAGAAACTGAAATGGGGAGGGAGATCTCGCCCACTAGACAAAACACACTGTACTCCTTTCCTGAAACATTTTACACAATACATTTAAAATGAGGTTTGTAATTTTATGTTTTCTTAAAAAATAAAATAATAAAAAAAAAGTTACAGTGAGGGAGATCATCCCAGCACTTAATAGTGTTGTCTTATGTGCCAGCTACAGGCGCAACTTGACTTGACATTCACAGAGTTCAGTTAATGGCACTTCTGCTTCCAATTTGGTGACCAATAAAGTGTTTGGCTCCAGGAAGTGGCAACAGTTAAGTAAAATACTTCCATTAAAAAGAACAACAACAAAAAAAGCCTGCTCAGTGAAACCAAAGTAAATCACACAACCCCCTTTCAGAGTGGCTACAGAACACTTGCAAACAGGTGACTGTTGTTATCCATTTGCAGTGTGTCTGGCAACAAAAGCAGTACTGAAACCTTAAAAGGAGACAACTCCCCCCAAGATCAAGCATAATGTCACTTCACATTTTTGTTTAAACTTACAAAGATGGAAGAAAGCCCTTAAATGGTAAACCCAAAGAAAAATCTACTGATGGGCTTAGAGGTTACTGAAGGTTCACAGAAAAAGGCCAAGATGGAGAAGACAGCTTGGGCTGCTTCCCCTGTTGTGGTGGCCAGAAAGAGCCGCCTGAGAAAAGCCTTTCTTGGTGATGGCTGGAGTGGGCATGCGGCCAAGGAGCCAATGGAGCAGCTGGCTGGGACCCCAGCAGAGAGCCCTGTCCTGCTGCAGGACTAGGAAAGGCAGGGCAAACATTCCATGCTTCCTTTCTGCCCTGCTGCATCACCTGGTACCCGACTCCTCCACACAAGATATGTTTAGCGAAAGCCTTCCAACTCTGTGAGCATGTGTGGAAGAAAATAATCATCACAGAAGTGTTCATGTTTTCAGGAAAAGGAGCAAAACTGGAGCTGCCATGGCAGGAAATTAGTTTTTGTTTTATTGTTGTGACAGAGGCAGAGGGGCAGACCAACTAGAGAAGCTGGGTCTCCCTTTGTTGCAGAAGATCAGTACCGACTACCTGGTTTCAAGCAAAAAACCAAAAATCCAGCAAATCAAATGGATTTCATAAGATTTTTTTTTTTTAAATAAATTGCTGCACATTTCTGTCACCTAGTTTGTTTACTATATAAATGTTGCTATGTTCAAACAATATTCTTTTCCCTGTGCCTGTCTGTCCTTGGAGAGCAACCACCAGGATAGGAAACGATAAAGCGCTGTGGACAACAGCGGTGAGCACACCAGGACTGCTGACAGTGCTGGAAGCAGCCAGTTTTATAAGGCTTGTGGATGGTCTACAAAAGCTGTACCACAGCTTGAGCGTACAGGCACACAAGACCACAAACGAAGGAGCTGCTGGCTCCACAGCATGATGGATGGCAGCTGCTTTCTGCCTCTGTGCTCACACCTTCTCTGCAGTCATGCCCTTTTTCTCTTCCCTTAAGATTCGTTTTGCTTCTTCAATTTTTTGTTGTGAACCCATTTTTTTCCTCCCTGAATGTGTGTGGCTTGCAATAAGCAACTCGTATCGAAGGCAAAAGGTATTGCACAAATTTGGCATGTGAATACTGCATGAGTGGGGAAGGGCTGGGTTCTTGGGTGAACATAGACTGCAAGGGTCTCGGCACAGAACAAAAAGAAGCAGCCGTACTCAAGTCTGACAATAAAACTTGAGTGTTAGGAAGATCGGGCTCTTGCTGTCACAGCAAGTCTAGCAAAGGTGAAAAAAACCCCAAGTAGTGTATCTTTGGGCAAAACTACCATCAACTGGTCCAGTGTTTCTTACCAGGCTCAAGAAGAACCCAAATGTCCACATCCTCTGTAAAAATTAGCAGCCTTAGGACAACATTGTTATTCTGAACACAACCACCTCTGTCACTTCTGCAGGTCTACCTGTCCCCTTGCATTCGTCAGCGTCTGAGCCTGTGCTACTTACTGCATTGCCCGCTGGGGAGCACATATCTCTGATTTATTGGGGACTGTAAGAGGACATTGGCAGCCTAATGGAGGATGGAAATTGTTAGGTACAGTAGTTAATCGACAATATATACAGCAAAGGAGGAAGGGGAAGGGAAGGGAGAGGAGGAAAGTGCAAACGAGCACTTTCCATGCATATGAATGCAAGATGTACATCAAACAAAGTGGCAATCATACCGACACTCAATACAACACTGACATCCTGCTGCTCTGTTTGAACGTCTGCACTACCGAGCAATCACAAATGGATGGCCTGAGTGAGAAAGGAGAAGAGGGAGGGAGAGTGGGGAGGTTAACTACAATGCAAGAAAGCTGTCTGTTTACAGAGTCCTTGCATTGAACTAGGTCCTCACAACATTCTCTTGTGTGAGAACCAAAAGCCGATGGCCAAAGGAAATAGTTGATTTGGGGGCTGGAGGAGAGAAGTCAAGTGGTCACCGTCAAAGTGCCATCTGCACAGTAGGAGGTAAACTGGATGTTCACTTTGTGTAGCATTGATCTGATTTAAGTAAACCTTTTTCATGATCTAAAATCTTATAAGAGCAGTTGGGGAAGGAGGGAAATCTGGGAGAGTTCACTGTATATTCTTGGGTCAGAACCCGAAAACATCTCTAAGAGCCCAAGGCAGCTCAGTAAGACATTATTCACAGGCTATCAATTAATTCATTTCCAACAGTCATTTAAGCAGTTTGTCTGCTTAAATTGAAGACCCAAACCCTGGTTCTAGAAACAGGTAACACAGTGCCAGGACACTCATTTCCCAGGAGCAGAAATCCCAGCTGTGCTGCCTTTTGGAATAAAAGTACAGATGTTAGTCCATGCTCCTTACTGGTTATCCCTGCTGACTCATGCTCTTCTCCTGGAGAAGTCAGAGATCCTGGTACTCCTGATAATTAAAGCCGTTCTCAGCAAAACTAATTTTTGCATCATTAGTCAAATCATTTGCATCATCTATGTTACTGTTAAAGACCACTGGGAACCACCTAAAATAGACTAATATACTCTTAAAATGCAGCAAGCTGATTCACAATGAAAAATCTGTTTGGGTAGGATTTTCTTCAATGCATTTGATGAAAAAAAAAAAAAAGGACTAATTAAGAAAGTAACTTTAAAGTGCACATGGGCTATAAAGACAAACCTAAGTTGCCTAAAACGCAGTCAGAGTTTGAGTCACAACAGGTTTTGCTTTGTTTTTGTCTTCCTTTTTTCTTTTTTGTGTGTATACAAACACAGCAGGCAACCTGGGCACTTGGACTTTCTAGACAGGCAGAAGAATGTTGCACAAGTCTAAATTTAAGTCAATTCAACTTTGTGGTGGATCCCTCTTTCCTTTAAAGAAACACGAAAACAAAACAGAAAACAACAGTCCCCTCCCCCCATGGTTTCTTTCTTGGAATGGCTGCACCTCTTATAATAAGATGGCTTCATTTTTGTGATCTATGAAAGGAAATAAAGTGCTTCTTGAGAATAAATCAAAATAAATATACATATTTAATGGCAGGAAAAAAAGAGTTCTGAAGGGCTACTGCCAGCCAGGTCTTTTTTCAAATGAGTCTTTTCCCCCAAAACTTTTTCAAGAGCAATCTGCACAACAGTTGAAGATGCCAAAATTTGCTTTAGTAGCAGAGTTGAATTCCTCCAAGTTTGTGTCTGCTCCATCACTGGTTTGTAAAATCTGTGCAAAACACCTTTGCCCAAAGTGCTACTCCTCCCGCACAACAGCATAAAATAAAATACAAAAGAAAGAGAAGAAATAGAAGGGAAAAATAAAATAATAAAAAAAAAAAAAAGAAAAGGAAATAAAATCCACCCAGTTACATCGACTTCATCCCGTTGGCAGTGGTGTTCTCCGAGATCCCGTCACTCACAGCTGCTGAGTCGTGGAGGCCAGAATAATCCTTGAGTTCAGAGTTTGTCAGGAGCAGGGGCTGCTCCCCCTTCTTGTGCGGCAGGAGAGGCTGCCGGGTGTAATGTTCCCCATCGGGGATGTTCTCGGGCAGGTTCTGGTTCTTGCTCTCTGGCAGCAGCAGGATGCAGATGATGCAGATGAGAGTGCAGCAGGCGAAGATGACGTGGTGGAGGAAGTAGCCTTTCTGGTTGTGGAGCTCCATGATGGGGGCAGTCAGGCGGCCGAAACCCGCACTGGCCAGGACCAGCCCCAATCCGCCTCCCCTGCAAACACAGGCAGAGATGAGAGCCCAGCCCCACTGGCACTGGGGTGGGGAGCCCACAGACCTGACAGGTCCTCCAGACCAACCCTCTGTCTGGCATGCACCCAAGGCATCCAAAGTCTTGAAGGCAAACCTGGTTTGTTCAGAGCTTTCACATTGCACAGTCACTCCAGCAGGGAGTTGCTTTGCTGTTGTAGATAATTGCTGCTTATTTGCCTCAGTGTGGGGAAATAAGTATCATTTCACAGCCATTTAACTGCCCCCACATAAGAAGAGGAGGAGCTTCATCATGTGAGTGTGTAGACAGCTCTCTAAAGTATTCTCAACTCCAAGTATTCCCACATTTAGTCAGGGAAAACCAGATTTTGCTTAGGATGCCAGCCTTCTCTCCACTTAGATAAGACACACAAAGAAGGAGTAGGTGCAGAAGTTAGTTTTGGCTGCCTCTAAGGTACCTGGCATCAGTCAGCAGTGGAGGAAGGAGATTAGACAACAAGCCACTGCCTCTATCCTTTATACCAAACACTGAGCGCTGAAATATTTTCTACACAAAAAACATGTTGTGGCTGGAACTTTTCAACACATTGATGTTGTAATAAAATACATAATTTTCAGAAAAAAAGTGTGAAAATAGACTCATCTTCCTTCAGTTACAAGCACAGAAGCTGCTTGTGCAAGCCCAATTCAGTGTTCTCTCCTGATGCAAGCAATCTCTCTTGCCATTCCTCATCTTGCTCATCAGCATCTCTCTCCAGGCCCTGGTGTAGACAGAACTGGCACACCTCGTGTTGAGGCACAGCTCATGCTCCTGGGTCTGACTCTGTTGGGTGACCCCACACAAAAGCAGCACTGCAGGTGTTTCTGTGGGGCAGGCCATTCCCTCCTCTGGCCAGCAGAGCGTCACCCTTAAGTGACTCCTCCTAACAAAATCTGGGAGACTGGCAGCTTGTCCTTCACTTTCCAAAGACCCTGCTGCCCGCAGAGGGAGGTTTCCCTGTGAGCTTCATCACTGGCACCCTGCTTCTTTACGAAGTCTGTGCAAGCAGTATGTTTCCTGCAGTTTCTCTGGGAAATGCTATCTACTCCCAAACCCTCTGGAGATCAGAGGGGCTCAGATGCTTCAGTTTCTGGCCCAATGCAGAGCTGTAATTATTAACAATAACTGGCCCTTATAGAAGATGACTGCAAAAGGCAAATGGACTGCTTTATGTCAAATACTTTGGGAAAAAAATCAGTTTCACTGACTTAACCATACTAGAAAATCACAATACCATAAACCTACAAATGTCAAATTCACTCAGATAGCCACTGTGTTAAAGCTAATCTTCACTCAATCCTTTCCAAAATCCACTGCTGCTTACTTGACAGCTGAAGGGCAGCAAGCATAGGTTTCAAAAGACACTCTTGGGACACTGACTGGATCAAAAATTCATGCATGTATGTTCCAGTTCTCCAGACTCAGCAGAGCATCTTTCACAGACAACAGCGTCTTCTCCAAATACTGCAAAAGCCCTTATTAAAAACTTGCCAGCTTTCCAATGGCAATTTAGAAACCCAGCTGAATGCGACTATTGTGCAACTGGCCTCCCTGCAACTTCATTTATACACTCACATGAGTAACCGACACAACCAGTCCCAAATGCATGGCAATTCTCTCTCCAAGCTGGTTCTCAAGCAACAAAAGCCCAGCTCATTTACATCAGTGTTTGCTACAGCTGAATTGTATCTCAGCCCCCCTGAGAAGGACCTGAGGTGAGTTTTAAAAGCTGCTGTAGAAGGACATCAAGCAAACTGAAAGAAAATGGAAAAAGGCAGCAACAAAGACGGCTCTGTCATTTATGGGTCAAGTGGCTTCAGATTTTGAGGGGGAGAAAAAAAAGTTTTTCCATATGACGTCATTAATTACAGCAGGCTTTACTTTATCCAGCACCGTCAAAACCTGCTAGGAGGCAGCTTGAAAGTACATTTTGGTATGTGTCTCAGAAGGGGTTTCTTTAACGTTTGACTACGTTGCAAGCATGAAAATGTGAAAGAAAAAAAAAAAAGAAAGAGAAAACTGAAAATACCGTCAGGAATTTTTTGTTTCTTCTGTGCACATCAGGAAAACAGCTACAAGACAGGAGAGGCAGCACCCTCATAATTCGCACTGTTTTTGCAGGTGACATGAGCAGCAGGTGGAAAGCAAAAACATTTTGAGTGTTTTGTGACACTGCTCCTCCTCAGCTTGAGGTCTTCCATGGCAGGGGCCAGCTACTGTACTTCAAACACCCTCAGAATGGAGCCTGGGGAGGGAGTGTGAGGGCTGCTGGCATCCATGGTGAGCCCCAGCTTCCCTCCTCGCACCTCTGCCTGCCAGTGGCTGCTGTGTGGGGCTTTCCCATGGCATGGCTCCATGGATGATCGACCAGAATCGCTTCTCCAGCCTCTGCTCACCCACTGGCAGAAGGGAGGGATGGCTTGTACATAAACCTCAGCATAAAGTTTATGGTCCTGACACGGGCAAATTGCAAAGGGACCTTGGTCCAAAATTTTGTCCTCAGAAAGGTCCTGCTTGTTCATAGGGGTGAAGTTCCTTGCTTGTTACTGCAGTACTTTTTCAGGGAGCAGCAAAATATCCCCACTGACATTCTAAGGAAAGGGCCTTGCTATTCTCAGTGCTCCTCAGGAGAGCAGAGAAATATTAATCCTGTCTTCAGATGGCCATTTGTCTGCATTGACCAAATGGGTCAACACGCGGCATGGCTCAGAGGACAAAAGAGCCAGAGAGCTGCCCAGGCTAAAGAAGACTTTGGGAGAGCATCTGCTCCAGCCTCCTGCACAAAGCAGGGCCAACTCTGAAATTGGACCAGGTTTTCTGGGCTTTGCTGAGTCACCTCGGCCACTTCTTGAAGTCAGTCCCTGAAAATCTCCACAGTTTTTCCCTGCCCATACATAAGTGACTTTTTGTGCGCTCAGTCCTAGGCCAGAGCTGCAGTAATACATCAGGATGCCCTTGGCCTCATGGAGCAAGGCCCCACCTTCAAGAAGCCAGGCCTGGTGCAGGTGCCAGTAACCAGCCGTGCACCCCACTGTGTGGAGGAATACGCTCAGTGCAGGGAGCTGGGTGTGTGAGCTGCTGTGTCAGCTGCAGATTGAGCTCTAGGCGGTGGGACCCTGAGACAAGAGGCTGCGCAGTCGTGCAGACCCTTTGTTCGAGTGTGACTGCTGAGTGACTCCTGGATGGTCAGACAGGAAAGTTTCTTTAACAACTGGGAATTTGATTTCAGGCAACTGTTGATGAGTAAAACTCCTGATTTGGCCATCACTTCTCACTCTTCATTTCTTTAGCAAGGTGGACACTGACAGAAAAACACTGATCTCTCTTCAACTTGATAGTAACTGAGCATATGGAGGATGAGGAGAGAACACACTCTGTTTTCCTCAGCCTTTTTCTATTTAGTAGCTGGGCAGACTGCAGTAGTGTCAAGATTATTAGATGGATTATTGGTGCCACTCGGTGCTTTAATTCAGCATTTGGATGGAGCTCCATACTGTAGCCCCTGGTACAAAGAAGGGCAGCTCCTGGTGAAGCCCTCCTGCCTACTGCCAAGAGACTGGGGGGCAGGGCAAGGGTATGAAGGACCCCTCGGTGCCACATGACGGCATGAAACCTTCATGTTGCTGAAGCAGGTGGCACCTCTGGGTGATGAAAATGTCTGTTTTCCTCCTCTACTACTGTAAATGTTCATCTCAACACCACAGCGGCAGATATGGATGGGTGCTATGGGTTTGCTATCACGCCACCACTACCTCAGGTAATGACAGTGCTGTTTTCCACCCTCGGGGATGGGGGATTACCGGTAAAGAATTTTGGAGAGCAGGTTATGAGGGAGCAGCCAGATCCCACCAAAATGCAAGCCGGAAGGCAGCTTAATCCACACCTCTGCCTGAGACAGGTTTATGCACCGTCCTGAGCTACATCTCCTAATTGCAGCCCTGAGTGGATCTTATCACGGTGGTGGGACCGCAAAGCACTGCAGTGTCATCATATCCAGCTACTGTCACTCGCCTGGTGTCAACCACCAGAGTCATGGGAAGCAGAATTTCACCTCCCAGCCAGGACTTTTTCCCCTTCCCTGGAGCAACATAAGTGACTTAAGGAAAAAAATCTTGCTAAGTTCACACTGCACACATGACCCTACTTGGCAGATTCTCTTCAGTCTGACATAGTCAATTCCTTATCTGTGTGTCTTTCAAACAGAGACAAGGAGAAAATTAAAGAGGCATAAAACCACCAAATTGACTGACACACACATAAATAAATAGCTGTTAGTGTTTCATGTTGCTGTGTAACCTCACTGCTTACACTGCCTCTCCCTGTGGAAATAATGTTATCTGTAAAATACATTCACAAACTGAGATAGCTTGGAAGAAAAGGCCATGGATCAAGGAGACTCTAGCTACTCAGCTAACAGTTCTGCAATAACACTTTTGCAAAGTGTAAAAGGCATATAATTTGGAGGGGAAAAAAAAAAAGAGTATCCTCTTTCCTCCACTCTCTCTCCCTCCCACACATATGACCTACATTCCTGGGAAATTCAGTGGACTGCTGTGGCATTGCTAAAAGCATAATCCAGAACACAAAAGCACAACCTTTGTGCTGTGAAAGACAACAGCAAATATATAAAATGGTACAAACCCCTGACTATGCAAGGACATGTTATGGAAAATACTCCAACAAAGATCAACTGTCTGATTTCTACTATTTCCCAGGATGAAAGCGCTCCTCTTTAGAAAAACTTTGAGTCTCAGCTAAGATAGATCTGTGTGCAAAGAGAAAGATGACTTTACCTTCAGTAAAGGCAGACTACTAACAGAGGTGCTGCTGTAGGAGAGGCAGGCTTGCAGAGCACCTTTACACACCAAAAGCATTTAACACCACGTATTTCAACACCCGCCTTCCACGGAAGCACCCCTACAGCTGGCCTGCCTAACCTGCTCTATGGAGACAGGGACTGCTGGCACCCATGTCCTCCTCTGCACACTCATGGAATTTCTCCTTTAATATCAAGCTGTAAACTCACCCGGTCACCGCTTATATAAATCCTGCAGAGTAAGTGAAGCAGTGACAACATTCAAGCACACAGTCTGGTTCAGCTGAGTATTTAAGACCACACCACGCTGCTATTCATGCGCTGTCTGGCCTGCTGATCATCACCACGATGGGACACAAGGTGGAGCCATGGGAAACAAAGCCTCTGTATACAGACACACATTTACCCAGGCAGACTGACTGCAGTAACCTTAAAGAGCAGACCCCAAATTGCTGAGGTCTCCAGTTACAAGGCGTTTCCCCTCCCATACAATGTGTGAAGTTACACAGACCCTTATCAGCTTAATGAGGACAATTCTGTCCCCCTCTTTTGAGCTCAGAGCCAATGTCTCACCTGATTACTGTGGGTGTGATTTCAGCACAGAAGAACACGCTGAGGCTTCCAACAGCATGCGAAGAAAACATACCCACGATGGAAAATGCAACAGAGAATTTGTCTTTGACGCTGTCACTCATACCTGACAAGACAAGAGTGTTCATAAAAAGTAAGAACGAGGCCAAACTTCCAAGGAAAAAAAACAAGAGGTTTATGGTTTATGTTACTCATTCTCCCTAGATAAGAATATGAGTTATTTTGTAATACTAATTTAACACTGGTATTTATAGCATCCATTCCCCAAGCACTGGAGACATTAACATACATGAAAAAAGACATAATGTCATGCCAAAAATGGCAGCAATCTCCAAATTTTTTATGCTCGGTCACCACAAAAAAAGTAAAACCAAGAAAAAACACATCTTTGGGCAGTCTTTTAGGCACCAGCTGCTTCCCTCCCATTGCAGGGCAAGAGGGGAAAGCAGTAAAAGTGCTCCCATCTCTGTGCTAAGCCCCTGCATTTGATCAGTCTGCAAACTCTGTTGTAACTCCCAGCTTGACAGCCTGTGCCCAACAACTCTGGGTGAGAACAGCTGACGCCAAGGACGGTAAAGCACTCGCTTAAGTCAAGGCTGTTTGCTCAGTCATTTCATGGCTGGACGGTAGCAAGGCTTCCAGGGTGAACAGTGTCTATCAAGCACAGGGAGAAACCCCAGTAAATCTAAACAAAGCTAAAGGAAACTGTCTTCTGGTCACGACAATAGTACATCTCACCCTTGATCCCTGCTCACCACCTTCTGTGGGCAGGGGCAGGATATCTGATCCAGAGTCGTACAAGCTCATGTGGTCTGTCCTGCCCAGAGAGGAGGCCACGTCACTTGCAGAGACTATTGCACCATACAAGGAGAACACATCGTGCCTGACAGGAGCGCTGGGGAAAGGACTGGAGCTTTGCAGCAAACACTCCCCCACCTTTCTACAGCCAAATCCCAAGACCTGCCTGAAGAAAGAACTGTTCATCAACATGTAATCCCAAGCAGGTGCAGTCTCTGGGTTGGATCCAATGAAAATTAACAGCTGGTTTTGCTCTTGCTGAATATATCAGCTGTCAGGAGAGCAAGAGGTGTTTGGGAGCTCTTCAGTTACATCTTCCAAAACATGTTCCAGCCTGCTCAGGGCTAAGCCCTTTCTGGAGTGCACCCCAAGTTTGGGGGAGAGAGCAAATACTGCCAGCAGGTAAGGGTGTGAGCACAGCACCTTGTAAAATATGGGTCTCTGAGGCTCCCTGGCCACTCTTGCATAGCAGGTGAGGCTACACCACTTGCCATTTAGGGAGTCATAACTGCTCAGCAGAACAGACCTTGGAAAAGCTAGGCAAGGACAGGTCCATCAAATCTAATACAGAAGGGTAAATTTTGTTCCCCTGTAGCCTGTCATTGCATGGCTATTACAGTACTTCAGCCTGGGATAAGGTGCCTGGGAAAGTATTTTTTAAGGTGTTTAAGTTCCCTTATCAGAAGTGACTTTGTCATCTCAGATCTTTCTGGAAAAAAAAGAACTGAGATTCCTGAACTGGAAATGTTGCTTCTCAGGAGATTTTCTGAGGAAGCCTTACCATGCATCTGAAAAGAAACCTTGGGGGACCTCTGCACCCTCTTTTGACATGCAGAGGCAAGACAGACTATGTGGAGGGGATGCTACATGAAGAGACTGCATATAAGTGAGCAGACCTGCCTATGAGTGGGGTCTCAAGGCACTGTGTAGAAGTGGGCTTTCCCCCTGCACCCCTCTGTGGCAGCAGCTCTGCTCTGGGTGCTTTGGTTCAGGCCTTTCGGATCTACCTGCTCCTGCAGGAGCGTTTCCAGCATAATGCAGATTTGTCTGTAAACCATACCTGAGTCTGGAAGTTGACTGTATTTTCCAATCACTGGATCCAAGACCGTGGAAGTCAGAGTAAGATAAAAATAAGAGAGAAAAGGAGAAAAAACAAGAACATACTGTTTTTACATATTTATTTATACAAAGGAAAATTAAAAAAAAAAAAAAGGCAAATCCCACATGCCACCCTAGTCCCCCACACAATTCTTTTCCATGCTGCAACTGGCACATCTTTCCCTGGCCACCAGATAGGACATGCTGTTTCCAGGCACATTTCAGCTGGAGGACAGCATGCTAATGAGACAGTGATAACAAACCAGCAGTAAAGCATATTTAAGAGCCCCAGAATTACCACTGGGATTAACACAAAGGCCTCTTTGTGTTCTCCCCCTCTTAATGAAAGGGGAGAATTAAAAATGCCCTCCCGCTGCAGCCCCAAAGGAATGGCCAACAGAAGCTTTAGAGATTAAAAAGTCTGGGCATCAGCACCGTCAAACTGGTAGGAGACCTATTCTTCACCAAACCCCTGAACTGATGGTCCATGTGTCACCCTAGCCACCAACTGCCACGTGTCCTAACCACAGAGGAGCACACAGCAGTACTGGGCAGCAAGGGGAAGGGCAGCAGCACAAG
Organism: Oxyruncus cristatus; assembly: GCA_013399855.1. NCBI lineage: Eukaryota > Metazoa > Chordata > Aves > Passeriformes > Cotingidae > Oxyruncus > Oxyruncus cristatus. Next base: position 357,917 of record VXAY01004333.1, on the reverse strand, counting down.
CTGGCCATAGCTCTGCTGCTCATTTCCCACTGGGCTTCTGTGACTTCCCCGGTGACACCCCAGAGTTCAGAGGGAGGGCCAAGCAAGCCAAGCCCCAAGGGCTGCTGCAGGTTTGTGGCTAGTGAAGAACATTCCTTATGCTAAGCTAAAACACGCAGGATGCTGTGACAGATTTCATAGTCAGCAGGGTCACAGCTTTTCTCCAAACACTGTCTAGCTCTTCTGAGGAAGAAAGGGGATATGATCTAGAGTGGGGGGACTTGAGCTTCTGTGAAGTTCAAGGCTGCCTTTCCTTCCTCTTCTCAAAAATAAGGGGGTGAGGGTAGAGTGGGGAAGGCTGATGGGTGCACTGTACTGAGAGTGCCAACATAGCACAACACACCTAGAGCCCATGCCTGCTCTTAGTTTTAGCAACTTTGCTCACCAAACCACCTAAACCCATTATGGAAAAGGTTGTAATGATTCCTACAGGGTGTTCCTCCCCATCTCCCTCACTGATTTTTTTGTTGAAAAACCGCAACCAGATTTTCATGGCTCTAGAGCAGATTAACAGCTCTGACATACTCTCTTCTCAACTAAGCAACTGCATGTTTATTACCTCAACAGCCTCAAACAAACATCTGACATCCTTAAAAAAAAATTAAAATGGGATGAATTTAGTGTAGGGAGACCCTGATGGACACCACCAGAAGAATGGTGGGAGGTTGCACACATGCACAGTGTGAACCTGCGTGTGAGGAGTCACAGTCCATCAAGAGATGGGTGATGAGATGGGGCCAGGGGACTTCTCCCACCCTCAGCTGGGATTGCTGGACACGGTAAATATCTGCTCAATGGGAATGTAAACATCTGTGCCAAGCTGGCAGCAAACACACACGATGTTGGAGTTTCATCCATGTCATGAAAGAGATACCCTGTTTCCCTCCTACACTCCCACAAGTAGCGTGTTTGCTAAAGGTTAACTTAGTAAATGCCTTCAGGAAACACAGTCTGTAAATACGGACAATTCTTGCTGGCTTGGAGCTGCCTTCAGTATGCGGGAATGTGAAAACTTTCCTTCCTCAATGCAAAAAGCTCTAATTAAAGCCCTCAATTATTTCTAAACTTAGAAATGAAAAACAGCAATAACCAGTGTTCTGGTGTTTGTCTCGTAACCAGTTTGTCCAAAGCATGTCTCAACCCTCTTCCGCCTTCCTTGGGGTGGGGTTTCATGGGACAGGGATCTAATGTTTGGCGGCTGTGAGAGCAACAAAGCACCTTCCCTCTGCTTCAGCACCTCTCTGATTCATCAAGTTCAACCTTCTCAACCAACAAAAAATAAAGATAAGAAAATAAAATCAAAAAGGAAAGAGAATATTTCTACAGCAGCTCAAAACGGCCAGACAAAGGTTACTGCCTGCAAAGGAAGAGGTGAGACACTCTTGCCATCTGACAAACTGTGTCACCTCCCAAAATTACGCGTATATATTCACATGGAATATACATACACACTGTGTTAAAATCAGGGTCCTTCAGCTGCATAATTTCCATGCTACCTGTATATTACTTACTCATAGAAAATGCTCAGAATAGGCAGAGGACATATACCTACTGCTCTAACTTCTGCTTGGTTTAGCAGCCTTTTAAGAAGCAGACTCAACTGGGGAAGTTTTCCCTTCTCAATCCCTATCCAGCTCCTTCCCTGGAGGCTATTCCACTAAGATAAAACAAAAAACATTTTTTTATTTCCTTGTTTGCTTTTAAGTGACAACCCTAATGCAGCACCAATGCCCAGTGAGCTTCAGCAGGAGAATCATCCAGAACACAATGCCTTTTGTTCATGAGCCTAAGACAACAGGTGTTTGGGGAAACCTCCAAACAAATTCAACTTCTTAAACTGTGCAGACGTATGACACGACAAATCTGGGAAAGGCAAAGGAAATGCTAATATTTCCTGGTCCCTTATTTGCATGTCAAACTTGTGAGGTCCTGGAAAGCTCTCATCTCCAACTTACAGTTGAGAAGGCCCAGCTGCAGAAGTGATGCCAGAGCTGTAAGTATCATGAAAAGCAGAAGTCCTCCTCTCCTGCCCAGGAACCCGACCACGGGGCACATGGCCAGGCAGGATGCCAGCGCAATCCCAGCCATGGTGTAGTAGTCCGCATAGAAGTTGTGGGTAATCGCCATCTTCGCTTCATGCCCCATCATGCTTTTTGCAAAACAGTGGTGTATGCCATACCCAGTCAGCCTAGGGGAAACAGGATAGGGCAAGAGCAGATCATTGCCAACACGGCAGACGTGCACTGCAACATAATTCAGTGTACGAACACATTAATGCAGAAAAAATTTCTTCTGCTTCAGGAATAAAATACCTTGTACAAAAAAAACTTACCTCAGACTTCTAGGTGATACTATAAAAATAAGCAATGATCAAAAGAAAAACCTCTATTCAACCAAGCTGTTGCTGGCTTTATTCAGATAGCTGCTGCTCACAGTACGATTGGGGTACAAGCAACTTCGCAAGGATTCCTAGTGTGTGACTAGTTTTTCCTGTTATATTTGACAACTCCTATAACCCCGAGAAGGACATCTCGCTGTTCCCAGTGCGTCTGATGACAACCACAAAGCCAGCAATGATGTGATGAAGCAGGCTGTATGCTTGGACAGCAAAGCACCGTGCAATACAGGTGTCTTCCAGAAAGACCCACCTGCCTGTGGCATTTGGTCGTACTAAATACAAATATTACATCCCACTTCCCAAGTTAGCCTGTTAAAACTGAAAACCCCTGAGAAAGGAGTATTTGAATGATTATTGCAATTTGAAACAATAAGCTCTAATCCAATCTACACATTTACATCACCCTTCATAGCAATGTGTCTCCTCTTTTAAGAGAAAGTTTCTTCGTGATGCCAGTGATCAAAATCTTGCCACCTCATTTCACTCCTCTCTCTTTCTCCTGTCCTACCCTGCCCCTCCAAAAAAAAAGGAAAAGGAAAAAAAAAAAAGGAAGAGCAGGAGGTACACAGATGAGAAGCCCCAGCATCACTGTTGGTGTGGTGCAAAATTGCAGCAGAGGTGCTACAGGAAAGGTCAGTGCTCTCAGCTGCACCCATCATGGCTCAAATACCTCTGCCAGGAAGAGCCTCTTGTCCCTGGAACTTAGCCAACACAAACCTCATGTCATAAATTAATTGTGCCTGACAGAGTGGCAGGCACAGATCCAGGTCTCCAAAAAAAAAAAAAAAATGAATGGCAGGTACATTACACTAATACACTTCTATCCTCCTGAAGGTCAGGAATTTGAAGCTCTGTCAGTGTAAACTGGGTATCAAAATAAGTATAGAAAAACAATCGGGGGAATTGGCAGTGCAAGACAGCCCAAGGCCTGAGGAATTTCTCTTGCAAACTCTGAATCAATGCTTTAGTACAAAATCCCACCCTCAATACCAAACACGCTCACTCTGGTAAAAACCTAGTACAAGTGCTTGCTCTTACACAAAAAACGACATTTGCTTTGGATAGCTAGATTATAACTGAATCCTCCCATAAGGGCAATATTAATCAGCCAAACAATAGTAATAAAAGGGCATAGCTAACCAACGTTTCTTCTGTCTTTCTCTTCTATGCATGCCAACACAGTTGTGGAAGTTGTTATTTAGGCCATGACCTATAAACTAAATTACTGTATCATCTGGTCTTTGCTTTCCAGCCTGCTTCCTCAAGAATTACTCTATTCTCTTAACTTGGTGAGCAGCTCAGAACTGTTACTTTTAAAACTAAATACCTCTATCTTCCTTGATTTCTTATTATTCCCTGCAGAAGTCTCCTTCTTCACGTGTTAAACTTCAGCACAGCCCCATTTAACAGGAATAACAGAATTAAAATTAAGTATTTTTTTTTCCACCCCCTAAAAACAAACATGAAATGTATTTCCTCAGACATGGATCTGCTTCATGCTCTGCTTGGATGGCAAACAGCCTCTGTGTGCTAATGCCAGAAGTTATTTTTTGGGCTGCCTAGTTCCGGCTTAGGGAATTTCCAAATATGCAAAATCAATGAGGGTGAGGGAGGAGGGGAGAATTCCCCACGTAAACATTTTTCACAAATACAGTTAACACTGGCTATTAAATGTACCAGTTGAGCCTAAGAGGAAAACACTGTTTCAGAGCAGAGGGGATCACTTGCTGGTGGGTGGAAGAGAGACACAAAACTACAGCTGGTTCTGCAACCAGTAGTACTGGAGACTGACCCCTGAAGTCTTGGTGCTTCTGGGTAACTATTTGCTCCTCCTGACTGATCCATAAGCCTGTTAACAGCAGTGAGGGCTGCAGAGTAGTGCCCTAAAGTGATGAAGAAAAATTCACAAGAGAGCTACATGCTTCTAAACCTGGGAGATTTCCACTATTCTCCGTTCCCACCTCCCATATGAAAAAAAATCATGAAAGAAATTCAAATGAACATTTTACAAGATAGAAAAATTAGAAAATCCACTGCTGGTGCCCTCCCAGAATTTACAAGTCCACCTATTTCCTCTTTACAGGGCAGTCAGTTCTGGACAGAAAGTCTCAGAGCCTGTAACCTGCAAAACCCTCAGGCTGGTGCTTGGTTTTGCCCTCGTAAGCATGTCCAAACCGAAGCCTTAGGACTAAAGCATCACATTGTGCCATCTCCCATACACTATTTGGGAGTGCTGAAGCACTTTGCAATCTGCCTTTGAAGACCTATCAAGAACAGCTGTTATACAAGGGAGGAGGCTTGTGTTTATCAGCACGCAACATCTTCCTCTGCAACACACCCCTATCAGATATGAACGACTTTAACCTGCACTCCTGTGGCATTAAAGGTTTCAAAAATCCCATCCAGGATGCCAAGCAGTAGATGTCTGCATGCAAGAGCACGTAACAAGACCACTGATGATAGCACTTGTAGCATGGCACCCGAGAAGACGTGTGGTTCTGCTGCCCAAAACTGCCAACGAGCTCCTCCATGTTTGCCATAAAAACAGTTCCCTGCAACAGCTGGTGTTTTTCCAGGATCCTTTATAGGAGACATTAGCGAAGGGTCCCGCACTAGGAATAGAAGGAGCTCCCTCATCATTTCCCATTGCTGCTTCCAGTTGACTGACCACTCAACTATTCAAACAGAAAGAGATCGGACTTACGAGTTCACACACAGTACTACGATGTTTTTCCACAGGTTCCTTGTTCCCACCACCTTGACAATGCAGACTTTCTTCGGTCTCCTGGTGATTTCCTTTTCCAGCTCTGAAACAAACCAAACCAAAATTATCCTTTCACTGGGGAGAACGAGAAGATTTGCTTGTGAACTACAGATATTTTGAGGGATGTCTTGGAGAGCAGGACACTATCAATTACACTAATAGGAATTATAAAAATGCTGAACAGCCTGTCCAAAGTCCACCACAGGTTCCTCTTGTTCTTTCAGGCTTCCCTTAACCTTCTTGAGGTGGAAGAACTATCTAAGAACTCCTTCACGCTCCAAACCTTCTCCCAGTTAAAAATGCATATGTAAAAGAGGAGCAGTATGGAGCTTGATGCCAGCAAGCATGACATAAAATTTCTTGAAAAAGTTAGGGATTCTGTTCATTTTTAAACCCCTCCACAGGCAGAACTGCACTTGTGCAGCCCTGCTGCCTTTGTGCAATGCACACCTGAAAAGCCATGGAAAGGACTGGAGTTTAAACTCATTTTTCATGGGACTCTTTTGAGGTTTGTTAAAATGCAGGTTTCAGAATAAAGTGGCTAGGACATCATGTCAGCTTGTCTTCTTTCACCCCACTCCCTTTTCAAATATTTAAAATTGTTCTGATGGATGTCCTAAACATTAAGACATTTCCTTAAAGAAAAATCTTTGGGTATCAGCAGCTGTGGTGTCTTTGCACTTCAGAACTAAGTCTCACCATGTCCTTAAAGTGCTGGGCAGCTCCAAGCTAACTTTTCTACGCAGTGCTGTTAAGAACACACAAGCCTTGCAAATATTGCATCTGACACCCTTGTTGGCATGGGACAATAACAAAGGACACTTTATTTACCAAGTATCATTAATTTAGAGCGTGAACACCTACCTAAGCATGCCAAAGCAGCCTGTTTCCAAGCTACTGGATCAGTGAGGCGGCAAGTTCAATAAAAACAGAAGCAGCTGTGGTTATAAAGAACGATCACAAAAGCGATGCACCCCAAGACTACAGACTAGGACTGCTTTTTTGCTGCTTTCTAGACTGACTGTTTAAAGGCAGCAGCGTGGCCCTGTTCTGAACGGTGCACGTGTTCCCTTCGTGCATACATAATTAGCACGGGTGTCCTCACTTGTCCACACTGGCCTGCCCTGACCTCCGCCTTACTCCGCTGAATAGCAATTTCTTAAAGAGCTGCAAGACCCAGGAAAAATAAAAGCAAGCTGGGGCGGGGGGGAGAGGGGGAGGGAATGGGGAGGGAATTCACCTGAATTTACAAACTAAAGAAAAAACACGTTTGCCTGCTGTTATTTGAAAAGTGTATCATAAAAATAATAAATCAAACAAACATTATTTATATGCAAATACTTGAGCTATTCACTGCTCACAGGTCACTCCTGGTCTTCCCTCTAGAGCAGCTACTGGGAATGCTTCTGACAAAAGCAGCAGAGGGTATTTTGTACGGACTGTACTTGAGCAGAATATTGCCATACTACTTCCCTTACTACCTCATAATGGCCATTTCTTCCCAGAATCTATGCAGCATGAAGATCACAAAAGCAGAAAAACAGAGGTGGAGCACAAGAAGAAATTGGTTAAATTAATATTTGTATTACAGAAGCCCACAGCAGGCTCAGCAATGGATTACCAAAAAAAAAA
>VXAY01004333.1:260576-349621 GCA_013399855.1 Oxyruncus cristatus | reverse complement strand
GAAAAAAAAAAGACGAAAAAAAAAGAAAAAAAGAATCTAGCCTCAAACTTTACACCAAAGAGTGCCTGACTTCTTACTAAAAGCATTCTGGCTCTACCAGCTATTTACACCTCCATCTCTCTATTTTTAAAACTCAAAATCTAAGTCACCTGTAAATGACCTGCTGTCTTTGGAGGGAGCCTGCTTACATGAAAGGACCTGCTCTGACTGACTGTGATGAGCATCAGGAGAGCAACAGCTCTTAGGTTGTCTGAACTCTGTATGTCAACATTCAGGTATTAAAAGGGAAGTCAAGCTGAAGACTATTAAAGCCCCATGGAAGCAAACTATTGCTCTCTCAGGGCTAACACCAGAAAAACTCCCCCTACCCCCAGCTTATTGTTTGATTTTGCACTGAAGTCACCAGTTCAGAGGGAATTTGCATTAAACATTTCAGATTTGAGTGCAGAAAATAAAAAAATTTGTATCCATTTACTCGGAGGCCCCTAGTAAGTTTTCCCATGCTCCGGAGCCCACACACACTCTAGGCTTCCTATTCAAGGACTTGGTAGGAAAACTGTCAACAAGCTAACTCTTTATATCTCAGTGGAAATTAGAACTATTCAATAGGAGACTTTAAAAGTCTCATGGGAAGGGGAATCCTACCAGCCTCTAGCTCCCTACACTGCTGAATTCTCATGGGATCCTCTGTCTTTCAGGAGTACGGCTTTCAAAATCAGAAAGTATCTTTAATGCCTTCAAATGAAGCCACACATCTCTGCATCACTTGCCATAAACAAAATAGACAAAAACCCAAATCAAGCAGCCGAAAAAGAATGTCCAAAATGACAAGTGTCCTGTGGTGATGTACTTCTGCTGGATTTTTCTGGCCCCTAAATGATACTGTCAGTAGCTCTTTGAACATGAAAAGAGCTATGGAAGCCCAGCACAGAGGCTCAATCAATCCACAGAGCATGACAGCTCTGCAGCAGGAGGTAAACCAGTCCAAAACACAGAGCTGAAGCAATCTACTCTCAGGCAGACTGAGTTACTGGTACACAGGTTTATTTATACCTACCAGGACTTCCGTCTCCATGAACTCCCTTTGTGCTTACTTATTTATTTACTTATTATCATGGAGGACTAGCAGTCTGAATCATTGCATTTTGGAAAAGTCTAACGGTGAAGAAACACCGAAGGCTATCAAGTCACATACAGGAATTATGAGGTGGGTAAAAGGCTGACTGATGGCAGACAACAAGGGATAGAAAAACGGAAATCATCAGCAGACAGTAGGACATTAGTGCAGGGTGACTTGTTTTATTCTCAAAAAAAAAAAAAATCTTATTTAATAACCTCATTAGGGAGCCTGGCAAAAACCTTAGAAATGTATCAATAAGGTCTGCTGGTGTCAAAGTGAGGCACTGCCTTACTGCCAAAGGTAAGTACAACACAGAAATGGGCCATTAGAGGGAACTAGGTGAAACTAAGACCTTGTGTTGCAAAAGCAAGTGAAAATGCGTAATATAAAGTAAGATTCTCAGTGATTAAGGGGAAATGTTTCTGGTGGAAGATAAGCAAAGGCTGTGTTGGACTTGATTATGTACTACTTGAACACAAGTGACTATATGACACCAGCTTATTGAGGCCACGATGTGTTTGTAATTCAGACAATGAAATGCTGGTACTCTTAAAATTCTGGTCATCAATATTTGAGAAACTAAAGCTTTGGCAAGCCCATTTATAAAAGGAGGGGAGATAGAGAAGAACTTCATCTCAGCAAAGGAATGGGGCTGCTGTCCTCTTACAAAGCACGGGAAAAGAGAAAAAGAGATTTAAGACAGGCACAGACAGGAGCAAACGGGAAGGAAAAAAAAAAGAATGAACACAGACAACTATAGTGCATTTGAATTGAATGCTAAAATGTACCCCAGTACAAGAGCAATACAGAGACTGGAATGGCCTTCTAACAAAAGCACTGGACATAAACACTAACAGCATTTAAAATCAATTTCATTTCATGAGAGCAACTGTGTAACTCTATGGCTATAACAGCTAAGGACTGATTGCAATAGTTTATTTCAATCCTGTATTTCTAATTACACTCAAAAAAATTAGAAAAAGCCAGACATAAAGGTTGCCTTTGCAATCTTCAGTTGCTCATATGCTTTAGAATATAGCACTCAGATGAGTGCTGCGTTGATTTTCCCCCCAGAACGCTCACTGCAGTCAGCAAAGGGGCAGGTAGTAATGACATCTCTGCCTTTCCCACTGAACATATGCCCCTCAGCCTTATTATCCAAACCTCCCAGTGAGTACAAAAAAATCATAGATTTCCTCAGAGACAATCCTACAGTGCTGTCAGAATATACATGTTTTTCATAAATAGTAATGAAATAATCTCTACCACCTTATAAGAGTAAGGGCAAAGATTATTCCTGTTTTGCAGGGAGGGAGATAAAATACAGAGGATTTTTGTCCAGAATGAGAAAAATCATGCAGCAATACACCTTGTAGTTGCTGATATAAATACTCCCAGCTTTCTGCAAATCAAGCCCCAGAATTACACGCTAGAGACAGACACTGAAGAAATTAGCAACAGGACTGAAAGGGCCTGATTCCAGGGAAATCTCCATCAAAAACATCCCTGTCAGACACAGAGAACAAGTACAGTTCTTAAGGAGGTATTCAGCTTTATTTCCCCAACACTGTCCTCTTTCCTTCTGCAACCCTCTGCCTCATTCACTACACACCTTCCAAATTCTGCAACAAATGAGGAACAGACAACAGCTTCATTCCCACATCATCGTCCATCCTATGCACTGATTCGTCCATCCTATGCCCTGTGGAAAAAATAGGTCGTAATCATGTTATTAAAGGCTGTATCAACATGCCTTCATGCCAGGAGGCCAAGCAAAGGTTGCCCAGGCAACATGACTTCTTCCATTTCCCAGGGTGTGACATGTCGACGTTTACATTCTTCTAATATCACCAAAAAAAACCCCAATGAAAAACCAAAAAAAACCCCATAACACAAAGAGCACCTCAAATGTCATTGTGTGGAGCCATGTCTAAGCCATCAGGAGGTTTCGGGTACCCACAGATGCATGGCTGCTCTTTGCTGCCAGAGCTATGGAGGAAACCTCAGCAGGCAGAGCAAGTGAGTTGGGCAGGATGGAGGGGTGAAGCACACATTTTAGGAGTGGATTTCACAAAGAAGAGGGCTGAGACTGAATACTTGAGCTTGACAGCTTGTTCTAGAAAGAGAGGGAAGCAAGTGATCACAGCTCCTTTGGTCTCCATTGTTTTCTTTGCCTCTCTAAGTTCCCTCCAACTATCTTTAATCTTTGCTCCTAAAACTTGTTTAAGTTTCTTATTTCCTCTCTTCTCTGTCCACTGGTCCCCTCTTTTTGCTCTTCACCTCCACTTGGTTCCTGAGGTCTCCTCTCCTCCCCTTCACATCTCCATCCGGACTCACGCATCATCTCCCCTCCCTGTGCCCGTGGGCTGGGGAAATGCCAGGAGCAGCGGGGCTTGCTGCCTGCCCTCTGCACAGGACTCCTGCCCTGTAAAGCCGGCTCCTCTGGGAGGATAGGTAGGACTGTGGACAAAGACCCAGAGTGCCAGCCTGGCACAAATCAACAGGCTGGAGTGTGGCCAGTAAGACTCTGCAGAGAACTCAGCCTAGTGAGGAAGAGTAATTCAAGCCTAGATAGAGGTTGACAACCCCCTCTTTTTCTTTAAATTTTCCAGCATATTTGGCTTTTCCCAGTAGCATTAAAAGGAACATTTGCAGTAGAGTGCACCCCTTTTCCCCTGTCCCCTCCGAAACCTGCTGCTGTCAGATATGACTACCACCCTTGCCAGGGATATAATCAGGGCATGCATGGACTCTCCTCTTCCATTCCTGTAGACCTAGCCAGGAGAAGAGGACTTAACTGACCAGTTTTATCCTTGCTAATCACTATCATGTACAGCACATCCTGAAAGAGTTGCACAGACTCCATTGGTCCCTGCTACTGGACAACAGGGGCCCATTGGGAGAAACCCAGACTCTCCTGAAAGCTGATTAAACATACAAGTGGGCAACAGAAATCACTGGCTGTTTTGTTTCGTTTGCTTGGGTTTTTTTAAATTTTGAGATGGATATCTCTGTGGCTGACCCGCAGTCCTTTTTGAAATGTCTTTTTAAGCCCTTTTTAATGTCTGCCTTCAAGCAGCATCTTGAACTGTTTTAACTACATTTCCCACATTTAGCTGGCCATCCCCTGCAAGTTGCATGGGATATTTAAGTTTGGCACCATTAAACACCCAAGAAACAGGATCTGGTAAAGGAACACATCTGTCAGGTTTGTACACAGTAGTATCACATAGAATTACCTGTATTATGGGGCCTGGAAACTTGTTTTTTTTTCTCTAGCTAATACCCTCTTCATCTACCACAAGCTTTAAAACAGTAGTGTAATTATAGGTGTGATGGTCTAAGGATATGAGTAAAGCTTTAAAGGGAAACAGACTGACTTTCAGACACAAGGCTTTTCCACCCTTCCCTCTGCTATTTACCCAGTGGAAAAAGCAGTGAAAAAACTACACAGATCCAAGACTCATGCTTAGGAAGAAAAAAAAAACATATAGCAAAACAAAATAGAAAACCAGCTTATGTACAAAAGAAAAGTCATGGCAGCATGTTGCTCAGTAGCAAGAAGAGTGAAAGATAATTCAATTTTTTTTTTCTCCAGAGGCAAAGCCCATGAAAACCACAGCTTTCCTAACTGCAATCCACACACATACACACACAGAGTACTCATCACCACTGTATCCCGTCATCCTCTCCATGTTATGTCCTACATGCTAAAGTATTGGCACCTATTTGGACGCTTGAACTTTCCTGGCCACGTTTTGTGATTACATCAATATTATTTTTCTAAGCTTAGAAAAGAACAGCTACAAAGTTATCTGTCCACAGGAGCACTTTGGTTTGTGTTTTGATCTAGAGATGAGCAAAAAGGGAGCTTTGTTTTTTAGTCTGGTCAAGCAGTTATTTTTGTCTTAAGGAACATCTGAAATGTCTCCCCCCATAGGGGAAGCCAAAGAGAACCGCACAGGGGTGGGTTTCCATGGAAGCACCAAGGCTGACACTTAGGTAACTGATGATACAGCCCCTCAAGGGGTGCATTTCTCAGCACACCGTGACATGGCAGGGCTGGGTGCTGCTGCAGCCAAGACAAGCTTGCAGCACGCGACCTGTTCCACGCAACAAACAGACCCTCCACATCCACATAAAGAAAAAGAATTCATCCTATAAAAATGATGAAAGCCATCTAAAGTATAACACACCTTTAAAAGGTGTAAGGACACTTGCTGCTTTGGGATTTCCAATCCCCTTAAACACTCTTTTCTCCTGTTTGTTAAACAGATCTCCATACTTCCTTAGCATTTATTTACCTTAAGTCAAAATGACTGTCCTGCAGCTGCACTGAAATGTATGTTTGTTTCTTGTTCCGTGGGGTAACAGATGAAGTTTCTGGGGAAACTGGTATTAAAAAACCTGCTGTGAATCAATATTATCAAAATGTTTCATATTTCCCTGATTGAAGCTGACTTTTTGGATAGTGTTTTGAAATATTTTTCCACAAAATGCAACAAGACTGTTTAAAAAATAATATTTCAATATGCAGTTGAATAAAAATAATTTCCTTGATGCAAAAATGAATTTTAACTTTCATTTCTAAAAGAGGACAAAGTGTTAAGCCAACTGATGAAATTTTAAGACTTGAAACATATTAGGGATGATTTAACCAGGTCTAATTAAGATTTCATAGATTTCTTAACCATTAAAGAAGAAAACACAACCACATAAACTCAAAGATCTCTTTCCAAAGGCAAACTTTTCCTGCTCAAAATCACAAAGTATATCAATCACTCAAAAATAAAGCCACTTAAAGATGCTGAGGAATTAGTTCCCCTTGTGCAACCAACACTGCCCCTGGGACAGGCCACTGAAGATAAGGGTAATGTTACTCTACAACACTCCAGACTCCTCTCAGACCCAGTTTCCCACATAAGCACAGTCCCACACTATCTTGCTGGTTGAGCATAGCCCATCCGCTGCCTACCCTCATTTTCTCCAGGCAGAGGTTGTTTCTGTAGCAGCCAGATCTTTCAACTGCAGCTGGACCACTGTCTGGACATTTAGCTGTTCTCTTTAGAGACATCTCCCACAAGAGCACTGGAAAACCACACTCCCCCTACGGATGGTCAAAACCAGCAGATAAATTTTGCTTCCTTTTTTTTCCCACCCAACATGTGGACAGCCACCTCCCCAGGGAGGAAGCAGGCCCTACAGTGGCACTCTCCACTATGTGCAGTACAGCCAAATGGACAAGTAAAAGCTTTCAGCAGGCAAAGGGTGATTCTTCAGAAAGGAAAACCAGCCTGCTCACTGCTTGGAGAGCAATTCAAAATTAAATTTTCTTCTATCCCAGAAATACTTCACCCTCTAGAATGCTGCTTCTTTTTATTATGGAACTCATATCAACTGCCAAAACAGGTAGTACATACGAAACTGAAACTCCTGTAATGATCTGTTATACTGGATACACTAATTTGACCGGTATGTATGAGAAAAAAATTACAGCGGTGTTTTCTGCTGGAAGGGACTGCAAGTGAGCAGTTTATCACTTAAACATATTGGGAGTAATTCAATCACAGGAGGCTGTTACAACAATGCAGAGAGGAATAATAAAACAGGAACACAATGGCCCCTAACTAGAGCAAAACAGTTTCCAGCCCTTTCAGATGAAAAACAAAGAATAAAACAAATCACAAACAAAAACCCCTCCACACAAACAGGAAAGCTCAACAATGGAGTGAAGGGAAAACAGGGGATATCTGCATCAAGCTCAATGGCATCCTTTCTCCCAGACAAGTACCAGCTTTTTACCCCGTTCCCTGCTATAGCAACTACGCGTATGTGATTATAACACACAAAAGCAGAGAAATGCTTTCTTCTGCTTACTGACCCACTGCAGGACACATGGCCTGTGGTCTGATCACATTTTTAATTCAGGATTTCTACTTTTCTCCTGTCCTCGCTCAGACCATCAACACTCCCATGCAACCAGAACGAGAGAGAAGGTCTTTCCTTCAACAGCTTGTAGTTAATCTTACTTCATCCTTTTGATACTGCTCCTCTCTTACTCTCCCTACAGCAGTGCAGCATCCCTCCAGAGCTGGGTCAAGAAAGCCTTAAAGTGTGGGGCTGCAGAAAGAGTTTAAAGAGAAAAAGTGAGGAAAGAAATAATAAAAAAACCCCAACAACATCCCCAACAAACCCATCATCAACAAGGAGGCAGAAGTGACCACGTTCTGAATAATTTACAGTTTGCAAAAGGTATTGTGCTGACAACTCCTATATCTAAATGTATTTGCAGTCAAGAGAATCCACAGTATCGAGGTGTGAAATAATGCTGTGTTTTTCACATGAAAGGGAGTCCCTCTCTTAAGCAGGAGTATACTCCCACCATGAAACTGCTGATAAAAGTAAATTAGTCACAAATAATAGTCATAAAACCATTTGGACACTTAGCATTCCTCCATGGGCAATAACTTTATACATGGCTTAAATAAACTCTAGACACAGTTGCCTCTTTATTATTTTCCTTAAAGCAAACTCAGGTAATTTGTATTTTCTTTTCCCTAAAATACATTTTATTTCATCTGCAAAATCAAGAAGTTGACTGAGAAAAGTCAAACTTAGTAGTTAGGAAACTCCAAGTCAAATTGTGAGACATTTAGTAGACTCAGAGACAGGTTTTCTCAAGATCCATCATTTAGTGCAAGGAAGATCTGCAAAAAGGAGATGGTGGGGATGCAGATCACCAGGTTAATGGCTGCTCAGATATCCCTGTGCTTTTCAGAACTTTGCCAGAAAAACAGCATTTACATTGCAAAGCCATGGTGTGTGATGTAGATCCAGGAACTGTAAACCCAGACATAAAGTTACACGCAAGCTAGCTAATTACCACCAGTGTGCACCAAAAATCACACCAATGCCAATGTTGTATGTATACCACAGACCCTAACCAGGCTTTCTCACCCCTCACTGATAAAGACTGTTTTATTCATTAGGCACTGATAATGGTGACACTTTTCTATCCTGGATGAAGCCTGTCCCAGTGCTGACTGGTGCCTTTAACAGTGACTGACTGAAGCTACCTTTACCCCAGAGATCTCTGACAGTAAGCATCAGACAAGTCCAGAAGCATCACTTCTGGGTGAGATCTCCCTGCAGCCCCTGGGATCAGAGCAGGTACAGTTCGAAAAAAAAGGGAAAACAAGAAATGTTTTCACTGTTTCCTAACTAGTGTGTAGTCTAATACAGATTGCAAGTGACAGTGCAAAATGGGTGTTTATGGGCAGAGTCGGGCTTGTGAGAAGGAAGGGGGGAGCCTGCATCATATCTGACAGGTGCAATGGTGAGATGAAGATCCAGAAACTCTTCAGGTTTGTTGTAATTAGACACACACACACACAAACACATGTGCACACACACACAAAGTCTCTTCTGCAAAGCACCCTGCAAGACAGGATCTTGGCTACTTCAGTGACAATTCTGGTGATGAGAGGAGGCAGTTCTTTCTAAAAGCACCAGGAAACCAAGAAATTGATAATTTAGACTCTCAAGCAAAAACTGCACCCTAGTGCTGCCACTTCCAGCAACCCCCCCATTCCTAAAGCAGCATCACTCAGCTGATGCAGGAAGAGAAAGCAAAACAGCTATTGGAGCAAAGCTTTAAAGAGAAACTGTGGTTTAAGTTTCCCACGGGGCTGGCACATAGGGGGTTTGAGTGCTGCTGCTTCTCCAAACTAACAAAGTAAATGTTGGGTGATGGGCAGGATCCCAGCAAGCAGCTTCCTTATAACACAGTTTCCAGAGGCACACAGAGCTGAAGGCGCACTCTTGTAGCCGTGGTAAAATTCTTCAAGAGATGTCTCTAAAGACATACGGCACTGCAAGACAAGACTATAATTACTAGGACTGTTCAACAGGCCAAGTAGTTTTATACACAGTGCGGGAGTTTGGAATGGATTTTCAAGAAAAGCAAAATGAATGAATGAATGAAGGAATGAATGGGATGATTTTACAGGCAATAAATGGATAATTTAATTATGGGCACCAATGCCACGTGCAGCCTTTAAAGAAAAACTGAGGGATTTGCAGTTGTGTGTCCTACTCACCAGGCACTACTCCTTTGATATCGCTTTCTGTGTTCATCCTGTTCTTGTGCGTGAACTGAAGGATCAGTTCCTTGGATGCCTCAAATTGTTGTGTAGCCATCAACCACCGAAGGGACTCTGGGAAAATACTTTAAAGACAGAAAACAGGTTATGGTTGCTTCCAAGTTTCTGTCAGAGGATGAATTGATAGAGTTTTAGCCACTCATTTAACCACTCAGGAGCTATGTAATTATTTCAAAATGCAGAAGAATCACTCATGAAACAAAAAAAGAGGGAAAACCAATTCAGGATGTGCAAATTAATGACATTTGCTTTTACCTTGATTCCCAAATGATAGAGGAACTGTCCTACCCCATGGAAATAGAACATATTAGAATTTTATAACATATTCCAGGTGCTCTGTCCATTAATATAATTTTGAAAGAACTGGGAGGAGGAGGCAGTGCTGTCTGCAATAGACATTTGCTGCCAAGAAGCGAATGAATGAGATGTGCAGTTAACACATGGTAATTCAGAACAAAGAAGGAAAATAGCTGACAGAAGTAATTTGGGTTCTCTTCTAAAGACAGAGGAAAGAGAAGAATTACTTCTTAGGATTATATTGCAACAGATTTTCTCAGGTTTTAAACACATCAAAAATCTTCTCCCATGTATGCAGTCATTCTTTATACAGGTCAGTCTTGTGTGTGTTCCAGACAATATTTAGTTGTTGTTTTAGAAGCTTGCCTTAGTAAAGACAATATTGTGTTAGTTGAGTTGCCTTAAAAATACACACACACACACAGTTAAAGAAGTTTATTTTCCATCCAGTTGTTTCCTTCAAGTGCTGATATTTACCAGATTCATGAGCTTAACTGTTCATTGTCTTTTTTTTTCACATGAGTTTAATACAAAACCAAAAGAAATATGTAGATCTTAGAACAAAAAAACCAAAATATCCCATCCTTCTGTAGATATGAAAACTTTCAGATCTTACTCCAAGTATATTTTTCTTTCGTGTTAAAGCCTCACTTTCACTACTCTTTCAAAAGACCTTATTAAGAACAATTTAACAAATACTTTTAACTTCAAATATATAATAAACCTCAAATTCCCTTTACAAAGCACTGATCTTTGCTGCGGATGCTGCCCAGTTCTTATACTTCTAAGCAGGCAATTGCACCATTATTGCACTCTCTCTAAGGCTGATACAATTTGGAAGACACCTTAGCAAATCCTCCAAACGAGACAGAGAAAGTATTAAGTAATTTTTTGAAAAAGAAGTAGAAAGGAGAGAAGTCAGGCAGCCTGCAATCTAAATGATATCATCCAATAAAAATATATAACAGCTATTATGACAGCCATTCAGCTTGACAGCTTATTTACTACCCCTCGTGCTGCATAGATGCTTTGGCATATCCTCCTGCAGTTAAGTCTTGTACAGCCAAAGCACTTTTTGAAATACTAAAAAGATTTTGGATGCAAAATCTCTGCATGTTTGGTTCTGGAGAGGGGAGAGCCTCAGCCACTAGGTTAAAAGTTTCAGATTTTGAACAGTCTGCTTCAAGGTCCCAAACAAGTCCTATAATGACCACCCGCATCTACGGAAAGAAAGGGAGCCACACGGACTGCAGGGTGAGGACAAATGCTGTCTCTAACTTCCAGCTCCTGCAGTTTTCTCAAACTGGAAGTGCTAAAGCCTCACATCTTTCAGCTACTCCATCATTAAGTGTGAGCTGTGGGAGGTTCATTAAGGATCTTTAAAAAATTGTGGGCTGCCTTGAGCCAAGGTTACCAGGCACAGCAAGGGGAAGTGCTGGCCTCCCCATCTCTGTGCAAGCACCGGAGCTCATTTGTGGGGCATGGATCCTGCTGCCAAGCATCATCTGTATGCACCTACTGTTGCACCTTCTCTTGCTGTACGAAGCACCATCACAAACTCAAAAGCAAAAAAACAAACAAACAAACAAACAAAAAAACAAAACCAAAAACCAAACCAAATCCCTACATCCCTGTGGACTTCTGCACAGAAATCTGTTCACCACCTCATGCTTTATCACCTGGCATTAAGTACTAATTGAATGAAGCTGAGACAGCTTACTGCTGAGGGTGGGCAGTTGCCCAGACCAGCAGGCTGAGCTGACTGTGGACAACTGTGTCATGCTAAGAATTAGGCCAATTTTTCTGTTGTTATATCTGGTAGAAAATAATCCCCCCTTGTGTTCCTGCTGGTCCAGTGATATCAGAGGGGTGCCTGGGCTTACACCCGAAGTGAGAGCCAATTCAACACGAAGCAAGAGAAATGCCGAGCCAAGCAGCACTGTAAGTCCACTCACCTTCAATAAGAACTACCAAGGTTACAGATTCACAAACAGAGTGATACACTAAGTCTGGCTGCACTCAATGAACTCTCGTGGCCAGACCAGAAGTCTGGTCATGTTCAATAACTCTCATGGCCAGGTACAAAAGTGTCATTTATCGAGCAACAGAAATGCAGCTTCTTGGATTGCTGGTGATAAGTACACTGTCTGCAGAAGCATGCCTGAATACTTAAAATATGAATAATACAGGGTACAGCCCGCTGGCCATCCCAGGATACAAAGATAACCTCCATCCTCAATTAAGCTATATTTATACTGGTTTCTTTGAGGGAGGGGAAAAGGTAAAGCTACAGCTGATGTCGCTTCATGTTTAGGTTGGCGTTTGAGTGACTTTAGTCATTAGCATATGTGGGGGCATGAAATGTAATATGTATTTTTCAGCTGATGCAGCAAAGTTCAGCTTTTGGTCACCTTTTGGGTCATTCCTTTGGCTTACAGTTCCCATTAGCTGCATTGTTTTAAACAGAGCATGACCGCAACACTTCTGGGCCACTCCATCCTTTGTTTCATGTCTCCCTTAGAGTGGTACACCAAGCTCCCCCAGTGTTCCTGCTTCTAAGGCGTGCAGACAGTTTGTCCTTGGTGAACACTATAGCCAGTGCGTGCATTTCTTCCTGCTGAACTTTGTTTTTCAGTAGTTTCCTCACACAGCTGGTTGACAGTCTGCTACCTCCTCCATCAGCAAGGAAAGGGCCATGCTTTTAGTCAGGGAAAAGAACATAGAGTGGGTAGGGGGAGACATTCATTTCCTGTCATATGGCTGCTGCTGCTTGGGAGAGGAGAGGGAGATGAGTGGAAGGGACACTGGGGGAGAAAAGATCCCAAGTCCAAGAAATCCTAAGAGAAGAGAAGAACCCTTGACAGACAAGGACCAGGACAGTACCACGTGTAGCTGGAAGGAGAACTGTGATCCTGTGCAGATGGGTGGAAAATGGATGCCCATGGAGAGGGTGTAATGTGTCAATTAGGGGTCTGCCCCAGGATAATAAGCCCAGTTAGTCCAATTTTGTGTCTTGGTGAGGGTAAATCCCATCTATCAGCACCAGAAGAGAACTGGCCACCCTTTCTCAGTTCTTCAGTTTCTGTTAGAGTGAAGCAGGAGTTTATTTCAAGCTATTGATACCTTTGCTGACATTCATGGCATCATCCGGTCTGGAGCTTCCTGCTCCAACCGAGAGAAAATAAAGTCTCTGTATAGCTGGAGCTCCCCTTCCCTCATGGCTCTAATATACATGCACACTTGAAAGGAGTCTAACTTCTATTAACTTATTTTTATACACTTGTCACAAACCCCTGTGCCCAAGTCTGGCTTACGTGGGTGTCTTTTGCCCTTCCAGAATGACCTAAGAGCCCAGCAGTGGCATCTGCTCGATATCTGTGTATCCCAACCCACCTGCTCATTCCTCCTAGACATATCTGTGTTGCTGAGTCTCCCCCTTTTCTCCATCCATGCCCAGCTACCCAAGCTGCTCAGCCATGCACTGCCTGGGGACTGTATAGCCTGTCATGTGCACGTGGCCAAAAGCAGAGCAAATCTATAGGTGGGAGAGGCCTAAGCTCCAGCCTGAAGAGGCAAACACCATTCTCACAGCAGGATATGGAAGTAAAGAGAGTACAGAGAAAGGAGGAGGCAGTGCATGGGCTGTTCACAACATCTGTTATTGAACTCACTGCTTTGGGTACTCGATGGCGAATTAACAAGCACTGTTCTTCTTTTATTACCAATCAGTTAGTTTTCTGCCTTCATTTGTAACACATGCTGAGGGTCCATGTTCCGTTTGGAAGAAAGGAAAGAGGTAATGAAATGGTAGCACTTTCCAGAGAATATGCAACAGATGGAAGAGAAAATCCTAAGAGAAAAGTACATACTGTACTGACAGTATAATTAAACAGGCATCCTAACCAGAGCCCTTTTCCACAAATGGAAAAACCCTGGGCAACACAAATCCTGATCCTTTGGCTATTACCACTATTTATCAAGCTGCCTTATCCAACATTATATGAGGGGGACCTATTTCCTTGGTTTGTCTGCCCTGTACAGCCAAAAAGCCACAGAGCTCTTGCAGATTACAAAATAAATTTTAACATTTCCTATTGCTTTCAATGTCACCCAGGAACAACCTCTCAACAGGAACATGCAAGACTCTGCCACAGCCACCTGGAAAACGTGCAACCTCCAGAAGGCTGCTGAGGGGTGCCTGCTGTCCATGCCATCTACTGTGTTCATTAGGCATCTTCATAGCAGCGTACTGTCCTTTTGGACACATAGCTGTAAACATTATGCTTGATACTGGCTTCTATCCAGCGGTGGATACAAGGCATTTCAGCTGGTGGCATTGCAACAGGAAGTTCTGGAGCAGACCTGCACATGGATAACATACGGCAGGTATGGGAGGGGGGAACAGCATCATGCATAAAAAACCCCACTCTTCATTATTCATTGAGATTAACACCGACAAGATGAGACTATTTAAGTGTTATATGTTGGAATACAGGTGTAAACTCCCCGGCATTATCTTGCAAAGGACTTGTAACTTTCTCCTGTGTGCTGCATTTTGCCCATGCTGCAGCACCTCTGCCCTGGGAGTAAGCAATAAATCCCCACTGAGAGTGACCATCATGGACACAAAAGAACTTCTTAAAAAGTTGATACAAGAATATAACTGTTAAAAATTCTTACATACTGTAACAAGTTTTCACACACTGCGACTTGTCAGGCATTACAGCTAGCAGCCTAGCCCCCCATGGGTACATAAACAACTTGGTCCTGCACAGTGTGATGGCCTTTTCCCTCATTTTTCTGAGGGCACAGCAACTAATATTTTAGACTTGCTGGTATTATCTTTAAAATGAATGATCTAGCCTGTTCTTACTGTCATGGTTTTGTACAACACTGCTCTCATAAGCCTCTGTTGTGTTATGCCGCCACTGCGTGTCACTATTAAGACAGAACAACAAAGAAAGATTTTTGGGAGGTTTGAAATTCACAGTGGGGATGCACCTGGCACCATCCCCAGGGCGAAAGCCATCCTACTTCTCTCAGGATAGCTGTATCAACGCCACAGTGCCACAGGCAGAGAGGAGTGGGAGCAGCTGGGAGTGAGGAATTCCTTGCAGGAACAATCCTGAGCCACTGCCTGGCACAGACCACCCACCCAGACTTCAACATCGCGTGAGCTAATTTGGGCAACATCAAGTCTAGTTCAGGGCTGACAACCTCACACACACAAGATATCCAAGAGTGTTTGTTCAAGAGCTGACACACGTTATTTTTAACCTCTCTTGGATAACCCAGGCCAAAGAAACCAGCGATGACAGTACATAACCACTACACAGGTATTAAGGGAAAATGTAGCCATGCAGTCATAACCTGACAACAGCTACGCTGAGATGTATCCTCTCAAAAACTGTTTTCATCTTTAAAGGAGAAGTGACAGACAGAGTAATAGCAAAGTATAAATTGCACCTCAGTCAAAGAGGACCATCTCCCAAGTTCCCACTGTACCACAGCATGTCATGTACGTGCTAGCTACAGCAGATTATAAAGTTATTGTTATTTCAAAGTCAAGTCTTTGCACAAGGTGAATGGAAGAACAAAGGGAAAGTATTGTGTAGTACACACATTTCCCGACAGTGAAGCACCTCCCAAGTCCCGCATTAGGAGCTCATGTTACCTTTGACCTGACAGGCGGAAGAAATACTTACATCCAGTAAAACAGCATCAGCAGGAAAGGACAGATGATGACTGCCTGGAGGACCTGCCAGTCCCTGCAGAGGGCAGCCAGCCCCGGCATGAGGAACTGCCCCGCCATTTCAATGAAGCTCGCCACCATGGTGATCATGAACCGGTGCCCAGGAGGACAGAGCTCTATCCCTGAAACACAGAGCACACACAAACACATTAGCCTCCCCACCAGCAAAGACACCCCCAGAGCACCTCTATGAAACTTTCAGGGACTTCGTGTCCTTCAAGATCTTTGGTCAAAGCTATGCAGAATCACGTAAATTTTGCTTCCTCCTGTATTTAGGCTTCGAATACCCCAGCAGCTCTCGAGAAGCCCATTATCAGCTGGCTATGGTGAAACATTGCAACTTCCATACCTAGTGGCTCTCCTGCAAACCTGCTGTAACCTCATTGCCAGATTTCCTTCAGTCTCTGCCTAGACAAGCATTTCACCAAATTGTAAGATATTTATTTTTAAAAGGAAACGTAGAATAAAATAAAAGCCAAAGGTTTTGGGTCGTGCCTTTTCACACTTCTCAGAGATACCACCTGCCTTTCCAATCAGTTTGCTGGGAGGCAGAAGAGCACAGCTCTCAGCAGGATGCAGGCTCCTAGCTCATACAGGATGCCACCTGCCCACAGTTTAATATGCTCTGACTCAGCCACTTGCAAGCTGGATTTTGCTGAGTGGGTTGTTTCTGGGTTTGCTTTTTGCAATAGCTTATCTGGATCAACTTTCAAACAAGCCAACCTTCCATCTATCTTATCCTGCCTTCTACCCTTCCTTTTACTGTGGGGTAATTTACCACCATCACTGGCATCTTTGGTTGTCTCAGCCGCCTGCTGACACGTGAGTTCAATAGATAAAACATCTCCTCAGATCCTGAATTCTGACTATCTTCATGGAGTCAGAAGACGAGTTTATCAGAATCACAGCTTAACAATAACATTAAAAAACAGTCACAGAAGAAACAGCAAACAGAAAAATCAGACTACCTTGTGGAATTTTTTTCCCCAGTCAGACTGCAACTGAAACCCCTATTTCATATTTTCCATTTGCCCACATTCACTTCTACAGATTAATACTGAAGTGCAATAAACCTACCACAAATGTGTAGTACTTATTGGAATGCTGATACAGAAACAGGCTCATAAACATTTGTGATGAACATTCATGATACAATGCCTTCAGCATTGTTGCTTTTTTTTTTGGATGTTTCCTGTGGCTGTTTTAAATTAGAATTTAATGGTTATTAAAATTGTAACTGAAAAGCTATAAGAAAATAGGAAGAGATGACAGCTGTTCCTTCATTCACTCTCTCATCTGTAGCTTGTCAGCACTGATCCCTGTAACACAGATTTAAACTAACCGACCAAAAACTAGCCTGTGGATCAAATCTAGGATTAAACACCACACATTTTTCTCCCTTCCTTTTCAGCTCATACAAAATCTATCAATGAATTTTTGCCAAAACAGAAGTAAAATGTATTTGTTGTAAGGCAGCCTGAATTTTCATTAGCCTAACCACAAACACAGCAGTTTTGGAGAAGAAAGAGGAGAAAAAGCCCTCAAAGACTCTCACACGCTATGAAAGGCTTTTACATTTTAATTAGGAAAACAAGATTAAAACACAGAGCTCCTTATGACATTAATATGGTTTCATTTCTACTAATGAAGTATTCCAAGCCTAGGAAACATTTTTTGTTCTATGCAAAGAGGTCACTTCCGTTTTATTACTCTAATCTCCATATATAAAGTGCCTCTGTTTGTTTTTCTAAACCTTAAAGTCACAGTTACTCACACTCCAATATTCCTTCATTAAGTACAAGGTCGAGTTTTGTTGCTATAGAAACAGGAAGTCTGCATTAGATACGTAAGGCTTTGGTATGTCAGTTGCATTGCTCAGGTAAGTACCAGATAAAAAAAATAACCAAGATATCAACTTTTGTGTCCAAATAATAAACGTATCTTTTATTAAGTCACTGGTGCCTAGTAAATAAGTCCATATGCAGCAGTTATTCATTGTATAGAAATGAAACAGCTTCAGAGATTGTTCAGCACCTATTTTCTTCTCTGCATTATCACATGCATATGATCAATTTCTGCTCTTTCCTCTAAGTAAGCTGGAGATGCCAAAAAAATAATCCCTGCTCTAGCTGGGTGAGCGTGACTTTCAAGTAATGGCAGCCGTATATGAAATATCACATCTCTGCTGAAATGTTCTACATATTAGGACAGCCTACTTTCCAACATATCTGGCTTCAATTTTATATGATAAAAGATTCAGCACTGGAGTTTTTAGCAACCATCTATCAGTCAACCTTTTCCCACCTCTGCAGCAAAGCCACCCTCCATAGCAGCTCTGCCTCGGACCCCGGAAAGGCACCCTGCTGATGCTCACACTGGTGCTGTGATGCACCCAGGCACGAGGCCTCTGAGACTGCAGCAATTTCCACTCAGTTCACACTATAAACTACCAGCTCAGGCAAAATCACTACAAGACAGAGACCAGCTTTATCCACCCATAGCAAATTGAGCAAGCAAGCTCCATCTCCCTGAATCAATGAAAAGGTTTCCACCTCAACTACTTCATGGAGCATGGAGCAAACCCTTGTCGTACATAGAAATCATGGAAATTACCATCAAAACCAAAAAACTCCCAGATACACCCATTTGCTCTACTTGGAAAATTTTGTGTGAGCAAGGGGACAGCCATGTAAACAATTCTGCTCTCTTGGCCAGCATTTCTACTCTATGCGGCACAGTCAGAGCAGCAGATCCAACTCAGATGCCTAATTTCCCTAAGTCCCAGGCAAGTTATCATATTGGCAAGTTGAAACCTGTACGTAAAACAGTTCTGCAGTACTTAGGCAGTGAAACTGGATGTGCCTAGGACATGTGGGACAGACTTTCTCACTGTCAATAGGCACTAAGAAATCCTGGACATCACAAGCACAGAAGCTGGACCCAGCCCAAACCCTGTGGTACAACTGCTCTGCATGCCGCAAGCACAACCCAGCCTAAAGGGAACTGCCTTACCACAGGTGTGATCCAGACCTGGGCCCCTCAAGCATCACAGGCACAAGACACTGAACACACGAGGCTCACTGCACAGCATATGCCTCTGGCTGGGAAATGTGGACACAGTCCGGGGCCAGACATGTTATAACTGCAAGCACTCAGACTTGCTGGGACATGGGTGAAGAGGGAGCTAATGAAAAACCTCTGCAATGGCCCGTGGCCTCAGCCCCACTGCATGCAGAGCTGCTCCCTTGTGCAGGAGGTTGCTGCCCTGGGAATCAGCAGAGACAGTCAACATAAAACCACAGGTCAGACAACAGGTTACCCACTGCAAATGCAACAGGCACTGGTGACAAGGGGTACATGAACGTTGCATCAGAAAGGGCAAGTTGCCTTTACTAACAGCTTCTCTCCCTGGCTCTGGGATGGACGACCCACTGGGCTGATATCCTTGACAACAATTTTTCAGGCAACCTCTTCTGAAAAGAAGATGGGAAATAGAGTTAAAAATCACCCAAGTATGCCACAGTCTGACACCTTAAGTGCTGCCCTCTGCCCTCTCCACCCAGCTTTTCTCCCTCACCCTCTCCACCTGCACCTGTGGAAGGAGCAGTCTGTTTAGAGTAGATGGACAAACATAGGAGATGGGGGAGGACTGCAGTAACACTGGGTTAACATCAGCTCATGTTGCCACAGAGCATGGCTCTGTGTAGCCCAACTCCTCCAAATCCTACCAGGTGAGCTGTCATTGCCATGAAGGGGCTAAGAGCCACATCTTATCCTTTCTCACTTGATCTTACATTAGCACACTGGTAACAATTTGTTTCAGACTTCAGAAACCCTCGTCTGTTTTAAAAGGGTGACATTTATTCTCAGAATATTTGCACAAGGATGAACAGCAAATACTTTTATTAAAAAAAATAAAGCTGTAAGTCATTTGCAAATAATATATTGAGAGGAAAAAGAGGTTACATCACACTGCCTGAACAACTCTCTAGCATTCACTTGCCCATTTCCAGTCCCAAAACACAAAGCAATTCTTGTACGGCAGCCCAAGTGTTACCTTCATCTGAGACCAGAATGTAGCAGCTTTTTGTGCCTTTGCAGTCTTCTTTCCCTGCCCAGTTTCCATCTCTGAGCCACCAAGACGGTAATTATACAGGAGTATCCCTTGGAGAAAATGGCCAAGACAAAGCACCTGAAGTCTGGCTAACACCATTCACACTGAAAAAAATCCCCAAGGAGACAGTCTGATTCTAGTTCCACATTCACAGTTTCACATTGTATTGAAAAAAAAAAACACAAGCAAAATCCCCCAATTTCTGACAGTTTCCTTCCTATTACCACACATCCCATACTCTTAATTCCTTCCATCTAATTGCCCCTCTAACATGTTCCACTACTCCAACAGGGAGAAAAGCAATATGGGTCAGATAAACAAGACCCATACTATCACTTGGCTGGAAGAATGCTCAGGCAACACAGCTTTAGGTGTAAAATGCGGGACACCAGAAATTCCTGGTAGCGGTAGCATCCTTTAGCACTAGGGCTGTGTTTGCCTCTCAGCCCCAGCAGCTGCTCGGCTCAGCCAAGAGGCATGTGCAGGCTGTGGCCCTGATACAGGATTTTGCATTTGGACCCTGCTTTTTAACAGAGCACAAAAGGAAAGAAAAACATCTCAGAGCACTTAGTTTCCCAAGCTGTTCAGCATCTCCAGCATGTCCCACCACCTCCCAGCTCCCTGAGCTGATCCTTTCGGCACGGCGAGCTCCACCACCTCTGTCACAGTGATCTTTAACACTGCTCAGGGGTGACCCTGTCCTTGCTGCTGCTGTGTTTCCTAATTCCCACCAAGCTCTCTCAAACCTCAGGGACCTTTTCTTCCTCCAACACTCTCTGTGGGATTTGCTTTCTGCTGTAAACAAATCATCTCACTGGATAGTCCTGGAATAACACGGCCCCCAAGCTAGCTTTTGGCTAGCTGACCAGATAAAACTACAGCAAAAACTATCAGGAACGCCCAGATAAGTCTGCAGCTGGCTGCTAGTACATAAAATCCAGCGTATCTACTTTTATACTCAAATTTCCACTCAGTTACTAGGCACAAACTTCGAATAGCTGCAAGCCCTACCCATGGGCTATGTACACTTCTCATCCCAATTAGTGCACTTCTGATTCAGTACTGGCTGAAACAGCCCTGGTTAAACCAGCACTTGCTTCTGGCTGAGTTTAGACATGGAGCACATCTTCTTGATTGTCTCGGCTGTCACCAGAAGGGAAGAAGCATCACGTGTAAATACAGTTTATTAGAGAAGAGCAAATGAAGTAGGCCGTGGAAGGAAAGGTTATCACACACACACCACAGTGCACAGACAACCACCAACTGAAGTAAACACAAGACAGAGACAGATTGAAAGGGAAGGAAAAATCTAATTTCCTCTCTGGAGAAATCCAATCCATTGCCAAGCAAAGAGAACACTAATAGACTGAACCTCCAATGGTTTAGTAAGAAAAATAGGATTATTCTCCTCTTTCAATAGCACATGAGGACAGAATTTACTCTAAGATACATCTATGAAATGACACAGGTGCTCCTTCAAAGGTACTTTTCTACATATAATCTATTTGGTGAGAGGTTCTTTCAAACACATACTAGTCCATCATTTAATTAACACATTTAATGTGTGTCAAATCAGTCATCTGTGCACTGACATAAGCTGAGCTGATGGGGCCGTCAGGCTGGCACCAGGGCAGGCAGCCAGCATGACACCTCAGCAGATGTGCAGCGGCACTCTTCATTTCTGACCTGGACAGACATCCCGTGTCTACTGGATGGAGCTATCTGATGGGTAAATATCTCATCAGAACAGATACCTCTCTTACCAAAGCTAAATCAGATGTTCATTTGGTATACAAGGACCATGATAGTGCTAAAACCAATGCTGGGCAAAATACCTTTTAGATACATGACTTAGCCTCTGCTGCTGTGAACACTACAACACGCATAGAGAGGCATAGCATGAAAAAAGTAAACCTGGCTACACCACTCACCCAAAATACAAGACGCAACCTTCCCTCTCTACTATCCCCACACCTGACCCTCTCCTGTAAGGCACAAATGAGTAACACACCAACCCAGTTTCAGGCCTGGTACTGCTAAACTATGATATTTCAGGAAGAGCTCTCCTCTGAGTTGCAGGCAGTCTGTAGCTACCCAGAGGGGTAGTTTGGACCACAAACATGAAGCCAGCTTGGGTTCAATACACGGTGTTCGCTCAACCCTCATTAACTCATTTGCAGGAGCTGTGGACCTTCCAGGCACAATGCATGTGCTGCTGTACAGAGAGCTGGGCAGGGCAAGGATGAGCTCGGCTCCTCCAGGCACAAGAGACCCTGATCACAGGCTGACTCACGAGTGTGTGGGATACAGAGATCCCTGCAATCATGCTCTGGATCCGAGCTGTGTCCCAGGGAGCATGAGTGGCAGAGAAGGAAGCACGTGTCATCCCTCTGTTCATCCCATGGCATCTGTATTTGCTGAGTTTTACATTGCACAAGACATACAACATCTTACAAAACAGACGGCTGACTGCATAAGAAACCTTTAACATACCATGCTGCCTGCCATTTACAAAGTAATAAAAACAAAGAAATGTTAAATCACAGTTGTGGTACTGCAGTTGCCACCTATCCTACTTCCAGAGGAGAGCAGCAGCATCTCTGCAGCTCCCAGCCAACACTGATTTTTGGTGACAGTTCCTGTATGTGAATAAAGGCATTATGAAACAAAACAAGGAGAATGCCCCTGGAAACCTAAATGGCAGTGACAAAGAGCATGAAAATCTGGTAGATACAGAACACACTCATTTCAGAATAAAGACGACTTAACTGAAATGGAATTAAAAAGTGATTAAAAACCTTTGCCATGACATAATGTTTTCACATATGTTAACTGCTATCTGTAAAAAAATTTCTCTTCTACCTCCAGTCTATAACTTCCTGCCCCCCTTAAGAGACTCTCCAAACCCATATCAATATTTGCTTATTTTTGCCCAAAACTAAGTTTGCATAGAAATATATCAGACTCTTTATTGTTCCAAAAAGGTGGCTTTCTCTAAAGGAAATGCACAACCAGTCATAGGAATATTTTGCAAATCTAACACCTCTGCTGTTCACAACAGCTGGCCCCTTTTCTCTTGGCAGGATCTAAATCATAACTGGCACCTTTTTGACAGGAGCGTATGAGAGGAGCTGAAACAAAAACTGGTGTGAGATGTATCAGAGAACCTTGTTTTCTTTGATGCTTTAGATGAAAGGGATCTGCATCTGTATTTGTTCGTGAATTTTTAACAATATCATAGCCACTTAAAATAAGAACAGAGAAGAAATTCAATAGCTGGAAATCTGCATGTCTCCTGATTTACCAAGTGGCAACCAGTATTCCAACAGCATCTGTTTATCAAGCTCAGTTTGCAACCTCCAGATGGATGATGGTTCTCAAAAAGGCAGGAACAAAGAAATAACAGCCTAACACCTTGTTTCAGGTTTATTAAATGTTTCCCAGCTCGCTGAGACAGCAGGGCAGCCCCCCTCAACCCAGGCACTGATCCCACATGAGGTGTTCCTCCAAGCAGGATCTTTTCACCATTACCATCATGCTGTTGGAGAAGTGAATAAATGCACTGAGCCCTGGATTTGGGCAGATTCTCACAGAACTGCATATTGCTAACAAGAATTTAACACAGTAAGCTTGAATTGGTTGCAGCCTAGCTTATCGAGCAGAAAAGACAAGCACGGAGGAAAACTCTAAATGGACAACCAAGAAATGTATTTGGTGCTCTCTAAGTCTTAACAAAGCACCACCTGCCCCCTGCAGACCAAAGGGGGATGGCTTGTCCACATACCCTGAGGCACAACGCCAGGAAAGTACCTTGTTCCTCTTGCTTGTGTCAACTTCATAACATGCCCTCCATATGCTTACACACTCAGAGACTAAGTAAACACTTGGGTAGCTGTTATTAAACTCTCACAAACACAGTTGTAACCCATGTGCACAAGAATACGTAAACACACTCGCATATATATGGATATGTGTGTATATACACACATATATATATAACCATAAAGGCAAAAGCCCCCGGTTCCTTTTCCTTCCCTGATCCCCCAGTGATGACAGAAGCAACCAGTGGAAATTAGAGTGATGCCCTGAAGAACCCCATTTCATCTCAGAGGACCTGAATTGCTCAGGTGGCATCCCCAGCATCGGAGAGAGCCCACAATACCACAGTGCAGGCTGAAAGCATGCACTAAGGGCCAGCAGAAGTGCAGGCGATTTAATCAAACGCAATTAGTAAGCCTCTTCATGAAAGACTGTCACACATTTGGCCCCCAGGGCCACCCTTGTTTTCAAAGATTTATGCCAGGCACTCTGGATAGCCATTTAATGACCACTGTGAAAGGTGAACTGGGGGGATTCGGAGCCAATGAGCTGCTACATTTTGGGTGCTTTCAGCAATGTGTGCATTCACCAGAGAAGGAGGTGCCACTCAAACTAAAGGGCGACTTTCGCAATAATAGGTCTCTGTCTCCGGGACTCAGCATCAAGCCTGACTCAGGTCTGGGGAAGGCAAAGGCAGGCAGACAGAATGGGAACACCCACCCAACAAGAGAGGACCGTGCTGAACACTGCACTCAACCATTGTGCCAGAATAAGCACAAGCATGACAGCCCCTGGTCAGATCTCCTCTAATTTTAAACCTATGATGTACAAAAATCAAAATGAGGCTGTGGTAATTAATAGGTGTTGAGAAAATTCCTTCTGATATAAAAGCAGACAATGCACAGTTAGAAGTAGTACAGATACTGTTTTTCTTCTTGCATTTCCCAATAGCTTTCATTTTCCAAGTCACATTCCCATTAAGGGAGGAAAAAATAATATTCCAGGGAAAAAAAAAGGAAAGAACAGTGAAGATTTCCTTTTGGTCAACTGATTTTCAAGTGAAAAAGATATGATATCCAACCTTGGGAAAAGATGTGCTTCTTGAAGCAATTCAAGTTGTCTTTTTAATTCAAAATTAAGTCTTAAGTTTTTAATCACAGGCCTTTATTGTTTCTATTAAATGCACGAACTCTACGCTGTATAGAACACTTTTCATCACTGGAGTGCACATCTGTACGGTGGGGTCTGCTTGTAGCTGGTTTGTGGGCAGTTCTGCAGCAAACAGCATAATTCAATGGGCTCAATGACAGTGCAGAAAACTTGTCAGGGAAAGAGCATTCCCCTTCTAGCTCTCTTCAAGCACATCTCTATTTCAAGCCAAGGTTAACTCCGCAGGCTAGCACCTGTAGTTGCACACACAGTGGAACATCCCTCACATGATACTGTCACATACATAATTAAAATGACCTCGTAATTGTCAAAGCTTAAAAATTCCTGAAATTTCTTCCTTGCTATCTTTACAAATAACATCCGTGAAAAGTTTTTTTCCCTAAAGTACAAGAATTCTTTGATTCGGTAACACCTGACTTGGAGGTGAAGAACAATAAAAGGGAAACAGGCATTACAATGATTCGAGCATTTCATATTACCATGTAAATTGCTGTGCTAAGAATGTCCCTGCAATACTGTACCAGATCACCCAAAAACATCCACTGGGATTCAAAGTTTTCCCAGGATCATCCCTGAAAAATATGTGAGTTTGTTCAAGAGTTTCTCACAGCCAAGAAGAATATGTAGCTTTACCAGTTTAAACCAGGATAAGAGCTAAATATTTCTGCTGAATGGACAGAAAACCTCCTCTTGCTTTGCAATAACTTTGGAAAAGAGAAAGCTCACTTTCGTTCATATCCTCCTTCCATGGAGACTGGCAGTAGGCTAGGAATAGACCAATCTTCCTGGATAGAAGACGTACTGCCATGGCGGTATGCTTGCTTTTCTGCAGTGAGAGACCTCTTTCAAGAAAACTCCTGCCACTTACAGAGGAGTTCAAATACGGCAACATTGCTGATTTGTTCCAAATAAAACTAGAATGAATCACTGAGCTAATTAATAACACAACATTAAAAGGAAACTGAGCTCCTTGGAAAGAATCCAGCTGCAATTCATGAAAATGGATTTTGCTTGTTCCAATTACAACATTACCAAACTTTGTACACATCACAGATACAGCTAAAATTGTGATGATATATGCTCATACCCACACCTTGAGAAATGAATGACTGTTAACCTCCTCCAAACAGTTCCTAACTATTTCTCTATGTAATTTTCTGTTTCAAATGCAAGTTCCTCTTGAGTGGTGCCTTCGCTGTACCTGTGACTGTACAAAGTCAGAGAGACAAGACCTGTGGATGGAGGTAATGCTGTCTAGGAGACCGGCTAGCAGAGCCTGGTGCATACCTCACCTTGCCTAGGTACAGCCAAGGTGTACTCTTAAGGTCAGAGGATTCTAGGGAGGTTTTCTCTGCAGTAAGTTCTGCTACTTACTTTGAAGCCAACTGCACACAGCAAGCAGTTTATCCATGAAGATAACTGTATTTTTGTTTATGCATCACTACTTGGATTGCTTATAGCACATAAATGACGACATGACTTACTATGTGCTGCTTCCTACGCATGCAATGCCAGAGGTGCAGGGTGCATGGTGTTAGATCGTCCCTGCTCAGGGAACAGTGTCAGGTACATCAAAAAAACCTCCTATATTTACCACCCTTTTGTAGCAAGAGAAAAGTGTGAAGAGGGTTGAAAAGGGAGGAAAAGCAGCAGACAGAAAATGGTAGTCATGGAAGAGGAGGGGGGAATAAACTCATAAATATAATAAAGCTCATCATATCAGATTTCCTTCCCACACTCAGCTATGAATAAATCACGTTGCTTGACACAACACAAACAATTCAGTTACTGTTTCCAAATTTTCCTCTTGGTCTTCTTGCATAGACAGTAAGTGGATAAGGAAGGGCTGAACTGGAAGGGTAAAAGAGCTGAGCTCAGTTTTCAACTCAAACACCTATTTGCTTTGTAACCATATGCAACCACTTAAAGGAACATGGGAAACTACATGAGAATTTCTAACCACGAGAGAAATGTTGAGTTATGGGAGGAAAAAAGACTCTGTGGCTGATCCTGCCTTTCCCAAGTGGTCCTCAGCACCCCCACCCATACCTGCAGGCACACAGCAAATCTGAGCACACTGTGTTCCCCCTGCAAAAGTGGCACAGAAACGTGTGAGGGACTTGACTTCTTCCCCAACCAGGTAACCACATATCCAAATGGAAGATGCAGCACGCTCTCTGACTCCAGAGCACCGTGTGGCTCAAGGGCAAGGTATCCCCAGGGAAGGAGAGCAGAGCCCTTTGCCAGATCATTCACACAATAAACCTACAAGTTGTTGTCTCAAAAATTTGTGGGAACAAGGAGGAACAGATTCCAGGCTTCGAATTTACCTTTCGAGTTGCACAGTCCAATTAGGAAAATCACCTTGTAGCTTCCATCCAGATTTAACCAAGTTAACAGCTAAAGAACTATAACCAAAAGACATTCTGGGTTACATGGGAAATAAGCATAACTAAATTTGCAAGATCTGTTCTTGCTGATAAAAAGACAGTGGAGACACAATATGAAAAAATAAAATTAATGTCCACTTAAATTTATATACGTTTACAGAAGCAGGAAAAGTGAAAACTGTTCCTCTGTCTTGCTTAGCGGTATTTCTAATCAAAATTAGAATTTCTCCAGGACCCCAAGAGAAAGCCACTACATGCGGCTGTCTGGAACTGGACAGAAGTCTTTACACATCCCCATCCATATCCATGACATTCCCAGATGTAGGGAAGGCTTAATCACTGTTTTCTCATCTAAAAACCAGGGCCAGTGCCGAAGTACTGGAAAACTCGGAATTCAGACTGGAACCACCGGGCACTTTGTCTGCTCCAGGTGGCTCCTGAGGGGTTTGCACCAGGAAGTGCCCTCCTGCAGCACTGCCTGCTTCAATGCAGAACACCAAATTTAAGCTCAGGTTTTTAAGAGTGGGAGCTTCTGTTATCATCACTGTTTGGTTGTTTTAACAGGAATATTAGGCTATATACAGCTAAGTCGCAAAGAAACACAGAATTTAGAAATTTTGGAGGTACAAAATCACTGTGTAAAGAACAATTCAGTTAAGCCATTTCTCCAGCCACTTCCTCACATTTATAATTTAGCCACATGTTTCACATGGAAGGAGGAATGTCATTTCTACCAAGAGTATGAATAGACAGAAGTAAAAAACCCCCCCTTTTTCTAAATAAACTGACTTCCTTTCCAGCTCTTGCCCAAAGGAGAGGAAATGTCAGGCATTCAACAAAGGCTAGGTGACATAACACTCTGACCTGCTCCAGGTGAGTGAGGTGCTGGACATCTGCTGCTCAGAGCCCAGCCTGACAGAGCCCCAGAGAATGTGCTTGCAAAGAGTTACTCGGTGCTGCCTTATCGTACGTGATCCTAACCTACTACAACATTTCAGTGGAAAAACCTCCATCCAGACATCACACACCTGCAACCTTTGCCTACATGAACTTAAGCCATCAGTATAACCCTCACCCTGAGGCGTTTTTTCTTTTAACCTGAATAGAAGTTGTTGCTTAGGTCACTCTGCATGTGACACTGTAGGGCTATAAATAACACAACCACAACACAGCCTCGTACTCACTTGCACGTCATTAAAATAAAGTCAACTAAAAGGCAGACCACCTTTGAAATGGAAACAAATGGATACAGGAGGGTTGAAGATGTAAAAGCCCGAGAACTGCCGAGCTGGTTACTCCCAGGTTGCCAGCTGCACCAATGTCCTAGTATCATGAGCAATGTTTCTGCATAATCACAGAAACAAAAATCAAAGCAAAAAGAATTTTTTTTTTTCAGAAGAGTGTGGAATTGAGAATAACACAGAAATATAATCGTAACAATAATAATACCACCACCACCAGGGACCAGCTTAACCACATTAACATATTCACTGATGACTGACAGAAAGTGATATGCAAGCTCCTAAAAAGACAAGACAAAACCGGGTGGAATAGAAATGGAACAAAGCAAATCATCAGCCCCTGCCTTGCCCCGGGCCAGCAGCACAGTTCACTGGCAGGCTGCCTAGGAGATGTCTAAGCCTTGTAGCTCCTGGCCTTCCTCCTTTTAAGGGGAACTCAATTTATAGCCAATTTCTGAACTCCAGATATGAGAAATTGGAAAAACTGATATAGATTGAGTCTCCCGGTCTTAGGCAGCACAGCTTGGTTTTAATATTGACCCAGCTGACTGGCAAAGAATCATCTGCAAACAGCAAAGAAGATTAAGATCTGAAGTGTGGTAGCAACTTAATTTCCCAATCCTTCTGCAACATAGGAAAACTCCCAGCGCAGTTCACCACACACAGGAGAGCAGGGAGCAAAAAATAACAAGTTCTGTTCAAAGAAAGAAAAGCGTAGGCGTGTGAGGCTTGTACTGATTTATTACCAGCCTATCTGTAGTTAACATATAAAACCAACTATAAAAGCAACAGATGTAAAATATTTCCATTTAAAAAATCTTTGCACATTCTTCTTTCCTAGAAGGTACAAAGATTCAAAGCGGATTTTTCAATTTGAACAAATGCCTGCAGAAGCATAACAAAAAGGGAAGAAATGTTAAGGAGGAAGAGAAAAAGAAACCCAAACCAAAACCAAACCCTCTGTACCCCTCACCTAAACACAAATAATGTAACAAGGGACCTTGCATTCAAATACAAGTCCTAAACACAAAAAATTTAAGCTTCATTGTTTGGGAAACTAAATTAAAGTTCATTGAGAGGCATCTAATATAAAGAACAATGTTTGGAATTGTTGCTAATAAGGACATCTTCATGCCTAAATATTGTAAATGTTTATATCACATTTAAAGCTCTAAGCCTAACCACTAATTTTCATACATTACACCAGATTCAACTGACTGTTAAAAGGATCTTTCTCAGTAGTTAATTATTCATTAACCTCCTAAAAACATTAAAAAAAGGCACAATTTATTTCAGGGAAGAATAAGAAATTGTAATTATAACGACATCTGAATTTAATATTTCTTTATGACAGAAACATAAGGCAATGAGACAGTTAACCAGCCAACATCAGAATGAGCTTCAGATGGACATTATTTTTGATATTGAAAGAGTCACAGAATCACAGCATCTGCAAATCAACATTTTCAACTAATGAAGATATGCCCAGCAGAAGCAGCACCTTACATTAAAAAACACTCCTGCAGGCTGTGAAACAAGTTAGCCTAGACCTAACACTTCAGTTATGCTTCCACTTAGTGACTGACCACACTATTTCTCCTTCAACAAAACACACTGAAATGTTAAAGGAGCCAAATGGACATTTGCACCACTGCAAACATTGCCGCAAGTAACAGACAAGGTTTAATTAAAACAGGAGTACTGTGTATAGCCAACCACCCTAAGAATGTGTTTCTCTTGATCATATCTCTCACTAATAGGTATTTCACATCAAACAGTAGAAAGTGTTGCTTTCCCAGCCTCTTCCTCCCATGGTTTCACACATAAACCACTAAATGACTGTGTGCTACAGCATATGTAGTCAGTTAATATTTATCCACATTTACACTACCTAGCTTGTATCACCAAAGGAGTCTAATACAAAAAGTACTCTCTCTCAAAATCTCTATCAGTCTCTTCCTGTTTGCTTAGGGGTTGCCAGCTCCTGAGACGGGATAGAGCAGCTTTGTATAAATCCACAGCAATACTCCACCCCAGCTCAAGAAAGCAGCAAATAAAAAATAAGTAAGAATCCTTGCTCTGAAATGAAATAGTAAATTTACCGAGGTATGAACGTAGCTTGTACTACTCCCTCACCATGAAGTGGTCTGGGTTTCTCTTACACATCTTGCCAGAAAGGTGATGGGCTGCAGGAAAAGTACTTAATCTCCTGACTCCTCTGACTCAAGCAGGGCAACTGCAGCAGCCCATGGATTTTGGAAGCATCACGTAAGCATCAGAACACAGTTGACATCTATTGCAGTTACTCTACAAAAACTAGGTTAATTAAAGATATCCAGCCTCTTAAAGATTCGTAAGTTGGGTCCCACAGCAGCTGAAGCAAGTTTTCTGAAGTTTGGATGGCTAGAAGTTGATAGCAACAAGGAATATTTGAGACATTATTTTACTCTGAACTCCACAGAACTAAAATATCACATTAATTAAAAACATGCCTGAAAACAGCTAACTGCAAAGTCCTCTGGGGTATGATCAACACCACTGCTGTTTGCTGCTGGGACACCCACACTATTTGATCCCCTTTTCTGGAAAGTGGGCTAGATTTCTTCCACTTAAGTGAGCTTCTCCCCTCATTCAATTTTTTTTTTTTTTTTTTAATAAAAACATACAAAAAACTACTGTATGCTTTAGGCAATGATAAGTAAGAGCAGAAATTAGCAGTTTCCAGCAAAGGGGTTGCGGTCCTTTCTGCAAATGCACATGACTGAGAACATCTTGTGCACACTGGATCTGACCACAGGGCACCTGGAGAAGCTGTGCATACCCATGGTGTAATGAACAGCATCCCTCTAGCACAGTGGTCTGTTGGGTTTTAAACAGAAGCCAACCCACCTCAGGCTCTCATCCCTGCCCCAGGTCCTGGGGCTGCTTTGACACCGGGCAGATGATGGAGGTTATGTGGGGAACAGAGTACACAGTGAGATCAAGAGCAGGAGATGAAACAGGGAGAGCAGGGACAGGAAGATGATGGCAGCAATCAGAGGCACCTTCTCTAATTATAAAGTGCAAAACAAGTACTTGAGTTCAGGGCTAAACCTACCACACCACATATCACTACTGTTTTAACAGCAAGCCGTTAAGTTATGCCAGAAAGACTACTCGCTATGTGGCCCTGGGGAATGATGTTTGTCACCAAAACACCACAGGTATGGCAGAGGAGACACTTATGTTCGTGAAATTTGATCCTCACCGCATTCCTTGGCAGGTGAGCAACCAAAGCAGTGAATTCCCAAATACATGTGCAAATGTAGATGAGATGAGGTGGGCAGGTATGGTTGTTCTAATGCTTTAAGATAACTGATTATGTCTGAAAGCTTTACAGGAGATTTTTTGATGAAGCACTCCATAAAAGATCATGAAAGAGTCTAGTATTACAGTACCACCATTTTCCACACATACTACTCCTTGAATCAAAACCAATCCCTATAATAAGGTATACACAAAGGGTATGAAGACCCAAAGCCCAAGATCTAATGCACTTTATGTAGGATTAGAGAAGCAAAGCCATGGCTAAAAAATTAAGTTCTCAGTGACTGCAGTGCATTTCCCACAAGAAGCTCACTACAAAGCGCTGTATGGGCTCCAAACACCATGTCTGTTGGAGCGAACCTAACACCCTGGGACATTAAGGGGCTTAACATCTTTGGAATGAAATAAGGAGAGGCAATAGAGAAATAATTTCTTAGTATGTTTACAATGCTGGCAATGCAGCTGATTTCTGTATCTTATATTAGAAAACAAAGGCATACCAATCTGTGGTGTTATAGACTTAGTGCTGTGGGCCAAATCTACTCCTAATCCGAAGGCATAGAGTCTTAATAAATAATCCCCCAAAAGAAGCAGCCTGCCCTGCCCTCTTTCCCACTTCCCATTTTCTTCTGTGTTAGCTGTCTGATGCCATGTTTTCCCAAATCTAGCCTTGGCACTATGTGCATTTGAACTGCTTCAGCAGCCACCACCAGATGCCTCTTTGAGAGAAGCCAGAGTCTGCTCTGGGATAGCTCTTTCAAAGAGTAAGATCTTCTTCTTTTAAGTTTTATAAGCAGACAGGGGCAAATGACTAAAGAAGTGAGAATTTGGAGAAAAGTAATTTCTTTTTCAGGAACCAGATGGAGGATGTATTCTTCATGGGAAATCAAGGGACACGAATGGTACTGTGAAGGAATTAAGACATTTCTCTTCCTAAGGGGCATCCTTGAAAATACTAGCCAAAATACAAAATTTGCCTATTTCATTGGTGCCGTCCTGCTTATTTCCAAAACCAGGCAGCATGCTACATGTCTGCACTGAGTAGAGCCATGGAGTGAGCAAAGGGAAGCATCCTTGTTCAGAGATCATAGTCTTCTCTTCCAAAGGAGCTGCATCCTAAGCAGCCTGGCACCCAGCTGCTTCCCACAGCCAAATCCCATACACCCCCCCAAAACACTCCTTGCTTCTAGTACAGACTTACCACCCTTTGTACCAATTTTATAGCTATGGCTAAGTTGTTTCCAGCACTGAGAACACTTGGGTCTCTATTCAATCTGCAAGATAGACCTACGCTCCTATGATAGAGATGCTTTTCAGCATCTAAAGCCTGTTGAAATCCTAAAGTGCTCTGAAGTAAGCCGGTGGTGCTATGGTGACCTTTGACTTTGCAATTTCATTCAGATATCACAAAAAGAAAAAGTAAACTAAATTGAAAATCACGGAACAGTTAAAGAACAGCAGCAATACTTAAGACTGAGATCATTTGTGTTTTATCCCAGAGAAATTCAACACATGAAAAAAATCCCATTCTTTTCCTTTCTTCCTAGACCACCGCTTCTCCTTTCTCCATAGGGCACACACCCACACACAGAGATAAACATTTAATGACCTTTCCCATTCCCAAACTCCTGACAGAGGACTTGTGCCAATCTGCCCGCAAACACCACTTTAATAGTCCTCCCTGATGCAAGAACTACTGCACACCACAGGAGTCAGATAAGGGACAAAGATAAATTTAGAAAGCCAAATACTTTGAAAGAAATTTCTGTTGTTGCTCTCCTGCACCCTGAAGTGACCTGGGCATTCCCAAGACAGGGTGAGAAATGCTCCTTCTTACAAAACCAGCAGTTGATAAAAGGCTCCAGTTCTAACCTGC
Source organism: Oxyruncus cristatus (assembly GCA_013399855.1). Classification (NCBI taxonomy): domain Eukaryota; kingdom Metazoa; phylum Chordata; class Aves; order Passeriformes; family Cotingidae; genus Oxyruncus; species Oxyruncus cristatus. The sequence goes on along the minus strand of VXAY01004333.1, from coordinate 316,374 downwards.
TGACAAGTTAAGTGCACTGCAGAGATACCACATAGTCCAAGAAAACCTCATCTTATTTTCAGACATTCTCCCTTGCCATTTACTTTTTGACTTCAATACAGCACTGCAATATGTAGGACTAGTCTTCCTTTCAAGAACATCTATTCCGGTGTGTCGCTTTTCATCTGGAGACAGTTCAGGTATGACAGTTGGCTGATTTTTACTCTAAGAAAAGGTTAACAAGCAAAACCAAGAGCTGCTATGGTGGGTGTTGGTTTAGGGAGTGAGGGGGAACCCTCTAAATTCAAATCACACTTTTCTGCATTTTACAGTTAGAATTAAATCAGAGCTATTTGAATCTCTAAATCAAATCTTCTTAATTCTACATTTGAAACACAGTACTTTTACCATAAATTAAATTAATTCTAAAAAAATTTAAACTAAATTAATTCAAAACACTAAATTAATTCAAGCAAAAAAATGGTCTGCTTCTTAAAGATTTAAAGCAAGTCAGACATTGAGCTTGCAGAAGCCACAGACCAATGCAAATGTGAGTCTGCAGAAGGCTTAACTCAGCTTTTGACAGCTACACTTTTACCCAAACTGTCAAAATACAGTTTGTAAATTTAAGTTTGCTCAAATTAACATATTATTATGGGCTTTGAACTTGCCACTGAAAGCAAACTGTGGGAATGGGGAAGTTCCAGGATGTGGAAAGCTTATACTTCTCTTCCCTCCGATATCCACTATGTTATCTGCTATATCTAAACTCTGAAGGGCATGGTGACCAGAAACAAAAAGTCACAATGCTTTCCTTTGTTTAATGTTGAAAGAACAAAACCATACCTCGGTAAACTTTTATTTTGCGTATAGAGAAGAGCATTTAAACAAGCTTTTGTTTCACTAATAATTAGTCTTTAAATGAAGTGCTTTTTAATTTCATTTTCTATCCAAGTGCAGCTTGGCAAAGACTAACAGCAAAAAACAACCATTAATCAGGGATCTAAGCAAGTGTACACACACTGAGTCCTACAACTACTTCAGTGAGCATGTGTACAAATACAGCATGCACCCACCCAGTTCTCCAGGAATAGTGACAAATGAATGTGAAAACTATATTTAATTACAAGTCAACACATTTGAATTACTACCAGCCAGTTATCACCTACTTCCTCTTGAAAAGCATCTTAAATAAAAAAATTCTGACTTTACCTTAAAGTTTCAGCCTTGCTTTCTGAAGACAAGAATATAAAATCTATAGCCAAATCCTTGACATTCTCCACACCAAATATCTTGTCTGCTTTAAGACATGATCCAAAAATGGGATTTGGAGTCAGCAGCAGGAACCACCTTATACACTGACTAGCAGACCTGCTGCAATTTCGTGTATTATGTGAAGCACTCTGTTTACTTCATTTCCTCCCTTTCCCATCAACTATTTCTTGACTTCTGGCAGATAGACAAAACATTCAAGACCTTTGCATTTTAAAACTGCTCTGTCCATCCTTTCTTTACAGACACAGGAAGGTTTTCTGGCTCAGATGTTGGTGGTTGTGACCAGCCACGTTAAAAAAACGTTAAGCAAGGCTTTAGACCTTGCTTCCTTCAGACTGCAGAGCCTTAGCCTTGATTCTAAGTTAAAAAAATAAATAATTTTTAAAAAGCATCAACAAACAGTCAGGTATGCAAAACCAGTCACAGATCTCTTACAACAGCCAGCCAAGTTCAGTGCTGGACAGGACTTGGACAATATCGTCCAAGGCAGGACAGCAGCATCTGACTGGTCTTACAGTGGTGGATGGATGAGAATGGATCAAAGTTTTCTTCTTCTGATGAGGAGGGATATTAAAAAACTTAAAATAGCCTTCAAATGTTCTTGTGCATGCAAAGGAGATTTTTCAGAGTGAACAAACCTACCAAGCCACATGGTTGCAGCGTGCCTCTGATCCCACAAAAGCCATCTTAAATCCAGATTTACTGAATCATAAACCACAACCTTAATATTCTTGCACACTGTAACTATATTTTACTGATGAGATTTTCATTGAGACAAAAAGCTGTGCAGCTATGGTGCAGTGAGGGGAGGCCTGGCCACTGCTATAACTTGCCAAATTTTCTAACACTAGAAAAGCTCTTCCTCAATTAGTCTGGGGGGGCTGTTTATTTCACTGCTTTGACATTTAATGTTTGGAGGTATAAGAAAGAATGTTCAGAAACAGCAACTCCATATGAAGTTTTTAACATGCATTAAAGGAAAAAAACCAAAAAGGTTCTGACATCTCAGAAGCAAAAAATCGACAGTACACAACTAAAGCCACACAAAACCAAGCTAACAGGTAAAATAGAGCAAATTATACTTTTGTGAGGAAGATTAGACAAGTATATTTAAATTCAATAATCAAATTTTAAATTCACCCGTGTGAGGGTTCACTACATTCTTCTTTTTTAAATATTTTGCATCACAGCAGTTTGTCCAGGAAGCTTCAAGACACACAAGCATTTTCCAGCCCTGTCAGCCACGTAAAGAGGTTTCAACGTTAGAGTTTAGTTTGCAGAGTCATTAGGTCAGTCATTGCCTTGGTTACACATAGGCATGTACATGGTTTTAAGTGAAACCTCAGTGGCCACCTACACAAGAGGAAGGTATGGGCTGAGATCTTGTTTACAGGAGCACTTGATGTTCAGACCTGTGGAAACTTGGCAATGGTGAGCAAAGCTTAAATGCCTTATGAGCTTCTATCTATTTACCTACTTACTTTTAAAGCACATGCAAGTCCCTCCTCCTGCCCTTCAGCTGAAGCTGAGGGTCCTCTGAAGGTGCTGAATGCCAAGCATGTTGGAATTACTGGGACAGTATTGCCCTGAAACAACACATATAGCTGGGCCAATGTACCCTGCCCTGCAGGTCTTCTGACCTCTCTGATTTCAGATGCACTTCCCTCTTTGATTTCTCCTTCTGACACCCCAGATTTCAAGCCTGGTAAGAACTGGCTTCAGAAAGAAGGCCGAGGTAATGACAAGGAGCTGCATGCCAAATCTGTGGTGTGTTGATGGCAGAGAGCCTTGTAAACAAAGGAGGCTGAACCAAATCATGAAGGGATCCATGATTCACCATGGTATATATGGTACTTGGGGCAGCCCACATCTTGTCTGTAAACTCAGCTTTCACTGCAAGTTAGGACTTAGAAGAAGGCAGGCATCTTACTCATCCCAACTGTGCTGGTCCTCAAGTCCTATTCTTCTCTCTGGATGGCTTCTGCTGCTTGTAAGCAGAGCCACTAACAAAACCTGAACCATGCCAGATCCTTCCTCCACCTTGGGGAAAACCTTGAGGATTTTGCCTGCTTTTGTGTGACCGAATCTGGTCAACAGGCTCAAAAGTAATGTGAACACAGGGAAAAGAGAAAGCGGTGAAGCAAGGAGGAGGATACACTGTGACTGAATGGGCTCCACTAGTTGATCTTTCTTAGGATAATAAGCTTTAAAAAAAAAGTTGTTGCATGGAATGACAAGCACCTTGGTCTGAAGACAGAAAATTTAAGGCAAAGCTGGGAAATTCAAAGTACTGTTTCTGACTTTGGTTTGTGCTAGAACCATGCAGCAAGACTTCATTCAGGGTGTTTTCTTTACAAGGCAAGTCTCCCCCTGACGCATCCACAGAAGACAAGCTACAGAGCTGACTGTAAAACACAAAGCCAGAGAAAGGGTACTCCTAAAGGAAATGCTCATTGCTCCTGTGGGAGTTGTCACACCTTTAAGATCGAGTGCTCCGGCCTTCTTGGCACATGAAGGAGACCTGCCAGCATGTTTAAAATGGCTTGGTTCTAATTAACACTAATTTACTCTGTCACTGACTTGAGTAAGCCATGAAACTTGCCTGCAAGAACCACATCCAAAAAGTTTCGTTGAGATCTGTGCTCCCAGAATTAGCTACAACCATTAGAAATATCCATAATTTAGCCTTGATGCACCGAGGGCAGACATTACCCTCTGATGTCCACCTAGTCCCAGCAATTACCATAAACTGCTCATGACTCTTCCCCTACATTTCCTACTTGTTTTCTAGTGACAGATATGGTCTTAAGAGTATAGAATCAGTTAATTTAGAGAAAGCTGCAATAAATCAAAAAGAAAATTATTTTTCTTTGAGATCAAGTTGGTTCAGTATTTCAGAAAAGAATCTGCAGTTAATATGTACCACATAAGATAATATGTACTATGGAGAAGGGAGAACATGATGGCAGCACAGAGCATGAAATGATATGGGCAATTTGGCTGACAGCAGGAAAGACTGTTTGGATTAAATAAAAAGAACTATTAAATGTTTGCCTGTGCCAAGAAAGCTTGACCCCTGCTTTTGAGAAGGATATATAAATTGGTTCAACAATTTAACAAAGTTTGAATTAGGTAGTACTTACAGCCTGAAAAAACCCCCCCACCTTTATACTTTACTACTTGATAAACTCTGCTGAATCCCTTCAAGCATGTTTGCTCAACACTCTTAGCACTGCAAACACAACACCAGGAAAAATTTTTTTCCCCCTCCACTTCTGCAGGGGTTCTCCACCCTCTGCAGGGTTTGTTCAATATTGTCACAGACTATCAGTTCTGTCTGGCATAGGGCAAAAGGAAAGCTAAAGAAAATATTTCCCCCATTCTTTCCAAAGGCTTAGTGGTACAGATAAGCTAATAAACTGAATTTCACTTCAGCACCTCAGAAGAAGTTTAAAGACCCTACAATAACACCCTGAAAAAGTAGTACTTTTTGCTATTGTTCGGTGTGACGATGCCCAGAAGAGTATGGAGAACTTAGAGCGCAAGGCAAATCCAGTCCAATACCTGTATTTCTGCATCAATCCTATCAGTCCCAGTCCTTCTATTTATACAAGTGGCTATAAGCATCTACCTTGAAGGAATAACAGTGCTGTCTTACATAAATAATGAACACTTCAGTTGGAGACAGAGCACAAACAGGGAATCAAAATTAAGAACAAATAAAACAAAGGGAAAAAAACAACCAACCAAACAAAAAACCCCAGTGGACTAACATGCTTTGTCAAGCTGGCAGCCAAGTAAGCTGTCTTCCCTGCACTCCCTCCTTACTGTCAATCATCTGATTTCACTGGAGCTACTTTTATTTCACATATTACAATTACCTCTGCTTACAGGTACATGATTACTAATAATAAAAGGCATGAGAAATTAGGTTAAATAACAGAGACGCAGTCTGCAAGATACCAGTTTTTCACAGTACCAACTATATGACAATAAACACAGAGAGAAAGATATTGCAGCTATGAGCAAAAACCCCACAAATCCATAGCCAACCCACATGCAGTGGTTTGTTTGGGAAGCTTTTCTGGGGTTTCTGAGGGTTTTTGTAGGGTTTGTTTTTTTGTTTGGGTTTTGTTGGGGGGTTTGTTTATCTTGTTGCTTTGTGTTTTTTTAAGAGTTTTTTTCCTTTCTCATTTGCAAGCGAATAGACTTAAAGATCATAGTTTGCTGATGCCTCTTGATTATGATCCAGAGCAACCTGTTCTCCCCATACATAAAAAACTTCCAGCGAGCAGAGAATCTCACCCCGAACATGATGCAACCGCAGCTCATGAGCACCTCAGCTGTACATGAAGCAATCAGTCAATTTGCACCCAGTCACTTCAGATGGCTTGCATACTCGCCAGAAAGCGCACAAGCTGCTGGGAGTGAGGGATTTCACGTACCACATACAGATCACTGCTCACAGGCCAGCATGCGAACTGTGTAACAGCATTGTAATAACACCGTAAATTTTAAAGCTACAAGAATGAAAGCTCTTAATTGTTCCCACGGTCAATCTGCCTGCATCATCGGGGGCTACAGCTTGGACTGAAAGAAGTTAAGAAAAAAAAAAATGTTTCATATTCTCAATGGCAGTCCATAGGAAAAGCATATAAGTTTAAGGAAAGGCTTCATGTTTGAAATAACACAGTCTTCTCTCAGGAGCTTCACCCAGTTTTAATGAAGGGGGAATGGAACAACTCCAAAGAGCAGGTAGAAGACTAAGCAAAACTACAAAAAAGTTTGGTCAACAACCCACGGATTCTCACCTTTTAAAAAATCTAAATGATGCTGCAATCAAGAACATTATCCTGTTATAACAAGAAGAGGACATAAACAATCTAGATCCTTTTACAAAGTACATCTCTTCTGAGACACTGTGTGTGTCACAGCCCTACATGAATGGAGGGCTCTGACCCTGCTGGATACTGGAAGCTACAGGCACCGAGGGTTCAGACACTCGTCTTTCACCCATTCCTTTGGGCCACATGAACAGTGATGGACTTCCGTGCAGAACTAAAAGTGACATAAAACCAGAGCCTTGCAAAATTAGCTGGAAGACTAAGAGCAAGAAGCTTAAAATAGATCAGACAAGGAAGTGCCTGAATTCATCAGATGGTGTACTGAGGTAAATACAGGCTCCTACATTTTGAAGGACTACAAGCAGTGGACCAGGCTAGATCAAACAACTACAGCATTTTCCCAGAACCAGAGCATTCCAAAGCTGCAGCAACAGGAGATGACAATGATAACTACTTAGTTCTTGACAGTCGGGCACATAGGACTAAATTTTTTCCCAGGTGAAGTAGGTAGGGACAACTCCAACCCTAACAATTTTGGGGAAAAAACACGTGTGTTTACTTTTCCAGTTTCACATGAGGTCTCTGTAACATCTGCCAGGCTAAGTATAATAATGAGAAAGACCTGTGGCTTGCACAGTAGGCCCTGCATGATAGTCTTCCCTTTTGCAGAAAGCCATTCACATTTTATTTGCATACCTATCTAGGCCCCCCTGTTCTCCTTCCTCCACTGTTATTTTTCTGGTTGAGATTCAGACTCTCTTGCAGTGTGGAAAACAAGATACCGCCAAGAAGCATGACTGAATATAAATTAATTCATCAAAAATGAAGGAAGCCTAAAATACTATCACAACCTGAATGTTCCAAATAAATGTTTCTTATCCCTGACTCAGCATATTTTACAGTTCTCTGTATGGCTTTCTTTTCCTGTTATTGCTTCAGATGAGCTCTGCATCATATGAGATATTGGTATCAAGTGCACGCAGAACAACTTCTCAGGAAGAGACTTCTTCTACACTTCCTCCAACCTTCCCAAGTATATCTAATACAAATCTATTCAAACTCAGATTTTCATTTAAGACTGAAACTGATTTCTCATTCTTCAATGAAAAGTTGCCTCTCTTTTTGTTTTTTAAGTTTCTGTTAAAGACTTCTTGAATGTTATTTAAAAACGAATCAACCAAGTTCTAAATTTAGGGTTTTTGCTCAGATGATCTTCCAAAAATATTCACATACATTTTTCCATTCACGTCTCTGTCAAAGTTACTTGGAAAATAATTAGCAGTATCTTCTTTGTTGTGGCTGCCCAGGAGCTATATATACATGCAGAATGGCAGAAGTTTCCTGGGTCATTTCTAGTTCATTCCATTTCTGGCTCTACAAATCCCCACCCACACAATGATTATTATTAATTAATATATGAGAGAGAGAGAAAGAGAAGTGGGGTCAGGGGGAGGGGAGGACAGAGAAATGCACAGAAAAGCATCTTCATCCTAGGAAACATGTCGCTTTACAGCTTCAAGCGTATTAACTACCATCCTGAATGCAGACTGACTTCTATTCAAGCCATAATACTTCTCAGAATTAAATCACACTGCTGTAACATCTGAGCTTGTCATCAGTTAAGGCAAGACCTTCAGGTTCATGAGGAGAAAGATATTGCCTGAAGCACTACTAATGATAAACAGAGAATAGATTTAACAGCATTAAAAAACCCCTGCAAAACCTGGTTCTTGAACCTTTGCTCTTGTGGAATGCTTTCCACAACAGCATTAAAAGAGACCAAAATAAACAGGAGCAAAACCTCATCACTCACTTATTCTAAAGCTCTCAACACATCATTCACCTTTGCTCTGAAACGCAGAAGATGCATGCCAGTGACCACGCTCTAATCTAGTAAGAGAAGCAGGGCTCTCACCTCCTTCAAAGCAGAGTCAGAAAACAGACTGTTAAATAGAAATGGTCAAAAAAAGAGAATCTGTGAACTAAAGGAGGAAGTCATCAATTTTTAAAACACTGATGGAGACAGATTCAAGCATATACGCATTCAACAGCTGAAAACAGAGCTGATGCAAGAAAGGACCCACAGGAGGCTGGCATCTCAGAAAAGTCACATATACACATTTACAGGACAAACAGCAAGGAGAAAAACAAATGAGAAAATCAGGGGAAGTTATAAGACAACAGGAAATGGCTCCAGATTTACAGCACTCTATTAACTGGCACTGTTATTATTTATTGTTAATACTTAAATCCTACTTCATTTAAGCTACTAAAAAATGAGTACAAAGTTGATGAATGCCTGGCATCATCCTCATGCAGAAGATGCTGATATGCACTGAGGCAGCCGCCAGCACTGAGCTAATTGAGACTCTGTGGTCTTTTCCCAAGACCATGACTATAATTTTAGCTCATTACAGCCTACATTGGGGTGTGCTCAGTTTACATCTTTGCATACTCTTTTAATATTCTGATGAATAATTTAGTTCCAATGACAAGCCCTTTTTGCATTCAGGCATTTTCTCCTCAAGACTCTTGATGCAGTCCCAAAGCATTGAACTGGAAGACGCCTAATTGTGGCTGTTAGCTGCTCCTCCTTCCTCTCCTCATAATTTCCCATTTTGTAAAAAGTAGAATGCAGAATATAGGTCAGCCCAGGACCTACAGCAAGATGCATGGTGGAGCTGAAGAACAAAGGAAAGACAAAGTGCTTTTACCTCCCTGAAAAGCATGCTCACATTACTCATCTTCCCAAACACCCAGCATGCACTGGAAGGTTTGCATGAGGTACAGAAGGGGTTCAGTGAGGACTCAGCTCCACTAGGAGCCAAGTGGCAGATCTGTCAGGATCAGCCCTGAGACTGCGGGGTTTCCTCTTTACAGCAGCTTCCAGCTGTGCAGACAGGTCCTGTTGTGGGGATGGCTGCCTCACCAACAGCCTCACCCAGCATCATTTCCACTGGATCCACTTATGGGTGCTCCCTGAGTGTCTGATGCTGGCAGATGGCAGCTGGCTCTCCCTCTTGCCTCTGGCATCCCCTCCCAGTAGGGCACGTTACCTTGCAGATGACAACACATGCTATCATTTGATATAGTAGTGAACCAGCTGATATTTTTTGTACACACAGAAGCAAATCCACTACTGCAATGAACAGGAGAGATTCCACCCAAATTCATATGGGCAGGGCAGAGAAGGTGCTTCAAGGGCATTTTCTTATTTAAAAAAAAAGGTACTATTACAGCGTGCACTTGGTATAAGTGTAATAAACAGAAAGTATAATAAACACCCTTCCTCCTCCAGTTCTGAGCTAAACTCGAATTTCTCCCCAAACTGCATGGAAAAGGACCTCATGAATATCCACTTTGCCATCTCTGGCACTCAGAAAAATTCATTCCCTGCTTTAGTCGTCAGCCTAACCACAAGGAATCTCTGCACTGTGGCTGCTGAAGTCCTTTCACATGCAGCACGCACACTCCCTGCAACATGAAAACTATACCACATTTCCAAATAGCATCACAGGTTGTTTACAGAGACAGGCTGACTAAAGATATTTTTATCCTCATCTCCCAAGACCAATTTATAATTAGTACAGCCTTTGAACAAGATGCACTTGCAGCGCAGTATCAACATACTGACTCAAAATAGGGCTTCTTGTAGTGTTGATGGCCTCCCCAGGATAGCTCTTCTCAATGGCTTTTGGTAAGGAGTGCTGGGCCACAATAATAACAGACACAGGCTTGCTGCAGGGCACAGCATGGCCAAGGAGCTGTGCAGTGAAGGAAAATACCTTGCAGGTAGAGCCAAGAAGTTCCCCAAGAAGAGGTACTCCTTCTGCAAGAGGATGATGCAGCTGCCGCCGCTGCTCCCTCTGGCCTCTGTACCACTGGCCTGACATATAAAAGATTCTTCCATTTCATGGATATGCTTGGACTCACTTTGCTTTGATGCCAACACACGAAAGCTGCTCTACAGAAACACTTCCACAGCCCTGAGAGTCAATGTGTTTCCAAGCAGTTCACATTACAGCATCCCTCCTGTATCCCCAAAGCCTCCCTACAGCTCTGCTGCTCAGTTCAGAGGGTGCCAGCCACACAGATCCCCTCTGAAGTGTCCCCAAGCGCAGAGTCTCAAACATAGGTGGCTGCCATAACGCTTTTCCACAGCATTCAGATACAGCATTCCAGCTAAACAAAGGCTCTCTTGTGCTACTGCTGCATGGCCTGAAACGGGGTGAAAAGAGCATACCATGGGACAGGGCTGCCAGGAAGTTAGGGAGAGGCATGAGGGGGTAGGAAAGCAGAGAAAGGGAGCCAGATGAGAGTAAACAACAGGCAATCTGGATTGAGCTGCCTCCTCTTCCCTACAGCTTGGTTATAATAACATACCTAGGTACCTACAAAGCACAGCACTTTCCTTGCCTCTCTGCATTTCTGAACAAGAAAGCTGAGGAGCTATAACTGTTCAAGGGAAGCTTTTGGGGTTCCACCTGCTCTGTGGTGCTCCTCCTATGAGATCTCCCAACTCCTCTGGGGGCAGGGAACAAGCAGGCACCACTCAAAGGGCAGTGTCCCAAACTGCCCCCCTCCAGAGGGCAAGGGAAACAAAGATAAGGCAAACCTTTCAAGTTTCATTGGTGGAATAATGAAATTATAACTCTTCTGTTTGCCCAGAACCATGGATTGTCAAGGCAGATAGTTTCACTCAGCGTCTAACCTTCCCAAATAAATCCACACAGAAACACACAAAACAAAAAGCAAGGAGTAAAGTCCATAGACTGCAGTGACATCCACGCTGAATTCTCCTCTTCTTAAAAAAGAAAGTATGTGAGCTTAAATGCAAGGAGAAATATTTATGACAATCTAAGCAATCCTCCCAGACATAATTAGCAGTCTCACTTTATTCAATTATGAGGTCACCAAGACTTCTTTATATACTTCACGAACTTCTGCTATGAAAAAAAAAAGCACCAGAAACCTCACAGCTGAAACCCACAATAAGTTACCCAGCCTTCCTGGACTTCCTTTGGCTTCAAATAAGTAAAACCATTGCCCTCAGGACAAACAAAGTTTAACACATGCACCCAGGGCACTCTAGGACAGTTTTAACACAAATGAGAAACCTAACTGAAAGAGCCACTGCAGGTGAACAGAGAAACAAACATTGTGCAGTCAGAACTGCTTAATGACATGTGCCCACACTCCTAATAACAAGATGTTGTCCCATGTCCATAAATGAGGCATTTCCAGACTAGTGAAGGTCATCTCCCTACACTAGCTTTGCCCTTCCACCAGGCAAACACTTGCTCTGTTCTGCTGTCAGTTATCCACCTCCTAGAGCATGCTCTCTTAGCACAAAACAACATTGATCTCTGCAAGCAAAACCCCGCACATTTGCAAGGGATACAAAATATTAGGTGCATATATGAAAGAGATAGCACTTACTATCTCCCATACATGGGGTAGTGCACACTTACTGGGCTGTACATCAAGGTTTCTGAGACCTGAGTTAACCTTCGGTGCCCCAAAAACAACCATTGTATAGCTTTACCTAAACCTTCATGACTGTAACAACTATAATAAAGAGAAATAATTCCATGGAAAACACTGGCCAGTTTCCAAGACAAATAAATAGCTATAAGCTGAGAACAGCTAAGATAGTAATTGAAGACAATAGTAAGTTGTGTGGTGCATGTGGAGTAGCCAGGGAGAATGACTCTCTCTAGTGCAAGGGGAAGCAAGAAGGACACCTTATTAGCCCTACAATGCAGATAGGCTACAGCCAGAGCAGTACAAAGGTTGTTTTATAAGTATAGTGTGTTGTCTCAAACCTCTTGGTGAATCCATGTATACTAAACTGCTATACACAGAACCGGCTCTCTAAGAGAAGCTGTGTCTAAACTTGCCACTAAATCACCCTCTTCAGCTTCTGGAAAGAAGAGTACTTGAGCCTATGCTAGTCAGTTTTCCACATCACCAACATAACTAAACTGTGAGCTATTAGGATTTTGGTTTGATTTTATACAACTATTCCTTACAGAAAGCTAAATTTTAGAGAATAAAAGTCATAATTATTTTGTTTTTGATGTAAAATCCAATGGCTTTAAAACAAAAATTCAGTATTTCTGATGACTGAAAGTGTCACTGCAATGGGAACAGGCCAAATTAAATTGTATACAGCAGCAATCCTAGAAATTTGTGTTTGAACACAGTTAAAATAAAATGAAGAGCATTGTACTTCTATGATCACCATAGGAATGATGATGACTTTATTCTGGTGGGCCACCCTTCAATTAGTGGTGGGTATTCTGCTGCAGACTGACAGAAATTTAAAAAGTGCTCCAGACTGAAAAACAGTGCCATTTTTTCTCCTAGTTGTCAATTCCAGCCAGTACTCATTGTGTGCGCAGTTAACAACAGCACCACAGGGAACAAAGAAGCACAGACTTGGTTTAACTGATTTTTTTTGCTGATTCAGAAGGAAATTGCCTGCTGGTGAAGCTGGGCAGTAGCCATACAACTGAGCTGTTCTATTACTTCTAGACAACCTGTACAATGTTGTTTGGAGACTGAAGAATGCCTCAACTGAATTAAAAACCAATGTCCAATGAGGCAGAAAAATATAACCTTTTGCCTCCAGAAAGCTGGGTTAAAAACACAGTTTCAGCCATGGAGGGAAACATCATGTGGTCTTAACTGCATAGGCTGCTGCAAACAGGAAAAAAACTACCACCCAAGGAAGACTCCATTTAGATGCAATTGGAAGTGCTGAAGGGACCTTCAGAATTTAAGCTCTGCATATATGAAAAAATGAAATACAAACACAGCAGGGAGGGATCGATTCAAATGGCTTATACTGGTCCATAAGTCACTCCATGCACTACCTGGAAACAAATTGTCTTAGAAATCAGGACTCTTCACCTTTTTGTCTCTCTTTCCAGTCGTTGGGTTTCAGAAATAAGTCATTGAGTCAGAACCTTATTATTATTTGTTTCTACTCTAAGTTTTATTGTCCTTCCCTCTCCCCAATGTACAGATACAGCTTCAGCAGCTCCTATTTTCACTCCTGCTTCATCCACCCTTGCATAGGGGTATCCCTCCACTCTTAGGAGGGCTTGTGTAATTGACTGCCCCAAAGTAATTGTCTTCAGCAAGACACTTTCCTCTTAGAGGCACAAAAGCTACCTTGAGACAAGCGTGTTGCCTCTGCCCCGCTCCACATGTGTTAGCCAACCTCCCAGCCTCACTTCCCTTCTCCCCTTCAACACAGGGGGATACACCAAATGTGCCTTAAAGCATAATAGGCATTTGCCTTCACCCCATCTTGCCCAGCACGATGCTCAACATACAGGTGGAAATTCATCCTCATGAATCGCTCACTGGAGCATGCACAACGTGCAATCCACGTCAGGCATCACTTGTATTTACTGGAAATCAGAAGGGTACAGAGGCCAAAGCATGGCACGCAGTATTGATCCTCCCACCTGCCAAAACCAGGGCTCCTCATTTTAGAAGACACCACCAGGAAACCTAACAGGATCTTTGCAAACATAGAGGAGCAGCCGAGCATCCTGTTTCATCCCACTTTCACTGTGGGACGTTACATATTAATTACGTACACATTATGTATGTGGCAGACACTAGGTATTAATTCATCACCTTTCTACACCAACAAGACAGAACAGGAGAAACACAAAGCACGCAGGCACCAACAAGCTGCAGTGCCTGCTGACAGATCCAAGTAACACCTCACCATGCAAGGTCTCTCTCCAGAAAACATGGGAAAGGCCCTGCACAAACTCAGGCCTTCACATGGGGGAAGGAGTTTATCCTCTAGACAGAAAGATTTGCGTTTAAAGGGTGTTTCCACACTCCCAGTTAGATGCAGGTATGCAACAGCCCTTTCAGTCACCCACATGCCTTCTTTCATAGCCTAGTTCAGAGAAACCTGTCACTTACTATTGTTAGTTGTTCACGGACCAACTCTCCAAGCTAATACAGAAGAGACTTGCAGAACAGCACTGGAGGTTTTATGTCTGAACCTGGTAGCAGAAGATTAAAATCGCCTTTAGGAAGACATATGAACATGCGGTCAAAGATGGAACAAGCCCCCTGCAGCACATTCTTGTGATACCACTTTGCTTTCAGGACAAGGTGGTAGACATGGGGATGTTAAGAGTGCATTAATCCTAGGCAAAAAGCCTGCAGTTTCCAAAGGGTAGATTAATTATTAAACCAGCAGCAATAAAAATATTCAGCAGTTCGAGACATGTACTTTTATTACAGGCGGATAAATGCTCCAATAACCTTGTAGTTCAATTTATAGATTCGCTCCCTCCTCCCTGAAGGTAGCTCGTTTAAACTCCACCATTTTCACCACTTTCCCTTTGTAAGAATGAATTAGAAAATATAGCTAAGAGGCATGCTGTACACAGTTAGTAGCATTTTTTTCCCTCTTTCCACCTTCTTTCCCCTTGGCCCCCATAAGACTAGAGTATGTTTACTTCACTGACCAACAAACCCAAGGAGGGATCATGACAATCATTAAGAGCTTTTAAATACATCTGTTTTCCTTTAAAATAATTGGCATGATGAATACTGGGAGACTAAAGACTGGACTTGCTGGAGTTTTAACTCCTTAACACCCTGGCCTTTCAGAAGTCAGGTTAGTCACTAGAATACCTGAAATTCAGATATTCAGAATACGGATGGGCACATATGCCCTCAGGTCACTGTAATTCTGGGGATATCAGAAACTATGTACAAGCAAAGATCACCCAGTTTTGTGAGTAAAAGAAGAGTAAATCTTGTGTTCAAATGAAGAATAGTTGTTATTAATTGATAGGAATAAAGTTTCACCTCAGCATATTCAACCCAACTGAACTCCAAACTACCCATTTATAGGCAGGAAATGCAAAGAAGCAAAAATAAAAGTTCTCCAGCACTGGCTGTGCATCATTGAGTTGAGCAACTCCAGCTAGCAGTATTTAACTTGGTTAAATGAAGAAGCTGGTAGGGAGGCTGGAATCTCATCAGTTTCTCAGCCGATTAATTTACCGTACTGTCTCTTGAAGGGAGGAGTTTGAAGTCTCTGCTGTGTGTATCACTATACACTGTGAGAATTAAACAGGAGAGGACAAACAATTGCCAAGCTGGCTATCCTCCAGTTGATCATCCTGCTTTGACTCAGACTCATCTGTGAGCTGCTGTTGAAAACCAATTGCTTGTTTAATGGGGCAGAAAGATGAAATCAATTTCAATATGCATCTCTAAAGTGTCCCTCTTATGGAAAAGTGATGCCTGAGGGAGGGAGAGACAAATACATTTCCTTCTAATTGTGCCAGTTTCACTTCCAATTTGCTATCCCTACAGGTACCGAATTTTAAAATTATGTGAAGAAAGAAGTCCTCGCTGCATGCAAAGCACCTCTCCTTGGTTCACAGCATTCTTGAGACACAGACAGAACTTCTCCCTAGCCTTCAGGGAGGTGACAGCCACACACCCAAATGAGATTAGTTAACACTGACTCATCAGGTGTTTCATTAAGGAGCTGTGTCAAGGAAGAAACCAAATGCAGTGAGCAATGCTAGCGCCAGCTGCTGCACTCTCGGGAAAAGTGGTGACTTGTGGGGTGGAGGACGTTTCAGGGACAGATCACATTGGCATGGCTGGGAAAGTCAGCCTAGGTCTGCCTCCAAACCAGCAAAAGCCATTAAGTGGCACTGCCAGGAAATCAGAATCAATAGTAAGGCAGACACACACACACACACACACACACACACACTATGTGCTTTTGTTCAGGTGAGGAGTATTGAAACCTGATCAAAAGGGATTTGCTGACTACACTGCATTCCATAATCTTTTTTGATACCTATACCTAAAGACAACAGCACCCTTTGGGACTTAAACCCTTCTTTCTCTTCTCTTTTAAACACAAAAAGTTTCCTAAGTTAAGAAATAATTCCAATTTACTTTCCAACTTGGGAACTAAAAAACTGCATTAACAGAGAATTTAGGATTTTTTATTTTGCTGTTGTGTTTTTTATTATGATTTCATGACAAAGTCTGCACACATGCAATTTATGTGACCCTTTGCTAACATAAGAAACCAGAAAACAAAAATTTATGCTACTTTAGGAAAGCATAAGACAGATCACAGCCTGGACCAGTGGTGAAATACCACCTCCACAACCCACCCACAGGCTCCCAATGCTTTCCAGTCACATTTCATTCGTTTGTGGCTACCATACAAAGAAACATTCCTGTGTCACGCAGGTGCACGTGCACAGGTCTGTGTTCCTGCTCAGCAGGCACAGCACGGTGCATAGCTTTACACACAATTTCGGTGTGCCAGCCCATTTTTTGCTGTTATTTTGAAAGCAAACATTCCCAAAGGCATGGCTTGCTCCCTCTCTGTCCCTCACCACTGCACCACCAGCGGTGACAGCGTGCTTAGTCCCGCTAGAAGCCAGGTAATGCAAATGCCTCAAAAGCTCCAGGTCCACAGAGAAAACACTTGGTGCCATGCCACAGTAAGGAATTTCTTTTGCTTAGGACAAGCTTAAGAGATCATGCATACACAAAAGTCTCCTCTTATGTCACATGACATGCATTAACACTGCAAAAAGAACCAAGCACT
This sequence comes from Oxyruncus cristatus, assembly GCA_013399855.1. Taxonomy (NCBI): domain Eukaryota; kingdom Metazoa; phylum Chordata; class Aves; order Passeriformes; family Cotingidae; genus Oxyruncus; species Oxyruncus cristatus. The sequence goes on along the minus strand of VXAY01004333.1, from coordinate 299,643 downwards.
CAAGCATACCAGAATTAAAAAGCCTGTGTTATCTCTTTGTCAATTGACCACCTGATCTCATACCATTTTTATCATCACAGGGATAAGTAAGTTTGCATTTGTGCTTCTTCACCACACTATACTTAGGGGATGAGGTACATAGAAAGATTTAATGTTTCCAAGTCCTGCAAAAAGAATACAAACAAATCGAAATAAAAGCCCAAGCCAGCACTTGGGAATTTGTTTCAGTAAGGTCCAGCAGCGTGCAGGACAGCAAGCAGAGGCTTTGGCCTACCACCCTCAGTTATCCCAAATGGAATGAATGAACAAAAGAATACTCATGGGGCTACGAGGTGCAACATCATGTGATCCATGCTGCACACAGAATATGCTGAGTTCGAAGGATCCCACAAGAATCATCGAGTCCAAGCGTTAGCCCTGCACAGGACCATCCCCAAGAGCCACACCATGTGCCTGTTTCAGGCCGTTCTGGATTACAGTGTTTTCTGTAAGCCAGTCTCTGGTCACTAAGAACTTGATGCAGAGGAAGAGATATGAAGGCACTGCATGGAAGACTATGCCAACAATAGATTATATATGCTGTCTGTGTGGGATGGGGAGGTTTTATCCCATGAGAAATTTTAGTATTTTGATATTTACTTCCACCTCAGTCTGTCCTTGTTGCTTAAGGGTTCCCATGATACAACAGACTAGTTTGCAGGGAAAGAATCTGCAGTGAAAACGTGTGATCCAGGAATCAAGGCATGAGGAAAAAACACACATATAGCATTTGAAAGTACCACATTATCTCCAGAGACCACAGACACTAAACTTGACCCAGAACAAAGCATTCGCAGTTTCTCCAGCACAGGAAGATGCCAGAGAAGTCAAACATTTTCTGTAGAAAGTTCTATCTCACGGTATAGTTTTATAAGAAGAAATGTATATATGTATTTATTTTTTAGGCAATCCTCCTGGCCTCTAAGACACCCATATGCCATACTTTCCATGTAGTGCTTCATCAGTCTGCTGCTAATATTTCAGAATTCCAATAAGACTCTGACTTGCCATTAAAAATAGTCGAGTGAAAGAGTCTTTTCCCTTCCCTAACCTTTCCACGGGAGGGTGGCCAGCTCAGCTGGAACCAACAGACACACCACTCCTCACCCATCCTTTTTTTAACTTCCTTTAGTGGAGTCCAAAGACTGTAGCCATGTCAGACCAACGTTGTGTCCTTCCATTAGAAAACTTTACACTTCAAGAATTCAGTTTTCATCAGAGAATGATGCTCAGATTTTTTCCCTTTTGATTTTGCTCCATCTGAAGCGTACTCTGAAGTACACAGGAAATTCATCTACATAGAGTTCATCCTGAAGGCATACAGACATTGTGGCATGAGAAGAAAAGAGCACGCTACTGGTTATGGTTCTCTTATCTGTACCACTTCCACTGCTGTTGCAAGAACACAGTAATCCCAAGGTGGATCTGTTATAAAAAAGAGCAGAGGAACTGACACAGTAATATTTCAAGAGGTACTTTTACTTTATTTTGTTTAAGCCACATCACCTTGCACGGTTGATTTTGAGTGCAATTACAAAACCAGTTAACTTGGCAAAATTCAGGAGGTGGCAACATGAGGCAGAAAATTCTGACATTGGTGGTGTTTTGAGAGCTGTAATGTGTTGCCACACCTTTGCTCTGTTTACAGATTTAGTTTCAAGACATAGTGCTGGTCAGGATGCAGTTTGTCATCACAAAAGTCTACCTTCCTGCATTCTCACCTCTCCTGATATTTACCTCTGACATTTGCATCTGTTTGCTCTCTAATTGGATATTTCAACAAAAGAGCAGAAAATCGGCTCAGCAAAGTGAGTTTTTGTTTATTTGTTGGCTGGATTAAGTTGCTGAACACAGCAAATGTCAAAGCCAGCAGAGAGAAAGAGGCTACCGAGAGGGATGTGGGTGAGCAGGGTTGCTCTTTCTAAAATCAGGAGCTGATGGGAGATTCCCCCAGGGTTCACCTGGGGAGCTATGGTGCAGTTACAAGAGTGCAAACCCAGTTCTCCCACATGGCGACCACAGTAACAGAACACTATATCCAATAATTACTGAACATCAGCCTCTTACTGGGATCACAGTTGCAGCACAGTCCCCGTGCAGTAAGACTTTTCCTTGGAGACCTCCAGGAAAACACCGGTACTCTGAGGACCATGCTAGTGGATACATAGGCAGCAGTTGTGCTGTCCCCTAAACCCACATCACACTGACAGCACTCCTCTGAACATGTACCTGTGTTGGAGCAGGATCAGACACTTTCATAGGTAACCACGTTGCTGCCAACCTCTCCAGGTACAGACAATATGGGATGGTTTTGCCAACCACATCCTATTCCTGTCCTGATCCACAAATTTGCAGAGCAAACAGAAAATTGAAATTTTGACAATTTGTATGTCTAGGTTCCTCAAATATGTAATAATTTAACACTTAACTTCTCAGTGAAATTAAACCTAATGCATTTTACACTGAATGCCCATCTGGAAATTTTCTCAAAGTTTACATTTCAAAAGTACCATTTCATACCAATTACAAGTTGTACAAGTATAACCGTCATGCAGTATTAAAAAAAAAAAAAAGACAACTTAGAGATTATTTGCTTCAGCATTTAGCCTTCTGGCAGTAGTAACTTCAATTCAAGTTGCTAAAATCCTACTTGAAATTAGAATTGAGTGTAACATTTTGCAGACCAGTATTCCAATTCAGAATCATCAGGAAAAATTTGTTTTCGCATAAATCTTAGTGAATACTCCTAATATATTATAGCAAGTGTTGTAGCACACCTTTCTCATAGAGGTCTCCTCCAAAGAATAAGCACTATTCTGCTGCAGTGTTGAGAAAGCAAAACCCACTCTTTTCAGTACTACCATTTACAACAAAACAAACATGACAGAGCTGAAGCCTAAACACGTAAATCCAGAAGTTTCCCTTTGTATTTCCTATTTCACACAGTGTATTTTAAAACAGAAATGGATATGCTGTAGTCAGACGTTCTCAGGCAGCCACCTAAATAGCAATCAAAAATTAATTCAGCAAGCAGAAAAAAATAAATAAAAAGGCAAAAGAGAACAACAACAATCCACACCACCCCCCCCCGAACAAAACAAACAAATAAACCCTCAAAACCAAACATTGTGACAATTCCAAAGACTTTGCAAACGCTCTGAGTAAGAGACCAAGCTCATATGATCTGGTCATACAATTCAGTGCAAACAGCATCTTTCAGCATCTTTATCCTAGACACAAACATCTTCGCCTCTCAGTTCAAGATCTAACCTTTTTTTATCCCAAAGGCAAAAAATAGTCTTGTTGAAGGGTAAAATTTACTGAGTAAAACTGATGGGACAGCGAGAAGATGACCTTTTCAAAGCTATGGTTCTTTCCAATACCGAAACATCAGATTGATGGTCTGTATTTCTGCTGCTCAAGGTTAGCACTGCCAAGTTCATGATCACAATGTTTTACTCTGAATCACAGATTATTTGTTGGTTTTGGTGGACTGGAGGCTTCTATTTATCCACTAATTTGGATGTTGCTAAGAAAAGCCAGGCAGAAAAGGCTAAATCTCATAACCAGGACTCAATCACATTTGGTTCTCCAACTAAGCTTTAGAAGTTTTAAATAAATCCAAAACCAGTATTCTCACTCTGAAAGATTAAGTAAGTAAAGTTAGAGCCATACAGACCTCTGTAAATTATTTTTAAGAATCGTTTTTCTCTGCTGCCAGTTTATCCATTCTTCTTGAAGTCTAGTTAGTCAGTGCCTGGAAGAGGTGGAAGGACTTCCATCTGTTACTACTTCAGAGACAGCTATCCTGAGAGGAAGTGTCAACCTGTCCAAGACATATGTTTCTAAACATATTAGACCTGCTGTCTCTGCCAAGATGCAATTAAACACTATCTAATCTTTAAAAAGCCTGCAAGAAATAAGTTTTAAATCCCACACTGAAGAATGACCCACACTGAATAAAGTCGAGCTTCATGGTGACTTTTAACAGCCTAATCTGTTTACATTAAGAGAATTTCCTGACCCAAGATTCCTGCAGTAAGCTTGCAAGAATTGATTCATCTGCACTACAAGCAAGCCACAAGGGCTCTTAAACTGCTTCTAAAGCATGGTATTATGGCAAGACAAGTTTCTTTCATAGCCCATGCAGTCTCTCCTTGACTCCAGAGGCACCTGCTCCTTCTCTCCTCCTTTGTCTGTCTATGCTTATCCAATCTGGAGGTGAGCTTTGTGAGGAGAAAGACCAGGGGAAAACTGACTTAAAACCAAATGAAACAATAAACAGTTTTCTGTTCGTTTACACCCTTGAATCCCTGTAGGGTCAAGCAGTAGGTGGGAGCATCAGCCAGGGAAGGACATGCATATCCGGAACAGGAGAGCCAGGTCAGCTTAGGCTGTCCCTGAGCTGCTGTGAAATTAATTCTCCTGCAGGGCAAAAGCTCCAGCCAGTTCCTGCACTGTCATTTTGAGATTTAGACTACTCCCAGCAATCAGGGCAGAAAAGATCAGACACGTAAATAAAAGGCCCTCTCCTGCTTGGACAGGCAGGTGGGTTATTTCTCCCAGAAGTCCACTCACGTGAGGTATTTCACCTGACTGTGCTGCCATGGGCAGAGCCACACTGCAGCTGTTGGCCTGGAACCAAGTAGCACTGGGCAAGCAGGACATGCCTCAGTGGCCTGAAGGAGGCACAGAGACTATGGGTAAATAAATGTTTCCTAATCAAAACAGAAATCAAACCCAAAGCTGTTCTGGCAGAAAAAAAGCACTGGTATGTCCAGTGCAAGTCCCACCAGGCACTAAAAAAAAAAAAAAAAAATCCCAGCCAGGATTCCAGCAAAAGACAGCAGTGAGACAGCAGTACTATTCACATTAATACATGCTAGCATGACATGCTGCCAGCTTTGTCTGGCCATCTTTTTGTTTCCAAAATAACTAGGACATGAAATCTTTAATTGCTGCTATTATTCTTCATTGGACAGGAGTAGATTTCTTATTTTAGAAGAGTAACTGTCACATTGTCTCCTATCAACAGCATGAGAGAAGAGGCAGCTGTGGTACATACTGTATATTCTTTTTTCTTTCTTCTCCCTCTTTGGGTCATGCATTGGCTATTCTTTTTCTCTGTTTGGCACATGTTACTGACCCTAGACCCACACAAAACACATGCTCTCAGGAAAAGATCAGCATTAAAGAAAAGATCAGGAAAGGAGGAAAGGCACCTGCACAAATACTTTTTTATTGAAATGCAACACTCAGTCAAAAAGGATGAAGTTTGTCTCCTAAAAAAGTCAAATCCATCAGGTTAAAGATTTAAAAGATGCAGATAGTATTTTGTGTATTTTGTTCCAGACTTAGCACAGACACTAACAAAAAAAAAATAAGCAGAATGGGACAACACTTTAGGCTGATTCACAACTCTAAACTCGCACATGACATCTGAAAAGACTCATATGGGTAGAGTCAAGGTTCATATAATCAAAGCTTCTCCTGCCCAAGTTCCAAAGCATTGGAGTGCAGCAGTTGGGTTTCTCTGTTGTACAGATACAAGAGAAGCCATTTTTCCAAACAGATGACTAAGGCTGACAGCTTTATTTATTTAACTTTCAAAGCAGAGTCCTTTTTAATGGATCTATAAATTCAAAAGCTCTTTAATTAATTTTCCTTAAGCTTCCTAGAAATACAGATTTGGCTTTCTGCATTGAAAAACAAGTCAGTCAAGTTCTAAGCAAAAAAAAAACCCCAAACAACAAAAAAACCCCAAAACATTTTGAAGTCAGTGCTATAAATGAAACAAAAATGGGATTTTATTAGGAACGCTGGTTGCAATTTCACCACATAAGCTACTTCCAGCGTTAGACAATCTTTTTAAGTTGCTTTTATTTTTCCTTCCTGCCTTCTATCCATTTTTACTTGCTGTAAAATAAAAAATATTCTTCCCTTATATTGCTTTTTGCCTCACCACATTATTGATTCTGCCTCCTGTGTTTTTTGTTACTTTCCTTTTTTCTGACTGTAAACTGAGTGCTCTATATCCAGAAGACAGCTACGGTGCCTACCAGGACAGGACCGAAATCTGAGAGGTAGGAACAATGGGACTGGAAAAGGTCCCTGAAGAGCTGACAGATTGACACTTTGTTCCTTCTGGACAGCAGTTTCACATCAAGTAGAAAACTCTAGAGATTTGTTTATTTATTTATTTTGGACAACAATCCCTGGTGCTTAAATATCTATTGAACTCAACCTTGCACAGAGAAAATGCCCTCCTTGTATCTCTAGGGAATTCATCTCAAGTGTTTGGATAACAGATAGCACATAAAGTAACCTACTTATGTCTCAGTACCAGGGCACACAGGTCTTCCCGTCTGCATTTTTAACAAAATCATCAATTATAGTGTACAGCACTCCAGCAGAACTTGCCCTCTTCCACTGAACCAAGGCACTTCTTATGTCCTCGTCCAGCCGAGGCATGCGCAAACACTGTGCTGCTCTGCTGCTTCTGCCAGAGAGATTATTCCCCTCAGAGAATAAACAACAGCAGAATGAAATGTATGTCCTTAACCTAATATATTGAATACGTGAGGTAAGCCACTGATGGAGATGTATTTGCACTTAAATGCCTGACTGCATGGGAGAGGACTGAGGCATCACTTCACAAGACAGTAGTTAGCTGTCCAAGACAGTTGGCTTTTCCTTGGGACTAGGACGGAAAGCTGGGAGAAGAAGCCACAAGAATTGTTAGCCTGTCCTGAACTCCTCCAAACACAAGCCAGTTAGAGAGAAATACTGGGACATCCAGGAGCTGGGGAAATCAGCCAGAGAGGTACAGGAACATGTATCCAGAATTTCTGATGCAAGTACTGAGCCATGCTTCCTGCCACAGTTCAGCACAGACTCTTCGTCACGGGACATACTTCCAAACCACTGAACCTTCTTCAGATACCCTTTTTCTCTAAGATACCAAGCCTAAATTCAAGATTATCTACAGTTGAAAGACTCCTTACTGAAACTATGTACTAAAGCAGACACACAGCTCACATACGCAAAACTGGAGTAGTGATTGAGAAGACTTGCACATCATTCATTAGACTTTGGTAAACTGATTTCTTCTCTCACCATAACCAGAATTCAAAGAATGTGAATAAACAAGTTTCCAAGATACTAGCAAGCACCTGGGTCTCAACTTATCTCTAAAAACTACGTAAGTGTATGAACAAGTCATTTAAGAAGGGACCAAATGTTCTCAAAAGACAAAAACATAGCTCATACTTCTAGGTCCATCAGAAATTGCAGCATATGACTTACAAACAAATTCATTCACAATGCAACTTCAAGTGGTCTTTTTTTGAAAAGAGAAAAATGAGTGATAGGAGCACTCATATAGTGTGTACGATTAAACTCTGTAGACTGTTGAAAAATTAAAACAAAAGTGAACTTTTTATTGTATCTGACTAAATCATACGCACTTGTAGAATTACTGCAATGAGCACTTGCTGCACATTTCATGCTTTGAGTGAAATTTAATTAACTTGAACTAGTAAAAATCCCACAGGGTTATGTTATTCGTGAGAAAATAGGAGTCATGTTTGCGTGACTGAGGATGGAAATTTGGCTAGCCTCGTTAAACTACAGTTCCTCTTTAAAGACACATAAATATTTATGTGAATTTGTGTGCTGACATTTGTTGCCGGACTTGAATATTCAAAGTCACTACAGATAACTTCTAAATGTACCTTCCTCATACCCATGGCTTTTCCTCTATGCACATCCTGTTGCCGTAACTTGGCGTACATTTTCCTGACGAGCTAACCTGGAGGGATAGGCAGGAAAGGGAAGTAAAGCACTATTCATTCCTAGGTGATTTATGAACCTGTGTGTGCTTCCTTTTGCAGCAGAAAGTTGACACATGCACACAAGAAAGATGTGTGTATTCCTGTGCCCTCACTGGAAGAAGCATCTGGGGGGGAAAAAAAATCCAGCCCTTTATGCTATCTATCTTAAGGGCAACTCCTGAGAACGTTGCTGCCCATCTCATCTCCAACACAATCCCATCCTGTTTTCAAGTTCTGCCAAGTGCAGGGACACAGACAAGGAACAGGGTAGCTAAAACTCAGTAAGGCAACATTCATAGCACAATATGCTTTATATGTACTACTTCTCTCTGACGCTCTCTAATAAATTCAGTTTCCTGCTAGGAAAAAAAAAAAATTTAAGAAACACAAATGACAGACTGTCACATCACTGTCTCCAAACCACTTGAATTTCTCAGAGGAAAAACAAAAAGCCACAAAATACCTTTCAGATCACAAAGGTATGGGATTGTATTCTATTGTTCTATGAGGCATACACCCCAGTGATGCACTACCAAACCCATGCAACTGCAAAGTATGTGATAGTTTCCAAGCCAAAATACGCAGAGCAGCTGGAGCTCAGGCACTGGGCAGGGCACAGTGGAAAGGCTTTAACTTGCTGGTGAGAAGGAGCAGACCTGACAACTGTGGGGCAGCACTCTCCTCCTGCCCAGAGGGTTCCCTGGCAGTACTACTGAGACCCACTCTCAGGAGGGAGGCTGGCAGGGGCCCTGCACTGGTGCCCAGCAGCTGAAGATGCAGACCACCCACGTCCTGATAGCAGCATCCATCACTTTGGACAGGGCTTGCACGGATGCATGCACACGTGTTATCTGAAGCTTTTGCTACCAGCAACCCTCCAAAACGCTGAACATTAGCTTGGATCTACACAGCAAGGGAAAGCCATTTAGCAGCTGTCGAATAACAAGAAAAAAACCCAACAAACAACAAACCAAAAGCAGCAGGGCGAACAGACACTTCACAATTTACTCTTACAGTAAGGCTTTAACATCACTTTACCTTCAAAGAGCTCTTCCAAGAGTTGCAAGCAAGGCAACTTTCTGGATTTAACTATCAATCTTAAACACTCCCTTATAGTCTGAAGTCATAGGTTGTACAAGCAGCTGAGACAACGCACAGGAATTCAGAAGGGCAAGAGAAAAGCCCCTCTTCATTTCCTTTCAAAAGCAGTGAGCTTTTAGCCATGCAAGAGGCATGAGCAGACCTATGAGTCTGTTTGACATTGCTCAGATTAAAGCCGAAAGAAAAAAAAAAATCCATAAAAATATAATTACAATCCTGAACAGATACAGTTACAAGTATTTGCATGACAGAGGGTAAGATCTGGTATACTGAGCACACCCAGACTGCTGGAGTTGGTCTGGAACAATTAGAAGACAGACATTTTAAATGATAAAAATGCAAGCTGTGTTCTGAACTGGGGAAACTGCAAGTGTACTCTAATCTCATCTGATTGTCATCATCACAAGTGTAACAACTGCAGTGTTCCATCTTAATTGCATTCCCAATTGACCGGTCATATAAAAAAGTACCTCAAATACAATTATTTCCTTGGGCTTTTTGTCACATTGACAACACACATGATTTTCAGCAACTGAAATGGAAAAACTGATTAAAATTAGATTCTGTTGCAATTCCTGCATTAACCAAACAGCTAACCTTCCAAGGAGCTTTAGAAAGATATTCCTTTTACTCTCCTTTAAGACCTTGTATAAATTAACTTCAAATTTGCTGCCTCAAATGGAACAGTTATTCAGGATTCAGGACAATGCTTCAAGGGCACCTCTGCTCCAGAATATAGTTTGTAGGGTTAAAGTAAAGATGGGAGTCCACGCCCTAATGGCAGACACTGTGTCCCTTGAAGAGCCTATGCCCATTCTGACCATCAAAAAAGGAAAAGAAATTCAGAGGGAATACTGAGGAAAAAGAGGCGAACAGATTATGAGTTGTAATTTGATTGTAGTGAGGAAAGCAGTGTAGAACAAGGAAGATTTATACTTATAAGGAGAGTACTGTAATTCCAATAACCTTTTCCACTCTTGCATAAATTGAGCCCCCAGGCATTTGATAAAAGGCATGCATAGCACTTTTTTTGAGCAGTTGGAGAGCTCCTACTGCATACTATTTTATTTTTTTTTTTTTACAGTTCTCGCACAAAGCTATCCAAAATGTAGCAGTACTATTTCCAGAAACTCACATCCCATCTCAACGTTGGAACAGTATGTGGCTGCTCTTTAAACAAAGCGGTTCTGTAACATTTAACAATTAATGGTCACTTCAAGTGAGCCAGTTAAGATTTTTCGTTCAGTGGATCCACCTGTGATCACTCCTACCAGATCCGCGTCAAATGACTCAGAGAGGGGAAGGCTGGTTACATAAACAGAAGGTAGGTGGCTTAAAAACCTTGATCTTATCAGACCTGTCAGTGGAGAGAACTGACATTACTGCAGAGCAAATTCACATGTCAATGCACTGAAAAGGAGTCAGATGTTTTCCACATCCTCCGATTCAGGAATGCTTTGCAGAGTTATTTATTGAGCCCGTTCAGATTACACAGAATAGCTTCAGAGCCTGTGGTTTCCAGTGCTTCACCTGCCTTGCCTTGCCTTGGCCATGCTTGCTACTGAAGAGTCAGGAGAGGAAAACTGAGAAGAAAATCAATTGTAAACTTGGAATGCTTCAGGATCTCAGAGCCTATATGCTTCTGTGAGGTAGGGGAAGAAAAGAAAAGAAAAAAGGAAAAGAAAAAAGATATAAATCTCACCCTTTATATTAACACCTGACTGGAAGCAAAATTATTTTACAAATCTGACATCACTATAGCCCAACACCCAGAGGCTTCCATGCTCCATTGGGGCACTTGCTAATTCTTCATCCTGAAGCAAACTTTCTAGCACACCCCTCTAGCTTTCCAGGATAAGAAAAAAGGAAAAAAAAAAAAAGTCTTAAGCCATGTTTAGCCTTTCAGATTATTGCCTTTGTAACTTACAGGAGTAACAGGTTAGACTGACCTAGCTATAAATGAGAAAGATACAACACAGCTGGACATCTTAACCAGCCTGAAAGCCTTTGCCAAGCTTCTCCAGGCTTTTGAAACACAACTTATGATTTTCAACAGCGTTTCTTCCTTTCTTTTCTCCCAACAGTTAAAGAGAAGCAAAATGCCCACTCATTCTGCTACTATGCATCTAAGGGATACCCCTGCTTCCTTGCTCCAACCTGAGATGTCATCTCCTTTCCAGCAAAGTTATTTCCAGAGCTTATTTACTGGTTCATTCAAGTCTGGACATTCTAATTTTGCAGCATAATCTGTAGCTCAGTCACCCATGTAACCACTGAACAGCCTGCAATTGTGTGCAAATCCACACCATGGCTTGTGCTGTCTGAGCTCAGGTACAGTCATTAGTGATAGCACACAGCACTTTAATGGGAAGCTCTTTAAACCTGTCAGTAGCATCTGCCAGAAAAATACATCTCTTCCTCTCCTCTCCTCCCCCTTAAATAGTTTAATTAATACCATCATCCTAGATTCGTCTCCAGAAAGTGACAAAAGCAGGGACACCAGCAAGGAGACGGATACAGCACAGGATGTGAACAGCTGGAAGGAAACTCTTGCTTCCCTTCATTCATTTAATTGCCCTGCCCGGTGTGAGCCCACACTCCAGCTCTATCCCCCGGGCTTAGACAGCACAAGAGACACTGTCCCCAGCAGAAGATCTCCCAAAGGAAGCAGGGACAAGATCAGACAGCACATACTACTGACAAAAGCACACTTGGTCTTCTCCAGAGGGAAGATGGGTGTCTTGCCTGGCAGAGGGCTCAGGAAGACATTGGGTCCAGCCTGACTCAGGCAGCAGCATGTGAGAGGAGAGGGAGTGAATGGAACGGGGAGGGGGGAACTCTTGCCCTCAGCCATGAGACCTCTTGCATCAGCTCATGCCAGCAAGCCCTAAGGAAGGGATCTGTGCTGAGTCAGCTGCAGTATCTGCCTTTCTCCACAAAGATACAGGAAAAGGCTGCCCTGCTGCCAGGGCAATGACCCAGTGAGACCAAAGTGATCCAGAAGCAACACCCTCCCCACCCTCAAGATCATCAGATTTGCTTTCTCCCAGTGACTTCCACATTTGCCTAGTGTACTTTGTCCCAGTAAGCAGAGCTATTTGCAGTAAGAGTAGCATGACTCACCTGCTACAGGAGTCCAGCAGACACCAGCAGAGGCATTACTCAGGCATGCGCCCCTGCCTACGGCTCCCTCACCTCTTCCGTTCCCTCTCAGCCTGTCCAAAGGAAAACTCCTCTCAGGATTGTCTTAGGGCTTTCTACCCCAATGGCTAAACTCAAACTCCTCTTCTACAGCTCCGCAACAGTTATGGTGCTGTGCATCCAGCTGTGCTGAGCTAGCAGGTACAGAATGCCCATCCTTCCTCTCTGGATGTGCATGTAGCAACAAATACCGGAACAAAAGGCACCCTCAGAAAAAATAGCTTTTCTTCTGCTTTCTCTTAAACAACCTGTCCCCTCCAGTCCCTGAGTCTACACTCCCTTCTACACTGAACTGCTGGGCAGGCCATACATCTCCTTCTAACCGCTGTGGCCAGTGCTCCTTAGCACTCCTTCACCATTTCTCTCTCCAGGAGATTTTGCTGCTGGCCCCAGCACACTCCTCCAATGAGGGGTCGCCCATTTCTGCAGAAATCTGCTCAGAAAATATTGCAGGGGACCTTGCTGGTGTACCATAATAGGTAGCTCTAGCTCTGTGCATCCGATGACTGCCCGGTGTGCTGTATTGGGAACCACTTCATCCTCCAGGAGCAAAGCTTCCTTGGGACCTTGCTGGTGCCTCACCACACAAGATGGATGTGTGCCAGCTGATGACGAGCACAGGAACCGACTGAAGATTGGTACCAGGCAGGAAACCACTTCTGGAAGACAGAAGCTCCTCACGTTCCACATCAGCATGAAACAAAAGCCTTTCAAAGCTGAGTGAGGTTGTTGAGTGGAAAAGGATTTGCTGCCTTTCGTTTTCCTAGATGATGCAAGGACCCACAGCGCCCAAGAGGAGAAAGTCCCAGGTTCATTGCTCCTCTGCTTCCCTCCTTCACACCACGCATGATCAATGCAAAAAGCCTGTCTTTTGCTGCAGCTTCACTAGAAATTTCACCCGAAACACATTTTTCCAACAAAACTGCAGCAGTTACAGGAAGACTTTTCAGTTAAATAAATCAACATCTAGAAGTGGTTTCTTTAGACAAGTCCCGAGCAGCTCCAGGCAAGAGGCTGTACTTGGAGGCCACAAGAAGTGAGCTCACCACAACACTGAAGAAAGCCTGCAGAAGAGAACAGTCAGCTCGGGCTCAGTGCTGTGCCTCCACAGAAGGCAGGGCTCATTCTGGGGCTCACTTAGCACTTCAGGGCAGACAGGTAGGAAAACAGTGCTAGACCATAAAGAGGAGTGTGGTTTGAATGGTGAAGGCAACTCAACCTTGGCAGCCCTGTGTTTTAAATAAGACAGCACTTTGGTGCTCTTCCCACTCCCAAAGCATTCAGAACTGTTATTTACAATTTCCCTTAGGCAGGCCATAAATCCAGGCTCAACTAGCAAGCTCAACACAGTGTAAAAGGATCCCAGGGGCACACTAATTACCTTTGCAGGCTATGCAAGCCTATACAGTTTGCTTCTGCACAGTACCTTTGGAAACTTTGGCTAATGACTGTGACTAGCAGATCAAACTTTCCACTTTCTATTGTTCTGTTCAGGGCAGCCAGGGGATTCAGGGGCAACAGACCTTCAGGGGAAGAAATCAAGGCCATTAAGGGAAAAGGAAGAGGGGCTATGAATCATAAGACTACTCCACACAAGAGTGCAACGGCATGCTATGGCCTCCAGCAGAAATAAAAAGATAGTAAATCTAGATTGAGAGGAAGCCTAATAGATTACGAGGGCTAAAACCAAAACCACCACCAAATTAACAAAAAAAAACCCCTATTACTCCCATTCTCCTATGACTTTAGGGACTACTTCTCTCCCGCTACTCTACACCAAGGTGACAACCTTTTTTTGTTTTGTTTAAATGAAAGTTTTCAGTACAGTAAAACCCACTCCCCTTGTCTCCTGAAACAGAAGGCCAGAAGACTTATCAGAGGTGTAGGATCTTTCACATTTTCTCACTTCCATGGAAATGAACTGATGATGTTCAGCCCACAGCTAATTTCACACAGATCTCTCCTAACACCTACCAGCTCTATTTATGTGTTGTCTATCCAGACAGCAGTGGTTATAGCTAAGACCTGAATTACAGGGTAAGTGGGGACAAAATATCATACTCAAATCATTACTCTGGACCAATGAAAGCATGAAGTAATGAGAATATGCAATTTTCTGAATAAAAGCCTTTGCTGGCAAGCTATTGTCTGGTTTAAGGCAACACACGTACACTCTTTCACTCCAATCATAAAAAAGTCCATAATGAAACTTTTACTTAGTTGGCATTTCCCCATGAAAATCTTCAGTTGCAATGACTCTCTTAAAAGTTAAAAAACCCTCCACCAACCAAGAAAATCTAACACATTGCATTGGGCTGTGAAAAATTCCAATGAGCCTGTTATCCAGCTGAATGTTATACTGGCAATGGCTGAAGCCCCCTCCCATGGAAACCACAGGTTAAATTGCTTCCCAAAACAACTGTAATGTCTTCAGTGATACTTTTGGGGTTTGGTGAAAAATTCTTACTAGAGATTACATGAGCAAAGGCAAGAAAGAAAAAAATATGTATCTTGGATACTACATCAGGTATAAGAAAGAAGTGCAATACAGAACAAACTCCTGTCTCCTGCAGTCAGGCCCTTTCCCCTTGGTGCAAACCAAAACTAAAACAAAAACAGGTGAACTTAATACTACAAGATACTCCATACAAACTAGCGATATTGTGCTGAATCCTGATGGGTTAGATGCCATCTACAATTGGAAGTAAATAAAAATTTATGAAGATCTGTACAGCAACTTCCAGGATATAACTAGATAATACTTTTAGAGAGCCATAATAAAGACGACGAAATTTTGTGTTTTCTTCAGTTGGTGTGGTACTACCTGTTAATTAGAGATAGCCAAGGAAGCAGAAGATGATCTCTGGAACATATCCAAGGGACACACATTAGGCTGATGGCATGTATGTATTCTCCATGCATGTACTCTCCAAAGGCAAGGCCTCCCAAAGGGATTTTCAAATGTTTTGGCTACAAGTTTACTAGTCACCCCAGATATGAGTATGTGGATATTTCCTACAAACTTTCCCTCAAGTTTCTCTCAGACGCTTTTTTTCCCCTCGTGAAAATAGACAACAAAGCTGATAAAAAGGACTTCAGGCACTTCTCACATATTTTTGCTGTAACTTTACAATCCTAAGGCAGGGACACAGGATATCTTGCTCCAAACAACAGAGGAAGTTCTGAAAACATGCCAGAGTACATACTGCTAGAGACAGCAAAAGTGGCAAGTCTCCTACTGAGCTCAGTACTTCAAGGTGAAATCTACTGCCCTTACACATTATGGCTATGACACGGATAACTTCTAGGTTTGAATAACAACAGCCAAACCCAAACCACCTTATAACTCTTTCAAAATGAGCTCTGAGACAGCTCTGTAGCAACCTGAAGAGAAAGCTGCAAAATCCCTACCTCTCTACCAAAACTCAGGCTAAAGCTTTTTCGGTCTATATGATCCTGGTATAACGTCTGAACAAAAAAGTGGGAAGCCAGAGAACAGCAAACCACATATTGGATGATGAAGGTATACTCACGCAGTGCATACAGGGAGAGGACTATTCCAGCCAGGCAAAATCCCTCGAAAAACCTGAGTGTGCTGAACATGGTCACATTCACTGAGAGTGCCACAGTCAGTCCAAATATCAAAATGAATATGACTGAGAAGAGCAGTACAGGCCGGCGACCAACCCTAAAAATAAGGAAGTATGGAGAAACAGTTAAAAGCCAGGATGGACGTAATGCTAGATCATTAAAACAGGCAAAGAAGGGAACAAGTCATACAATCCCTTCCAAACATTGCCACCCACTTTTAATGCTTGTTCCAGTCTTCTGATTATTTTTTTTTTGCTTACTAAACCCCAGATTTCTCTGCCAGCTTTGCATTGACAAGTTCATTTCATGGGATTAGGCAGAGACAGCACATTGTATTACTGCTGGATTTAACCAGCATTTTCAAAACACCAAAGATAAACAAGGAAACATCTAGGAACTACCATAAAGCCATAAATAAGTTCCTTGGGGATGAAAAGCAACTCCTCAGAGCTTTCTGTAGTAGCAGTGGAGAGTATATGGTATTATATGCTATATAGCATAATAGATTATTAGCTGCAGGGGCCTCCTCTTCCCAACAGACATGTGCTTCTCAGCCTTGTCTGCAAGAGCAGGTGGCTCAAAAAAACTACTTTTCTTGGTCTCATTGTTGAGGGCAAGCCTAACATAGACCGAGCACAAAACAGGGCTCATGTCACTTCACTGAGCCTCAGAGAGCTGAAAGTAACCCTTACAGGAGTGTGACTGTGAGCTCCAAGTCCCTCCACCTTGTATCCCTACAGAAGCTGCAGAGACCCAAAAACCAGCCTGACTGGAAGGCGAAGAATAAACCACTCCAAAAATCATTTCAGGCAACAGGGGCACAAGGATTTGCAGCCGTCCTCTGCAGCTGCAACCTCTAATTGCATGTGTTGCTGCACTGCTGACAAGGAGGAAGAATTATGCTGCCACTGAATGTGGGGGCAGTCGTTTCAGAGTTTAGCTCTATTATGTTCAAGGAACATGAGATTTTTAAGTTTCTTACTCATATGCTTAGTGTTTATAATTCTCCCTTCTCCCCCTCTCTTCCTGTGCAAGGAGAATGATATGAAGCACCAGAGCACACGGCTATTTTTAAGCAAGAATTGGATCATTATGTGGAGTTTTCCAAATTTTTTTCAACTTGTCAACTCCCACAAGTTTTCCAGTGGAACTGAGGATCCCTTTTAGTCAGCTCCATATGCCATTTCCACAAAGAATACATGAACTTGCTTTTCGTAGGCAGCTTTCACAGACCCATTCAAAGCAGTCTGTCAGCTGCAAGCCAGCCATCAGGTTGAATGTCAGCACAATCAAGAGGATTTAAACCTCACAACTTTGTCCAGCTTCACATACTGTAGCATTTCTATTCAATTATTTCAGCAGATTGTTACCAGCAGTTATAAAATACATTTTATATATATGCATTCACAATTAGAACTTTGGGGTTTGCATTACTTAAAATGGACAGGATCCATAAAATAGGGAGTGAAGGGCTGAAAAGGAGACATTGGTATAATTTTTTACATTTTGGGGAACCGGAAGACTGCACCAGTCATCATTCAGGCTTTTTCAAAGTCACACCTAAGAAAGTGATGTCATGGCTCCTTGCACGAAAACAGGTCTACTATAACTTTCAGCTGTAGCGTCACCTGTGGGGGACCTCAAAGATTTAAACTGTTGACATTAGCCATTCCAAGTTTTTTAAAGAGAACAATGTTATAAAACAGAACCAAGGTGCAAACTGAAGACAGTGTGGTCAGAGCAGGCTGCTCTCCATCAGCATACAAGCCCAGCCCTCCAGGAGACGAGCTGCTGTTGAGCTGAGGGTGGGAACATAACATCACTGGGTTGGTGATGTGCAATGCACTGGGGACATGATGGACACTGGGGCAGTTACTGATGTGTGTGCTTCAGATTTTATATTTATGGAACACAAAGCACTTTGGAAGGGAGGGGAAGTACCTCACATAAAACCCTGAATACAGAAAAAAAAGCCAATGAACTTTGCATTATCAGCAATCTGCACAGACTTTTGCAGCCCCATTTTCGTTTTGCCAAGCTGTAATTCATACCAATTAGTATTTGTGGAAGTGTTTTGCAGATGAAAGGCATTATGCAAACCCTCAGAATTAGGAACTTAATTCTCATCACAAGCCTGACCTGCCATTCCCTGATGTTGATTGAAAGAGACCTCATGCTTAGCATACTTCAGTTCCCTTCTTCCCCTCCTCCCATCCTCTGTACTTGAGGTTATCCATCATTAGGACACAGAATTTCTTCTACCATTATACCAGTTATGCAAATGAATGGTTGCTGGTCATGAAAAAAACCAGAAAATCGAAGGGCCTCCTGGGCCTGTGAAAGCCAAGTGATGCCAGATAAGCTCTCTGGCAGGAGGCACTCCTCACAAACACGAAACTAGTGTTCTTCACTACGGCATGCAGCATACTTCTCAAAAAAAAAGCTGCAGGGCAGCTCTCAGCCATATATTTGGTGATCCAGCAGTGTTTTGACAGGATGGTGTCTTAGAGCATAAAAAAAGCCTTTTATATGCAGACAGAATTATCTAACAGTACATGGAAATGCTTGTGAGAAATTAAACCATACACAATTATGCTGGTAAAACAGCCCCAGGATGCTATCTGCTGCCATCCAAACTGTTCCAGAGAGAGATTTCTGCATCACGGAAGTCTCAGCCTACACTGCATGCTATTATCTAGATCAAATGCTAAATGCTGCCTGCACAGGTAAATAACTAGGGATACAAGCAACCCCAGGCTTTTGAAGAATCTGCAACCCACACAGTGTGATAAGCAAACACATGAAAAAGACATTCCTAATGTCAGAGTTGCACCACAGGGGAAGGATGAATGGTCTGAGCACAAGACCTGTTCTTCCCATGCTCCTACGCATGTAACCTTGCTGTTGCAGCTGATCAAATTGCTCTTCCCATGACATTCTTTGCAGGCTCTCTCTTGGTTTTGGGACTTGAACTAACACAAAGGCTCCAAAAAGCATCAGAGCAGTTGCAAAGCAGGAGCATTACAGGACAGTGAGAGGCACCAACCTACTGTCTTGATGCTACACGAACACCAAGCCCACCTGCTCCAGAAGGAAGCCTTCCACACAAACCTCAGTCTGGAGCTGACAAAATTGCCAGCAGCACTTTGCCTGTGGAACAAGTAAGGTATTCAGGCACTGGACACAGTCGGTCTTCACACATCTGAGCACGTTTACAGACTTTCCTCCTATAGATTTTCCACACAGAGCTACCCCAGCATGCACACCAACTGTATTTTGAACAGAGAGCACTGAGTTTACACAGCAAATTGCCTTAATACAGTCTACGCCTTTGCCTTGTACAGCTTCTAAAAGCCTCTTTCAAAGAGGAAAAGCAAAGCCCCTAATGGTACAAAAAACCCAAAGCATCTTCTAATTATCTAAACTGGAGAGCGGTATGTAAGGGAAATGAAAACAGATTTTGAAATTTTGTAACACTTCTTATACATTACTCTGTTTAATCTCCCCTGCTCTTGCTTGGGACTGACATCCTTTTTTTACTTAATTTTCTCTTTCTACAGGTACAATCTGTATAATTCCCTTTGTATCCATCTCTCCACACAATTCCCCACCTTTGCAGAAATTAAAGCTGTGATTAAACAGCAAAGTAAATTCCATTTAGGTATTCTTTTACCAGCCCCCAAATGCTGCCACTAAATGACAAAAAGACTATCCAGCACAGGAGCCCTACTGGGTCAGGTACATCAGCTGGCAACAGGCATTAAACAGGAGCGTGAGGACCAGCTTTGGTGGCAGCAAACCATGTCCATTCTGGTCATCCACAAAAGGGTCACTGTTTCCCTCCAGCCACCAAATTACCCTTTTTCTTCTTTGCACCACAGCTGGAAGCCAGATTCTCCCAAACTCACTAGACATTTTTAGGTATTTTAAAATCAGGGTAATTTTATGCTGCATTAGCTCAGCTAAGCAGCTTGCAGAGGGGTCCAACAAGCGCATGTGGCAGCACAAAGTACACACTGGGGACAGAAATGGATGGAAGCACAGGATGCTCCTTTTGGTGGCAGAGAGCTATTAAACCTGCTTACTGCAATTCTCTCCCAAAGCCAGTGCCTTAGGCAACAAGTTGTTCACTTATTTGTGGCTTATTTGTCAATTATAGCACCACTTTCCTAACTTGGTAATAAGTCTGCTTTCTCCACACTGATTCCTTTTTAGGAAAGGCAAGTAAGATCCCTCATTCATTTCTCCTCTATACTTCCTATGAGTTTTTAGAGTCCCCTTTTACTGTGGTAAAATTAATCAAATTCAACTGTATTTCATGCATATTCCCTACTTCACTGAAAAGTCGTGATTCCTTGCTTGCCCAAGAACTTTCAGTGACTATTCAAGAATTAAGATGCAATTTCACTAGGATTGCTTGATCCAAACTACTGCACAGCTGCAGGGGACCTTTTCTCTCCCAACTGACTGGCGAATTGCTGAGGCTTTATAAGATTTCCCTAATAGGCAACTCTTCTTCCTTTCCTATTTTAGTGAATGGCAAAAGAATTAACTTGGGGCCATTTAAAGCACCAACACCGGCAATTGTGCTAGAAGACACTGAAATGGCTGAGACACCATCGTAGAGCTATTGTTTCAGATGCTGCAAGTTTCCACTGAAATCACTTGAGTCATCCCTTTAATTTTTCTTTCCTCTCTTCTGCACTACAAGACCATTTTTTTAAAAAAAAAAAAGCTGAACAAAGCTGAACCCTTAGCATTGGGGTATCCAATAATGCTTTAACTATTGCAATTTAAGGAATTGCAATCTACTCTTTTAAGTTTAATACTCCAATACTAGCATGACATTAGTCAGCAAATCCTTAACACCACATCAAAATCTTTGCTTAACAAGAACTTTAAAAGAAGAACAAGGGAAAGGTTTGCAAAAGACAGCCTTCAACTCACCAAAAGATACTGTGTAAGCACAAGGTTGACATTACATTAGTCATGTATTCAGTGAAATCAATGCTGCTTCCAATTTCTTTTGGTCCTATTTCTTATTTAAGCAAAAGAAAACCCCAAACTAAATGCTTCACTTGTATAATTAGAGAATACTCAATTCTGTACTAGCTTTACAGCTGTAATAAGTTGTGTCAGCAGGAAATAGCTAAGCCAAATAGAGAACAGTCTGTGTTATTTACCTTGATATAAATTACTCAGGATCAAACAATTAACAGAGTTTTAAACTGTTTGTCCATCATGGTTCTTTCAGAACCCGAGAAATCATTACGCAAAGATTCTTCATGAATATAAAGTAGAAGAAAATCAAAACAATATTTAATGCTTTTACTTGTTTGTAGTTACATTGCATCAAAAGATTTTTCACTTACCAGTCAGCTATACATCCTGTTATTAAGTGGCCGAAGATTAATCCTACAAGTAGGGAAAATTTAGCAATGTGGACTTTCCAGGCAGAATCACAAACAAGATCCCACTGGAAGAAAAAAAGAGACAGATAAACTGAAATAAATTAGTTTCTCAGACGTGTTTTAACATAGTAATATCGGTGACGAGCTTCTTCCAAATGTCAGTCCTAGCACAAGTGCAAGGAAACAGCAGAGGAAAACTTTCCCCTCAAGTCAAACCCAAGACCTCAAGAAGCAAATTAAAGACTCATTTACTTCAGTGAGTTTTATCAGACCCTTAACTGTAAGATGACAATATCCAACATTTAAGTCTCCCCCCTCTCCAGGTCACAGGAGTGTAGCCTAAGGGGATATCTCCATCTGATGCTGGCAGTACTGCTGCAGCTGAAGCATCTCACTGTAGCAGCCCCAGACACCCATTAGCAGAGCCCCATGAAGCCCACCAGCAGTAAGGCTTAAAATTTAAGAGCAAGTGCTCCAGCTAATATCCTCAGGGCTGCTTGGAAACACAGGGAAAAACAGCTGCTTTGCCACAGCCCCCTGATGGCCATTAGCTTCAGGCTCTCACAGTGTCAAGATGCTTTTGCTTTCAGAAAAGCATCTTTATTTCCCTAGGTGGTAGAAGGGGAATGAAGACTAAGTAAAGGCACAGCTTGTCAAGACAAGTCCTGGCATGGAGCCAGACAGGGCAGCTGGAGATCCCGACACAGCCACGTAACTTCTTGGGATAGCAGCCCCCACGGTGACATTTCATGACTTAGAGACCAGACAGGTTCTGAACCTCCACAATAAAGCTATGCCTAAAACTGAAATTAACCTTTCTGTCCAAAGGAAGGGGAAATGAACCATTTCAGGCAACTTGTCATTAGGGTACTGCCTCATTCCCATGAGAAAGATAGGAACAACAAGGTTTCTAGTGAGGCTTCACTAAACTCAAAGACATTTTCCTTCTAGGTAGAGGAAACCAGAAGAACCAGACTGCATTCCTGGCTTTAACCCAACAACTTCATTGCCCTCAGAGATGTAACTTAATCTCTCTTATGTGTAAAGTGTGGATACTTACTATTATAC
Source organism: Oxyruncus cristatus (assembly GCA_013399855.1). Taxonomy (NCBI): domain Eukaryota; kingdom Metazoa; phylum Chordata; class Aves; order Passeriformes; family Cotingidae; genus Oxyruncus; species Oxyruncus cristatus. The sequence continues at coordinate 277,400 of VXAY01004333.1, read as the reverse complement.
CCTTGAATAAATGCAAGAAGATATGTTTGTTCGTGGTTTGTGAGGCGCTCAAATATTGATGGTAATGGGAGCCATACACATTCCATGACAAATAAGTACAGCTAACTTTGGAGAGTCAGATACTCCAGAATTGAAACTTCGCAGAACAAATGGCTGTTTGTGTGTAATGTGATAGTAGCAGCCATCCTGACACCAGTCACTGAAGTCTCATAGGCAAAAACACAAAGTAGAAGTATGCAATTTATTTTTAAAAGTCAGATGCATCTCCAACAAGAGCTTCCCTCGAAACAGTTCAATTAGGTGCACTGCACATTTCCATGACGCACAGCCCTTCCACAAATAAGGCAAGACTCAGCCCTCTGGTTCAACATCAGAGATGCCCTCACTACAATATACCATGTCACCAAGAGGTATAGCAATTTTGTGGCCAAAAGAAATGTGCCAGGTTTCAGGATCAGGCTTTTTGTTTAAGTTAAAAGTATTTTTGAGCCCTCCACTGCACTGATCTGTACAAGTTGGGATATATATTTGTAATCTTCTGCCTTACAGACTGAAGAACCATAAGCAAGCAGTATGAGCAAGGATTTTTCCCACCAAATAGCTATGAATTATTTGCAGCAAACAGCTCGGCAAGGCAGTGAGAGCCTTGACTTTCAGGAGCAAGTGGAGGAAATGCAATTACTAATACTTGCAACTCTAGAACCAATCTCCAGCTAGCAAATAAAAATATCTGCCCAGACAAGCTGAAAACAAAACAAAATTCAGGATATATATCTGAGCTCCAGGCAGGCTTGAAAATGCTCCAGCTTCATTTTCACAATCCAGAAGGTGTATATGCTGCTTAAACCCAAGAAACCATTGTAGAGAACAAATTCAGTTTATTAAAGATAGTCATATTTATACATGCACACATTTTAAAATTCAATAATAAATTTTTAAATTTTTTGATGTCAGAGGAACAGTAGTGTCCTCCACGTGCAAAAAGAAAAATGAGATGCCCTGGTGCCTCCCCATTTTCACAGCTTACTATTGCTAGCCAAAGACAGCCGGCCCTCACACAAGCCCGTGGCAGAGAATGTGCAGTACCAGATTACACGTAGGTAAAGGCTCATGTTTGGAAGAGGCAAAATCTCATGAAGGACCATTGTGAAATTTCAGGCCAGGACAACAGACGTCAAACCCCTCTGGCACATTGGCACACAAAGTAAGAGTTTAAAGGCAGAAGAAAAGTCAATCTATCAGCTCATCCTTCAGTGGTGCCCAAAATACACCCACTCCTCTTGATAACTTATCTGCAAGTCATCCTTTGTTTGTTTGTTTTTAAGGCAATCGTCCAACTCCCCAGCTGCTCTGATAATAAAAACACTTATTTCCTTGCAAACCCTGCATCTGGCCCTTCCCTGCCCTCGGCACTCACTCTGCAGATCAGAAGAAATCAGAACTGCTCCCCCGAGCCCACTCGGGCAGTCCAATGCGGGTGCCAGCAGACCAGGCAGCCCCTGACCTTCCTGAAATCTCTCCCTCTGCAAAACCCTCCAAACTTGTGAATTGGGAAATGGTGAAATGTATCAACAGTTGCTTTAACAAAAAATTCCAGAGAATCTGCCATGACCCCAAATTACTCACTCTGTACTAAGAGCTCAAGTATATCCCAGTTTCTCCTCTGGCAGCTGTCACAAACCACAGAGAGGTCACCATGAAGCAGTTACCCAAAATAAATCTGGCAGGACAGTGGTAGGTGCCACCAGGGCATTCAACTTGCAAAGAGAGACAAGAATAAGGAGAGAGGGCAGAAGAAAAATGGATGCTGCAGCCTCAGGTAAAGATGACATTAATAGGACAAAATACATATTTAATAGCTAGCATATCGTCTCTACCCATCTTAACACAGCAGCAGAGCAAACCAGTAAGGCTTCATCATGCTGGAAGAGCAGAAATTTTGCCAGAGACCTGTGTTGCCCCTTCCCATCCCCATGGAAAAACCTCAGCTTTGAAGAGCTAGAAATAAAGCAGGAACTATTACACAGCAACAGTGCTGGCTCTCCCCTTATATACACCTGGGCTCAGCAGAGCAGAACTCATTTGTCATGTGCCTACACCGCATGGCTGTGCCCAGAGTCGTGGCAGGTCCTGCTCCAAGTGCTGGTCGTTTCATCCCGCAAAGATGACACTCAGGTTTGCTAACAAAGAAAGGAGTGACAGGTTTCCATTTCCCTGCAGAACAAAACACTGGGGTGGGCAGTGCTGATGACAGCTCAAGTGGCACTCCAAGTAAATCTGCACTGGGAGATTGTTTTGGCTGGAGACTGGACAGTAATCCTCTACCACCTCTTGCAAGAGGTAGTTTAATCTGTTACAAGCAGGACACCATTAAATCACAGAACTGCTCTTGCTGAATACCTCCTGAGTGGGACACCAGGGAAACAGCACCAAGCCTGAAGGAAGGATGCTGCTAAACTTCCCCTGGGATTTCTCTGTGTGCCCCTGTCTTTCTGTCCTCCATCCATCATCCTAACACAAGAGATCAGATAAATGACTTGCTAAAGAAAGAGGGCTGTATTGTTATGCCAGAACAAAAATAACTGTATATAAAATATGCTGGTGGAAAAGGTACATTGTAGAGAATTTGCCAGCTATGCAGATGTGCAATATATTGCAAGTGTTTTTTTTCATGTTGTGACAGCATTTTTTTTTTTTTTTAGTCAAAGCTTAAGGAGTCACACCTTCAGGATCCTAATGTTTAACGGGTATCAGTGAGTCACCACCCACGCTGTGACTCACTATGCTTCACAATCAAGATGGAAGACTATTTAAAATACGGGTTGCTTGGGAAGGCACCTGGCAAAAGGTGATGGAACCAAACAGTAACCATCCTCTAACTCTTTACAAGGGGTGAAAATCCAGACAGGTTTCATGCAGTGAGTCAGTATTTCCAATGAAGTTACAAAGTCACAAATGCAAAGTTTGTAACTGGAAACACAAGCTATCTCAATTAAGGGCTCCTGCCTCTAAAGTCCTTGCCCTCCAGAGGCTGGCTGTGGCATCTAACCACACTGAATACCCAATGCTAAAAGGTCATAATAACATGCCTACCAAGGATTTGGTTTCTACCTTCACCCTGATAACATGAAAAAGTGCAAGGTAGACTCTTCTGTCCTAAAAAGAAGCAATGAGACAGCAGGAGAGATGCTCTGGTACAATGCTTGCTCAGAGTCTGGCACAAAAAGCCTACGGGAGGGGAACTGGACACATATACTCTTCCCACACTGTGGGTTCACAGTCTGTTTCCAACTATTCATGCCCAGATTGATGCTGAAAGAAAGCCCGTCCTTCCCCAAACGGTCTGCAGGCGGATGGTAGCTCAGCCGTGATTGCTCCCTGCAGTGGTTTCAGCAAGAGGACACCAAAAGATCACCAGCGCTGCTTCCTCGGAAGGCCCTAAGCCAGGCATGAAGCTGCACCCTTGGTCCTTCCCCAGCCAGGCAGCACCTGGGTGCTGTGCCGGCCTTCACAGACTCTGTCCCGACGCAGGTAACATGTCCCAGACACTGTATGGGGTCTCTCAACCCTTGGATAAAGGCTTCACTGTGGGAGCCCCGGCCTCTACGTATCAGTCATGTATGCCACAGCTTACCACAGCGGTCCCAAAGCCTGCCTGGGGAAAAGCCACCGGCTTGCCTGCACATTAGATAATGATTTTAAGACCAATAAATGAAAGTAAGAATCTATCATGTGTCACTGAGGTGTGTTGGGTCTCATGTTTCTTTGTTCCTCTGCTTCCTGCTCCATCTTTTTATAACCAAACCCCACCAATTTACCCTGCACAGCACTAGAATTCATCTTCTATATAAATACCTTACCTAGTGAGACTTAAAATTTATGATGCTTTCAGATTCTCCTAGAACCTTTTTTTTTTTTTTTAAAAAAAAAGCAACATGAACCAAAGCTGTTTTTAAAAAGAATAAAATAGTAAAAAAAAAATAAAGTTATGCTTCTCATATAATATGCATAAAAAAAGGCAGAGCAGTCTCCAGGTACTTGTTTCTGGAAGAAAATCTCGAAGGCAGCAGATCAAGCACTATAAACAAACCCCCAAACAAATGGAAAAGCAAAGAAGTCAGTACTTCTGCCTACCACTAATGCCTTTTCTCAGTACTAAATCTGAGTAGTACTCCTAGTTACAGCCACAGGAGACCACTGTAGAAAAATTTCCATCCAGACTGCTACAGGACATTTCTCTCCTCCCCTTCTCAACTGCTGGTCAAAGATGACACTGTGGCTGCATTTAATGTCAAAGAAAGTGAATGAGTTCCAGAAAGTGGTGTGATACCCAACTCTACAGAAAATAACTGTGCAGTAAAACCACACTAGAGAGGTTGCAGAAGAAGTTTCCCAGAGGGATGTGCCAGCCCAACTGCAACACCTAAAGCTGGGGCGGTTTTACTGCCACAGGCATCTCTGTATCTCCTCAGCCATGGCAACATCAGTGTATTTAAACTATTTAACCTTCAGGGTTCAGAGTAAGGATGCCTCTTCTTTCAGATCACAGCTGGGCAAAACACTCCCTGATCTGCATTTTACGTGTCAATAAAATGCTCCTGAGGACACACGGCATTTTTCAACCACCAGTACGACCAGCTAGGAGGAAGTATCAAGCAGGTCACATTTCAAAATGAGGACATTAAGTAGAGTAAAAAAACTAAAAGAAATAATCCCGGAAGACTTGAGAAGAAGGTATAAAAATTAATGATTTTCTCTTTCTTTTACCAGTCATATTCAGAACCAAACATCTCCAAACTACTTCTTTCCTTATGTTTTCAATTGGACACAAGTGGACTGGAAACACAACACACAAAAAAACCAACAAACCAGATATTGAGAGGTTTTGTTGTTTGTTTTCTTTGAACAGGCACTCAAATAAGCCTACGCCACCTACACTTGAATGCCTCAACCCAACACACAGTCAACACCTGACTTTCAAGCTACTTCCTCTCTTTATGATGTTAGACCTCCAAGAGCCAAGTACATCTAACACCGTTCAGCTTTATCGTAAGTGGATGCTTTTGCTGAAAAGCTTTGACCAGTGCCTAAGTGCTTAGAACCTTAAAGATAAATACTTCAAAACCAAATTTTTACTGAGCAAGTACACACTGGTATTTTGAGAGGTTTATAATCATCCAAATTTGCAAGAACCTTTACTGTCAACAGAGATATTTTTGGTACTGGTGTATTGTCTTTAGCTCAACATCTGCCTTCTTCCCATTCCCAACAAACCTGGGGTCCCTATTCTCATACACTAGAGAGCTTACTAACTCAACAGATGCAAGGGTTTGTTTTGTTCAGCTTCTTATCCAATTTGTTTTTCTTGCAGTGGAAACAACATTTTCTGCACTTTTCCTTCTCGGAAACCAGTAATCCATTTCTGACCATGACAGACACCTGGCAAGGAAAGCTGCAGCCCAGAAAAATCACTTGTGAACAGTGAACACAAAGTCACAGAAACTGTCAGGTTGCTTTAACTATAGACATGACCAACCACCTGGGCAACACACCATTTGAAAAGTAATGAAAAGAAACTTCTTTTGACTACTACCACAAAGTTTTTGGGGACACGGGGAGGCAGAGGAGTGGGGAGAGAAAGAGAGGGAGGGCATGTGAGCCAGAGGACACATGGTTAGCTGTCTTCCAAGAAAGATATAATTAGATTGTGCAGCATAGTATAAAAGCAGTTTCATTAACCTACGAAAACAGTTTCCAACCCCACAAAACAGTACAGGACTGCATAACCATGGACTTCACAAGTTTCCTTAATGGTTTCTTAAGTTTAACGTAGTTTAAATTGCTGAAACACATCCTTCAAAACTGCATTTTCTGATACTCACGACAGTTGTGAAATTTCTGCATTAGCTTTTTAACTGCATATTTCTTAAGTCTGGTATTTCAACTTTAAAGCACACAGGCTCGGTGCCACACATCACTGCATAGGACACGGCACTTACTCCTGGTTTACGAACTTCAACTCTGTCATGATAATGGGGTACCTAAGACAGAGGTTGCATCAAGCTGCTTGCAATTGGAGAGGCAGAGACACATTGTCTCTTATAATAATTACCTCAGAGTAAGCAGGCTATCCTCACTGTGCCCCACAGGGACATGCAGCATGTGCGTGGCTCCATTTGCCCCAAAGCAGCAGAAGGGCCTAACGCCTTTCAGTCATGGCTCACTTTTAAGAGCCATCTCTCCAATGTGATGAGATGGCTCAAAAAACACTGCAATCACAAAACAAGCCCAACATTTCAAATATGCAAAAGGACACAAATCAACTTAATCTCAGAGACAGCAAACTAACGTGGAAAAGATTGAACGTTCTGCACTAAATTATTGCTTAGTCTACACCATAAGCAAAAAAGACACTCCAAAGTATCTACAGAGCACATCAGCAAAATCCCAAGATAATGAGATACCATCTAAAACACTGCAAAACTGGAAAAGTTTCATCTATCCTTCAACTTCACACTTTAATCAGGGGCAATTAGCTCTTCTATTCCAACCTTGCTCTCATCACAGATCCCTTTCTTTTCCCCACTGGGAGAGGGAAGAAGGAAGTTTGCTAAGTAAATAATCATTGCTAATATGCTAACAATTAAAACATGATTTGTTAATCATATGACATTCTTCTGAATACTTAACATGATTAAATCAACTTTAGTAGCATCCAGGTACCACCCACTTCTCCATCACTACTTCTTTTATTTTCAGTAGGAGTTCCCTTTATTCTGAGACACTTAGATCTTTTCCAGCCTTCACCCTCCACAGATTAGTCAACTAACTTGTTTCTCAGCTGATGTGATCTGCTTCCCTTATCCCAACTTCATAATGTCATCTAACATCAAAGGGTTGGGAGATACAAGATCTTGCTTCCAGCTTTCCTGAATACTGTATTCATAACAGTATATTCATAATTCTCCAGAGAGCAGCATCAGGATATTTCAGCATCTCTTTTACATCTCTGTGCTGCAATTAAGTATCTTTTCTACACTATTCTGACATGATTAGGAGACACTGTCACAAAACTGACTTATAGCAAAACCCCAGTCTTTGCTATAAGACCTTGTAGCTGTTCATCTCCCTCTGGCTGCATGAAGACCATGAACAACCACACCCATCCCTAGGACTGAGACACACACTGAAAAATGGTATCTGAGTGCCATTTCTCAGTTTTCAGTTGACCACCACCTTTATTCTGAACAATGTACGTGCTGCTGGGACTGGTTTCAGAATTAAACTAAGAAAGTTAAGTTAGCTATCAAATTTGTATTTAGAACGGGTCTAAGCACTGTAAATAGAAGCCACATCTAAGAAACCCCAACAGTGTAGTTAAATATTAACACTTGTTATCATCTCATTATTGAAAGTAGGTTAACACTTTGTGAACTGGTATTTTTCAGGCTACCAAAACACCCACGCTCAAAATACGCTGCAGGCTGCCACCTTGAGAGGGCTGACACGGCAAAACCCAGCTTACTATCTTATTGGGTCTTTTTAAAACCGGGGAAAAAAAATGAAAATGTCAAGCATGGCATAAAACACTGAATTGGAGAAGGGTGAAGCAGTAGACAAGAGGAGAAAGTCATTCCTCATGAGAAATACTTGCCATTGTAGATAAAAATATCAGACACCTTAACTTTGACATGCAATTATTGCTGCCATGACCCTGCCCTCTCATCATTTGCAGACTACAGTTATTGCAACTCAGCCAAGAAGAAAAGGAGAGGGAGAGGGGTAAAAAACCCCCAAGGTCTGGCACTAATTCAGACCTAAACATTACGGGTAAGGAGGAAAGAAAAAAAATATTACACTTGTTTTACAAATCAGAATATGAAACTGGTCTGTCAAGTTTGTATTGTTCAGGCAGACCATGTTTTACACAGCACTGGAAGACATAGCAGGGAAAAGATCTTACAGTAATTTACAGTCCCTATCCTTAATAATATTTGTAGGGTGGACATTGCAACATTGTCTAAATGTTTGTGGACTTTGGCCTAGAGGCCAGGGGGGAGACCAGGCCGCTCCAGAGCGCTGAGGAGTAGCAGGGAGACAGTACTTGGGCCAAAAGTATTTCCTCCACCACTGCCTGGACGCAAAGAACCTCCTCTAGGCAATCAGACCACCCTGCTCTGAAAACCACGCACAAGGGTAACTATAAACCACATGCTGCTGGAGAAGGAGAACACACCACTTCCCTGCATCTCACAAGTAGCACTCCTGATCCACAAGGACCTTTCCTCCTTATGGACCTAGATAGGCATCCCAGAAATGAGTATCAGGATACATTCAGTTATCTAATCTTTTGTTCTCGCGTTTCAGTGTAACAACTGGCAATTGGGGCTCCCCCAGATTATAAGGAAAAAAAAAATTGTAACAGTGCCTCGTACTACACATTGAATTTTCCTACACAGCACATCACTCCCAGAGCACATTTACCCTCGCCTCATCAGCTCACAGGATAGGCAGGAGTTTCCTCCCCCCTGCCGAACGCACCAGTCGCACCAAACACGGCACTGATCCACCTCCCACTGGCTGGGAATAGGCACAGACCTATTATGTGTTTCCAGCAGGTACGATATGGCCCAGATCGGTGAGAACTACTCAACATACACATTAATCATTGCTGTCTACCAGGTTTTACAGGCTGGTGGGGAGGGCAGGCCCCGCAGCACCCGCGCTGGGCACAGACCGGTGCAGCTCTAGCACAGTGCTGAGAGGTTATCAGACACTGACATGGGGTTTGCCTGGAGACCTCTGCGACACACCCTGATGACATGGCTTGAAAGGGTGTTGAAACTCCTTTCTCCCTCCTTCCTCCTTGCTTTAAAAGGGAATTCAGAATTCACACAAAGTCTCCTGCTGCCAAAAGTCTACCGGAAAAAAAAAAAAAAGAAAAAAAATTACATTATGAGGGCTAGGCACACATTTGAGTGAAGTGACCAAAGCCCAAGACAAGCGGCTTTGAGGGAATCCAGTGCCAGAACTAAACACCCAGCCCTGCTGCAAAGCTGCAGCATATTCTATGACAGGTTACTCTGATGTTCCACATATTGTCTGCAGCAAACCCCAGTTCTTTGTTCTATAGCAAGATCTCAGCCTAATTAATTCCACAGTTACTTGTGGGTAAGCCAGCGCCAGCCTGGCTGCGCTGCAGAGGAGTGGGAGGAGGAAGCAGTATGAAAGCGAGGCAGTGAGAGCAACTGTCCTGAGCAGGGATGCCAGGTAGCGTGGAGGGGAACCTAGGCAGGAACAAATAGGCTGACAGGGAAAACACAAGATGAGCTACACAAAAGCACTCTACCTCTTTCAGCGTTTTCTAAATATAGCAGCTCTCTAGAATTTATTTGGAAAGCTTTAATTTAAGACTTTTCACCATTACTGTGGCCAAAAATTTTTTAAGTTCAAGAAAACCATAAATCTCATGCTATTCCAGATGTTGTTTCATTAAAAAATGAACCCATTCATGTTTGACTGTCCTGTAATCCTTATCTCAACATTACCATCAGAATTGGCTCCAAACTACATGCCTTCCTAAGTGCCAGTTCCTCCTCTTTGACAAACACTTTAAAAAAAAAAACATGAGGTCACCTTTTATAATTACACTCATGGAGCCAGGGTGAGAAGCGGTAAAACTGTTAGCGCACTTCAGAAATTTGGGTTTAGACTGCCTGAACAGCTGGGAAATATTCACTGTAGCCTGCAACTTCGGCCACAACACGAGCAGAGTCGGTATTTAAATTAAATGACTGAGATACAGGATGTATTAGGGAGCGGAAGCAAAACCAAACAAAACCCCAACCATTTCAAATATTACATCCATCCAGGAGGCGGAAAAAATAAAAGGCACTTGTTTGACACACACAAAATGCCACATATGAAAGGCTCAACAGCAAGTCTCGGAAAGCTGAGAATGTCTTCAAGAGATTTCAATATGGAATTCCCTTTGTGGATGATCATTGTTAGTTCTACCAATGCTACAAACTATGTACAGTAGGCTGAAATCAGATTCCTGTAACTGAGATGCTTTATCTTAAGGGTGATAATAAACATGAGCTCTATGTACATCTCCTTCAGTAAAAAGAATCCTTACCAGACAGACAACCTAAGACTACATGAGTTCCGATGTTAGTATTGGTCTTAATCCAGTCTCTGTTTTCTAGACCAACTGCTTCAAGACTTTTTGGCCAGTACGTAACACCTTCAAATAAATAAAACCAGTATCTAAGCTCACTAAACAAGTAGTCTGGTGATATCATACTTGGTTATCAAAAACATCGGGTTATTTCCTGTTCTCAGGTAGATGACAGTTCTTCACCACCGGGAAATTGCAGGTACTGTTCCCGAAAAAGCCATCCCCTTCCTTCATGCCACTTAGCCAGAAACTCACCCTGTTGTTTCAGAGTGTCGTTCACTAGTGCCTTGATAACTGGGAGACTCCACCATACTCAATGTGTATGAGCAGGCCCCAGGACAGCTGCAGCAGGACAAACCAGCAGGTCCCCTTTGCTTTCTCTTTAACAGGAAAATTTCTCAAGTTTGTGAGGGCTCAGAGGAGCAACTGCTGACTCTTTATCAGCTAAATTCCAGAGGGAAGACAAAAAAAAAGTTTGGGATCTCTCCCATAGCAGAGGAAGACATGAAAAAAAAAAAATAGTAAAAGTTTGCTCTGGTCTGCCAGTATTTCTGGATACCTCTGACCACAGGGACTTATTGACCCCTTCAGCACCCATTAGGAGTTGAGAGAGTAATTTCAAAGGAACTTAGAATACTTTCTGCTCATTGCAAGTATCTGCCTACACCCCCTTCAATCTGTCCAATGGAAGCAAGGGCACAGGTGATGTACTAGCTTCAATCTTGACACTTCTGACCCAACTGCCAGTGGGTACAATAAGCCAAGGTTTTTACTGATTTGGGACTAGGCAGAAGCCAGTCAGCCAGGAACTAACACTGACAAGATAAATCCTGTCAGTTGAAGGGGAAAAAAAAAAAAAAAAAAAAAGGAGAAGCATCAGCACTTCTGAAGTCTCTCTGAAGTGACCAGCCAACTGGAGAATATGCAGAAACAAATGAGATCACAAATGGGTGCAAATGGGAGGAGATAAGGGTGGCATAGTTCTTATTTTGGGTAGGACCTTGAAAGTAATTAACAACGATGCTCTGAAAGTCCATTTGAAATGTACACCTATCCTCTACCCCAAGAAGTATCACTCCACAAGCTGTTACAGGGAAAAAAACACTACTATCACAAAGAAATTTGTTTGCTGTGGCATTTCTGGGTACTTGCAGATACCCGCAATAATCCCACAACACAATATCACAGTCTAGGGCACATGTTACTGCACAGAACAATTTCATTTCATTAACTCAGTAGAACACACAGAAAAAAATATAATAAAAAACGTATTTAAACAGGAAGTTCTCTACCAGGTTGAGAAGGTGATTCAGCTGAAAATGTGTCCAGAAAACTGCAGTAAAAGAAAGTAAAAGCCAGAACTGCAATGAAAGCAAGGAAAAGAAAGTCTCATATGGCACAGACATCTCCCATAGCAGGAGCAAAGAGCATTCCAAGTGCACACCAAGACAGCACTGCTCCTGGACCACTTGGCTCTCCTGGCTCAAGCTCCGCTTTTTTGGCAGGGACAATTTGTTAGAGGCTCAGCCAAACTGGCATGAGAACAATCAAATCAGTGGCAAATAGGTACAATGATTGCCATGTTACTTTGGAAAGAAGATGACTCAACCCAAATCAAGTGGGAAGTTGAGAGCCAAGACAACAGCACTGCAGGAAAACAAGGCATCTGGAGCATAAAAGCAGCCACAACAGGAATTCCCTTGTGACTAGACATGAAATATCATTACATAATTGCTCCGAGTGATTAAAGCATAGCCTTCAACTAACCACTTCCCTCTATGCCAACCCCAAGAGGTGGAATGATCTGGAATGTTGTGGGTGCACACAGAGGGATGCTGTGCCATCAACCTCTGCAATTTAATCAAGCCTCAGTCCTTGCCCATCGTCAGCTTTTGGTATCCATTATACAAATTAGCATGCAGAACAACAAACAACCTCACTTAATGCAATCAAACACAGAGGACAGGCCATCCTAGTAACAGAGGGGAAAAAACCAACAACCATGAATCCTCTAACTAAGAGCTTCCATGAAAACGTCCCAAGATGACAGCTGGCTATGCAGATGGTCTGAAGATGCAGGCACTAAAGATCAGTGAGAGTTAGAAAAGTCCCTACTGAGCACACACTCCAACTCCCTGAGCTTCATGTTTGGTTGTCATTGTCATTTAGTTGTCATGTTTAGTTGTCACGCTGCTCACTGTGTTAGTGCTAATAATTTACCTAAAGCATCACTGTGCAAATTGGTAAAATGAGATCTCGGGTTTTTCCATGGCAAAAAAAAAAAAAAAAAAGGATTTCTCAGCATCCTTCCTTTGGACAGTGCACTCCGTTTATAGCAGCATGGTGATGTTGTGATAAAGAACAGATGAAAATCTTTAAAGAATTACGTAGCAGTGAAAAAGCCTTGCAAGTGCTAAAGGAAGAAAGTCATGTACAAACCAAGCTAAAGTCCAAGATTTATGTGCCAAGTCAGGACATTAGCTCAGAAGGGTGATTTAACATGGCCACTGGAATCCCTGTGGTTAAATTATGCATCTGACCTCTTCACCGTATGTATTTCAGCAGTGTTAAATAATAAGCACTACATCCTTTATTACCATTTCCAGTTCTAATGACTGGCAGCACTATAAAAAGCACCGTTCCCAGTGACTCAGTCAAGGAGGTCACGATAATGGCACCATCTAACACAGAAATGCCAATCTTCAAGGAAGGTGCAAGGCCACCCCTGGCTCCAGCAAAGACTCAAGGAGAAGTGGGGCTAAACAAAGCACTGAGCTGGGGTGGAAACAGCAAGATCTCCACTCCCTCAGTCCCAAGCATGACACAGGCTGGGAGAAAATGGGCACCCGGGAAGGGAGAGCGGAGCAAGCCTGGACAGAGATACAGCATCTGATGAAGAGTGCCACCAGGAAGAGGCTATGGAGACAGAGGAACTTAACACAGTTTAAGGATGGCTATCCCACTCCCAAAGAAGGTGGGGTGAGGGTGGGGGGATGGACAGTGATGTCTCGTGCAGGTGTATCAAATATGCTTTGTGCTAAATAACCAGAATTGTTTCATTGTTTCTGAAGAAAAAACAATGATGGAGCATCCAACAGCTATTAGCTCAGACTGCTGAAGATAAGTACAAGAGGATTTACTGGCCAAACAAAAGTACATTTTTTATTAATATACTTTTGGCTCTCTTTATGATATTTCAATATAACCCCTGGCTACTACACAGATGAGCATATATTAGACTGAGATTTAATAAAACTCTATTTAGGAAGATGAGAACATTGCATAAGACATTACAGAAACAAGTGTATTTTTGAGGGGAGTTAAGGAAGATCTGAACATCCAGTCTCTTGAATTCGCCCAGAGCAGCCCTTTCTCACAAAGGACAGTGAGGTGCACGTAAGAGGAGTTAGCAGTTACAAGAAGTGCTCCCACAGTATCAGAGCTCCTGGGGGTTGATAAGAAAGGAAGTCCAAATCAAGCTACACTGTTGTTCTGTCTGAATTTTTCCTCTCTTCATTAGGATAAAAACAGACAGAACACCCACCCAGAAAACCCCCAAAACAAAACCAAAGCACAAACTAAGGAGGAATCCTGACCCCAAGAAAACAACCTAATTATAATTACATGGGATTACAAATCAAAGCAAAAAAGCTGCCAAGTTTTTGGAAGCGGGCATACAATAAAAATAAAAACTCCACACTGGAAAAACCTATAGTCTCAAAAGATGATTATTATTCTTTCTAATAGAAAACAAGACAGCAGGGGCCACAGATGTTTGTTTATCCCTTAAAATTGATCTGCCCTTTACCACAAGTTCTTCCAAAGAACACTTTTTCTATTATTTTTAAAGGAGCATGCAAGACAGCAAACTAATTCTCCCTCGACCTTTTGTGACCAACTTGACGATGACCTTCAAAAGGTTCAAAGTTTAAAAAAAAAAAAAAATCACAGTTTAGACTAAAAAGATATATTTCAAGATAATTTTTTCACGCTAAGGCATCAGTGTAAAACACCCAAACACATGACTAACTCAGTCTCTGGATATAAACAGAACAAAATCTGACCCTCTTAAATATCTAACATCATTATGCATTTCTGTATCACAAACCATTCATGTCCACCATGAACCTGTGTTTTTCCCATGAAAGGAGTGTAGCTGGGTTACCTTTTTTTTTTTAATCCATTCTGATTCTGAGTTCAAGGTTTCGAGGAATTTGCTTTACCTGCTTTTTCTCTGTTGCACACGCTTTCAAGGGACACAAAGAGAAACCAAAATGATTTTCAATGATTCAATACAAATGCGTGCTGGCTGACCAAAGCACGATCATGCCAGTCATCCATTTGTTTCTGCATTTCTTTATCCCAACTAGATAAACACAGTTAAGCCAAAACACTGCTCCCAGGCAGGAAGTAATTTCTGCTGATCTTAGGAGGGGATCTTGAGATTAAGGGAACTACTTTCCTGCTGTAACCATTTAAGTTTACATTTTCAGGAGCTCCAGTTGCCTGGTTATATTAATAAGGCCCATCCACAGCCAGCAGTATTTTCACAGGGTTGATACTGCAAACACGCAAGAGCTTTCAGGTGAAAAGGCAAGGCGGGTTTTTTGCATGCACTACTCGGCAAATAGAAAGTGAGTGCAGAAAGCGGCACTCACTTGAAATTTTCCACTTTAGCCATTACATGAGGAAACACAAAACAGAGCAGCACGCACTTTCTGCCTCTGCAGTAAAACAACTTGTGTGAGACATTTCTTCTTTAACTGCTCTGCCAAAACAGTTATCAAGTACAAAACCAGAAGAAATCAGGAGAACTTTGTCTTATTCCACTCATCACCATCTCTTCAGCTTCCCCAAAAACCAACCTAGTTTTTGGTTTGTAGGGCTGCTTTAGGATACTCACACAAGGATCAGTGATATTACAACTGGATCCTGCTTTGCAACCCTTTCCCCTTACTAGCTACGGACACAGGCACTCAGCATCTTTCCCACAAACACCCATGTTCAGAGACAGCAGGACATCTACCATTGCCAGGATCCCAAAGAGACACATAGGATCCTGTTTCAGGATATAACTCTGCAACCCAGTGCCACAACAAATCCATGTATAAGTGCCCATGTACAAGTCCACACAATGAACACCTGGAATGACGTGACACCCAAGGAGGGAAAGGACTTCGGGGATGTCGGATTTACCTAATCCTAGTGGGAGGGTAACTCACGGGGACTTGACTGACCCGGCAGCAACATGCAAGGACAGATCCAGCTGCTCCCCTTGTCCTGGAAACAGGGGACGCCGAGGGAGGCCAGGGTCGGGCCGAGGGGGTCCGTGAGGGCTGGTGAAGGAAGGGGGTGCCGAGGGAAGCCGCCTTTCTCACCTTGCTCACGACGTTTTGGACGAGGCCGGCTCTGATGCGGTAGTGCCACTCGCGGCAGCCGCACTCGCTGGCGTTGCCCGCCGCGGGGGTTGGCAGCCCGGGCGGCGGGGGGAAGATGCTGCCGTTGCCGCTGTGGTTGGCGTGGATTGGCGCCAGGGTCCCGCTCCAGTTGCCCTGCCCGTCCGCCTCCCGGCACCAGAAGTCGGGTTGATCCAGGAGGAAGGAGTCCGAGAACTTGCTGAAGCCGATGACGAGTGCCGGGACCCAGGTGAGCAGCACCAGGGTCCGCTGGTACCGGCCGCCCAGCCCCCCGAGGAAGGGTAGCACCGAGCCGTCGTAGTCGAGGAGCAGCGGGCTGCAGGCGGCGGCGGGCGGTGGCACCGGCACCGCCTGGATCTCGACCCCGGCAGCGTTGGCGGGGGGCGGCCCCGGGGGGGCGGCGGCGCCCCCCCCCACGGCCCCGGGCACCGAGCCGTTCTCCTCCGGCAGCGGACGGACCCCGCCGCCCGCCTCACGGCGCCGGTCTATCGCCATCCAGCCGCCCGGGGAGGCTCACATAGGGGGGAGCTGGGGCAGCCCCGGCTCCCTCGAGAGTCCTTCCCTGCCTCTGCTCCGCGCGCACACACACACACACACACACACCTTGCAACGTAAGATATTGCACACACGCTCCCAGCCGGACCCGGCAGGAGACGGATGGGGGAGGGAGGGAAAGGAGAGAGGAAGGAGGGGAGGAAGGAGAGGGGCGAAGAAAAGGGGAGGCACCGAGCGAGCCCCTCGCTCGCTCCCTTCCTCACCCGCACCCTGCGGCCACGAACCGCTGCAACTGCCGGCGGTGCCCCCCCTCTCCTCGCCTGTGCGTCAAGCTGCACTCATCCCAGCTCTCCCTTCCCCCTTCCGAGAGGCACAGCCGAAAATAAAAGGAAGGATCCAGCCGGATCCGAGCATGCAATGGGCCAAAAGAGAGGAAGGGAGAAGGCGGGGGGGATGGAAAAGGAGAAAATACCAAAAACAAAACAATAAAACCCAACCACCCTGCGAACGAAACCCTGTAACAACAAACCAAGCAAAACCGGTGCAGCAAGGCACCGAACACGCCTCCTCTCCCGGTTTTGGTGAGGAGGGGGAGGAGGGAGAAGAGGGAAGGCAAAGGAAGGAGGAGAAGAAAATACCAGCTCCCGACACGGCTTCCCCGCTTCTCGCACGGCTAAGGGCTCCCCCGCGGCCGCGGCAGCAGCGGCGGCGGCAGCCCCCAGCACCTCCCCG